>PVJL010002522.1:0-139773 GCA_004026885.1 Lyroderma lyra | reverse complement strand
ATAAGTGAGACAGAAAAAACCAAAAATTTTATGACATTACTTATACATGGAATATAAAACTGAAAGCAACAAAGAAAAACCCATGGGACACAATAAATAGTTTAATGTTTATTTGGGGACAAGTGGGGAGGGGAATGGAGAAGGGTGAGGGTTTGAGAAAGCAAGGAGGGGAAGCTAAATATACGGTGATGGAAAGAGAACTCACATTAGATGGTGAACTTACTATTCAACAAGGTGACAATGCACTGTAGAATTGTACACCTGGAACTTATGTAATTCTTGCTAACAAATGTCACCTCAATAAGTCTAACAACAATAAGTAAAAAAAAAAAAGCAAGGGAGAGTAAAAGGAAAGAAAAGGGTCATATTTGCAGATATAAAACAGTCATGGGGATGTAATGTACGGCACAGGGAATATAGTCAATAATATTGTGATGACAGCGTGGTATGATGTCAGATGGTTGCTGGACTTACCATGGTGATCACTTCTTCAGGAATATAAATGTTAAATAACTGTTGTATACACCTGAAACTAATATAATATTGTATGTTAGTTGTCTTTTAATAAAAGTTGTTAAAAAAAACAGTAAATGTTAAGTTATATGTATGTAACATAAAGATAGAGTATTCTTGGCATTGTTACATGGACACTAAAATGTGTAAACAATGAGAAAAGCAAATTTCATCTATGCCAGTTTTGTACAGAATGTCCCTGAAAATGATAAATATTGAGCGAATTTTCTAGACTAAAGTAGAAGCAATAGATGAGATCAAAGTAGAATACTTAAGGCATGGAGAGCCAAGACCTTTTAGAATGTATAATAAAACCATGCACACAAAATTAATTCATCACCTTCCAAAACACCTAAGAGTTAAGAAAAATGAAGATATATGCTTTTTGTTACATTAACATCATCTGAAGAATGATATTGTGGAGAAATCAGCCATAGGATGAAGGCTATATCAGACAAAAATTTATAACTCTGCATCAAAAAAAGGCTCTAACTGAAACTCCAGGGATGGTTGGGCACTTGGTAATGCTTGTCAAGCTAAGATACACTGCATCACAGATGTAATCTCTATGAAAAAAGTGATTTAAATGATTTATCATTCTCAGAAAAATCATGAGGGTTTTTTTTTTTTGGTGCATCTTCAAATTATTTATATAAACACACATTCATAAGAACTACAACATTGTTTAATTTTAGGTGTTTTTACATTATAACATAAGCCTGGCGACTCAAGTACCTTGGATCCTGGATTTCATTTTAACGAGTAAAATTGGTACTCTTTACACTTCCTTCATTATATAGAACAGTGTTTTCTTTTAAGAAAATTTCAGAATTTCATATCACATAGGTTATAGTTTCTTTTTTAACAGCAGAGTATCAATCCTGCAATATTCAGTTATAATGAAGATCACAAAAATAAGACATTGTTGTAGATTTATTTATTCTAATATCATTTAGCTTATGGTATTTATGCAAGATACAATGTAACAATCATAAAGTGTTTTCTTTATTTCAAAACACTGTTTTTCATCTCTTCCAGCTTGTAGGACTTGGGGTCAATATCCACCCATTATCTCTCTCAAGTTGTAGTATCTTAAACATAGATCATCATTATAAAAATAGAAATTTAGTCCTTGGCACAATTATCATTTATGCATTTCTTCCCATTTTTATCTTAATGTTTTTACCCACCCCTTTTATTCTGATCCAAAATGTCTGAACTGAATTAGTTTTTCTTCTTATGTTGTTGATGTTTTGTTACTTTCTTATTTTTATTGACATTATTGTCCTCTCTGTTGCCTGGGCACAAAACTTTAAAGTTGCTTTGATTCCTCTCATTTCCATGACTTTCGCATTTAATTTGTGACCAATTAAACCTCTAAAGAGCCTCTTATATATTTTTTTTCTTTTTAATCTCATTGGCGTTACTTGTTTGAGTGTCATGACTTTTCACCTAGCCTGTTTTCATAATCCCTAAATTGATCTTCTGTCTACTTTTCCCTCAACTCTGATTTTTCCTATATCCCAAGCTTAATATAGTAGTAATTACTCACGTATTTCAGTTATTCTCCATATTATTTTAAGAGGATAGCATTCCTCAACTGAGTTATCAAGTAGCCATGTTTTTCTTCTAGAACCTATAAAAATTGCTCTGCAGTTATTACCTCTTTTACCCTTCTTAATTTAAAATGCTAAACTTCCAAGCACTAGCTCCATTCCTCTTTAATTAATGAATTTAGTAAAAATATGTATCATTAAATCAAAGTTACATGCAAGATTCTGTACAGAATATATAGATGGGCACCTTTCTACCCTCAGAGGTATATAGTATTCCAGCGAAGATTATATGCTCATATATAATCAAATAAATATAACAAAAAACACTCTGAATAGGTTTCAAAGAAACTGCTAAACCCTTCATTTTTTATTTAACAGATACTTAGTGAATGCTCACTTTCTGCCTATCACTATTCTAAATGCTGAAGATCAAACAAAGCAAAAGTCTTGCCCTAATGGAACTAACGTTCTGAGGGAGTTAGAAAGGTAGCAAGCAAATAAGTAAATGAATGTGCTGAATGTTGCCAGATAAATTATATGGAGGCAGATATACTATGATAAAGGAGTGAAACATAGCAATAGAGTCAGGGCAGCTCCTTTATGAAGTGGAATCAGAAACAGCCTCGAAAACAGGACATGTGACAAAGTTCTACTGAAGTGAGGGAGCCCACCATAGGAGGATATAGGGAAGAACATTCTAGGAAGAGGAACAACAGATGAAAGGGCCCAAAGGCACAGTGAATCCAATGTCCAAAGGACAGCAAGAGGCAGGTTCCTGGGGAGATAAATGGGTTGGGGTGGACGGATGTTGGAATCAAGTTCGGAAGACATTTCTGGGGGAGACTTGTGAGGCCTTACAGGCTGCATTGAAGAAAAGCTTGGGCTTTTGTTCTAAGTGTGATGAGAGTCAATGGAATGATTCTGAGCAGGGGTATTCATTAAGTTTTGAAAGAATTATTCCAGCTGTTCTGTGGGAAAAAGGTGGAGAAGGCACAGAATCAGGATAGCCTGTGAGAATGCTCTGCACAGGTCAAGGCTAGAGAAGATTATCACTTAGGTTCAGGTGATGGTGGATACTCCATTCGTTCTCAGTGCATTTGTAAGCCAGAGCTAATGAGACTTGCTCAGAGTATATTGAATGTGTGGTGTGGGAGATTGAGAAGAATAAAAAAAATAACTTTTTTTTTTTTTTTTTTTTTTTTTTTTTTTAGAAAAATAAGAGGATAATTTGGGAGGACAGAATTGAAAGTTCTGCTTTTCGCATGTAAAATTTGAGATTTCTATTTATATACAAGTATACAAGATGTAAAGTAGGGAGAAGTCAGGGTTGGGAATAAAGGGAAACAATAATTATGAATGATACTGGAACGCTTGAGACTGGATGAGCCCACTTACCAATGTTAGCATGGAAAGAGAAAAGGCCCAAACACCGAGATTAGGGACCACTGACATTTAGCCAGTGGATAAGAAGGATCAAAAAAAGGTAATGAGATTCCACTGGGGGAATCTGGGATCTGTAGATCAGGGAAAGTTTCATGGAAGAGATCCATTTAGCCTTCTCTGGAATAGGGGCAGAATTTTCACGTTAATGTGATGGGATGAATTTGAGGCATCAAGGAATTGCATGAGCAAAATCACATTGGTGTAAAAGTATTGGATGCATTTGACAAACAAACCACTTAACCACTAGCCAAATTGGAGTACCCATCATTCATTAATTGGTGTTATTTTTTAATGCTCATATTTTATTTCTTATCCATTCCAGGGCAGTGGATTAAAGCCCAGAAATTATGCTATTGCATCACAGTGGACACATGCTGCTATTTATTACCACTGACTTTTCACTTTCTGGAGAAGGTGTTTTGCTAAGCCATGGAATGCCAGATGGGAGTCATGTACCAATTATAATTCAAGAATAAATGTATCTACAGAACATAACTAAATAGAGATTCATCAAGAAGTACTGGCTGTTATTACAGAGGAGCAAATTTTCTGTACTTTTATCTTCTAAATTTATAATTAGCTGAAGTTTCTCCTGGGTTCAATATAAGTTAGGCATTATCCATGTCCTCAAGATGTTTACTGTCTAGTATAAGGAATATGTTAGGCACAAAAGGTAATTGGTTATATAAGGCTGACTAATACTTGCAGTGTTTTTGCTCCTAGTTACTGATTGCCACTTCTAGCAGTCTAGAAAGATTGGAAACTTTTGGTTGTTGATACCCTCTTAGCTAAAAAGCACTATGCAGGCAGATACAGTCTCAGTGTACTTTGGATGACTCTGGACACAAACGTACTCAAAATACAGATGCCAGAGTCTGCCTTCATTTACTTATCTGATACTCCTGTCTCCCACTGTGTCTTAGTGAATATCTTTGTAATACCCAGTCTGTCTCTAGGAAACATTTTGCCCCAGGGAGCGTAGTTCTTCACACACCCAGGTACTGCTCTTTATCCACCAATCATCTGGAAATACTAAACTACTACCTTAACATAGAATATATCTACCTATCACACCTCTGTCTTGTCCTAGCGGCAGTTGTAATCTCCTGGGTTATTTGTTCTTGATAGGTGTAAACCCACATTGCTATTATAAGAAAATACAAAGGTGCTTGAATAAGGGGTAACCACCTACAATTGAGGTTAGTACTAAAAATTTGGTTTTCTTGCTCCCTGAAGCCTTAAAACACTGAGGACATGAGGACTGGAGACATGATCACCCTTCCATGATTTAGGAAAGGGAAGGCTTGGGTGACAGGCAGGAAGGCTAAAATCTGGTTGTGATGGGAGTCCATGGAAACTGCCCTTCTTTGCTCTTGAGTGAGATTTTTTTTTCTGAGTGTGGAATCTCACACAGTCATTGTTTTTTGTTATAAAGGGACCTCTAGGGATCATGTGTGAATAGAGTGGTGCCTCATGCCTTAGTTCACCATCTGCTTGTTTCCTTCAATAAAGTGTGCCAGGAAGGAATTCAGGGAAAGAGCTCATGCCAATCTCTTATGCTAGTTCGCTTAATTACACACTTTGAATTGAATATAAATATAACAGCAGTAAATATAATTTAATTCTGACATCTAATTGCTTGCAACAATATTGTACTTTTATCAAACTATCCCAACATGCATATGTGTCATGTGATTTTCTGCTAATCTCAAAGTCATCATTTAGATCCTCATGCCTTGCAGTGTTGCTTGAGGCTGTGCTTCCCACTTCTTATTCCCACTGTACCTGTCCTTGCGTGTTGTCATTACACAATTTGTGGAACTCAGTGTTCTTATTCCCACTCCCTCTCCCCATTCTTACAAGCATTTTGTTCTCCACAATTTCTCACTTACTTGTTTTCTAAACTGATTTTTAAAAAAAATATTATTATTATTATTTTTACTAAACTCCAATGATTCTTTAGAGGAAGCCCATGTTCTTTCTTTTTTCTCTTGTCACTATCTTATCCCTAGGCTATTATACTGTCTCTGTGGGCAAGGCTCATGATATTCTGCAACATAAGACACTGATAGAGAATATGATTTTGGAACCAGGACTTCACAATTTAGTAAGATTTCTATGGATGGAATTCTGAGTGAAGACATTCTATGTAACTCTCAGTAATGAAGGAAACAGCTAATTTATGTTCCCACTGACATTTTATTAATATTTCTTTGATCAAACATGTCTTTAAAATGTGCTGTTTTATATATATTCTAGAAGATTGTATTCTTGTGTCCATAAACTATTCATTTTTACCTTCTATAGTCATCATTTCCAAATGTTTGTGTTTGAGTACGCCATTATATATTGTTGAGACAAATTAGGACAACAACAAAAAACACATAAAAGCTCAACTGGGAGAAGTTCGATTTTATGGAATATGGAGGCCAATACTACATACTACTCTAGGAGTACTTGAGAATGCAATACTATGCTATTGAGAGTGTTAAAACTATTAAATGACTTTATCTTTATTCTACATCAATGAAACAAAAATTGCATTGATATTTATACTATCTAGGAAGTTACTGTCCTATTTAGAGTGGTTCTTAGTTCTCTATTTCATGTATTATCATTGAGGTGAAGCAATTTTCTGGACTTATTTTCTATGAGACATCATTTCACTTGAAAATGTTGGTGGTAAATTAACTGGATATTTCAGTAGGTGCTATGTATGTCTGATGGCAATAAACAAAAGAATGGTTGGGTATTATCTAAACAGTTGTGCCACTTAGGTTAGGGTGAGTAATTGATGTGAGGTCATCTTCCTGTGATTTGGCTGTCGATTAAGCTTTGGTGAATCCAGACCTGGTATGTTTAGTATAAAGACACATAAAATATGTCTTTTAAAATATTTTAAATAAAAATTGTGTATATTTAAGGTACACAGCATGATGTTTTGATATACATAAAAATAATGAAATAACTACCATCAAGCTAATTAACATATCCATTTCCTCATATGTTACCCTTTTTGTTATGTAGTGAAATCCTCTGAAATTACTCTTGGCAAATTTTCAGTATAAAATACAGTATTATTAACTATAGTCATCATGCTTTACATTAGATGTCTAGACTTATTTATCCCACGTTCTGCAACTGTGTACCCTTTGATCAACATGTGCTTCTGAGTGCTGTCATCCACAGGTCTGAGAAGGGAGAAGCTTTATTTAGTGATATTCCCCCAAGTTGATTTGATGTTGTTTGTTTATGGGTTTGTAGTCACTACTTACATTAAGAAGAAAAGTTCTTTCTGATAAAAGCCAGAATGTCCTAGAGGCTTGTGAGTTCTAAATAACTAGAGAAGACAGACCATAAAATAGCACATTATAAAGCTGGTGACAGGACTCTATACCTTACTTCTCAGAATATGGTCAACCTTATGTGACTGAAGCTGTCTCCCTGAATGCAACTCTAGCATGTGAAAGCTACTGGGTAAATTTTTCATTGTACCTTGCCAATCAAGTTTCCTCAACCCCACTTTTCTTGTTTATTTCAGTTAGGAATTTGTAAATCAAAGTGTGACATATTTCCTGAAAGGTGAATTTTCCACATTTTCTGAGCTGAAAGCCAATGAAAAGCTGACATTCGTTAACTTAAAATAAGTCAGTCCTTTATGTCAGTGCCAATTCAGACATCAGGGTCACATAATATATAAAATATGTTAAAGAAGCCTTTTTCTTTGGTAAGAATAGTGGTCCCATAAAGAATCCTCATTTATAACTAGAATCTCACATCTTATGGTTTTGAAAATGTTACCCATCCAATTTTTAAATCAGATCAGATTTATAGGTGCTGTAGCAGCAGAACTAGACTTTTCTAGCATAATGAAGATTATCAAATTATTATTTTATATTCTTTACAGAGGTTATTAGAGTAGTTGACTTTAAAAATTTTTGTTTCGGTATGTGTGAGGATATGTTTAATCAAGTTTATGTTTGGGAAGCAGTTTTAAATTTAAATCCATTCTGTACAACATGTAGATTTTCACATTGGATTACATTACATATTTTACGTAGGATCTGAGAAGTGTATACCCCAATACTTACCTGAATCCCCAATAACAATGTATTCATTATACAGTCAAGTGCTTTTAACTACTTCAGTGTTATCAAAAACTTTTTAAAAATTTTTTTGTGAATATTCACAAGGGATCAGGAAATATTTCCATAAGCATATATTATCTTTTCACATTAAACAGGCTCTATATGTGTTAAAAAAAGAAAAAGGGGAGGAGGGGACCACATTGGTTATATAGCAAATACGTGGGTACCAGCTAAATATGTCAGTTAATCCATTGTGAATTCGGCCTGGGTGGAGAAAAAACACAGGGCATATTATAAATATAAAATACTTAGGGATTATTAATTTCTACAATTTGGGGGGAAAGTGGACAATAAAACTAATAATTAACAATTTATCAAACTGTAAAATTTTAAGACTTCCATTTCTGACTACATCAGAGTAGCTGCCATCTGATGCAGAGAAAATTAAGAAATAGTTGTCAGGTGATTATTGCCCTGAGACAACAGAGAAAAGCTAGATTGAAAAACAAAACATAAAAAAAAAAATTAGAACTTGTGAGGCCAAGACAACAGTAAGAAGAGAGGCCAACCTTCTCTGTCATGCTTTCCTTCCCCTCCGTGTACTTCCCAAGTGTGCCAGAGAGGCCAAGACAAAAGCAGAGACCCAGAGCTTTTGGGAGTCTCCTGACAAAAATTGTAATTGAGAAATAAAAAGTTAGTTAAGCCAAGGCCCTGAGGAAAAAAAAAAGGAACCACAAAGAAGTCAGCCCAACATTCTGTAGAAATTTGCTAAATCCTACGCTGTGCTAAATTTAGAAGCTTAAAAGCTAAGCAGAGATGTTAACACTGGTCGAGATAGAGAGACTAGAATTGTATTCCAGTGACTTTCACAGGAGACAGCTCAGGTAGACCTAAGATAGAAGACAAAGGAAGAAAGGAGACATAAAAAAATTACCTATCCATTACGGGTCACTTCAGTTCTTAATCCTTCTGCTAGTGTTTACTTTTCCGAGTCTTTAGGGAGCTGCTTTTTATAGTCTGTCCAGAGTTTTTATTTGTAATCAATGGATGAGATAGACTGCAGATAGCTTAAGTAATTACTGGAAGCCAAGATATTTTCTTTTTAAGAATACAAATCAATATAAACTACTACCAACATGCAGCAGAGGATCACTACCTTTATGGTTTCACGGGTTAGCAGTTGAGTGTGATACTTCGGCATCTTAAAAAAATCCTTCTCCCCCAATAAATCTGGAGTGTGAGATTAAAAGTCTTCTTTTTTATATATCTAGTACAAACTACTTGAATGTCAGTTGGATTTTGGTAATCCAGTGATGTTTCGGTCTGGAGGTCAGTACAAAATAGCTTTTGATTCTACTTCTAATTTCTCTATTATTCTGACAAAAGTTAATATGATGAAATCATTTTGAAAATTGAAATAACAGCATTAATAAATATGTCAACCAAATGCCCTTTAAGCTTTCAACAAACTTTCTATTTTATACATCATGCATTATTTTAATGTGAAAACAAAACCAGATTAAACAGTGTCAGTTTACTTATAGGATAGAGAATAAGACAAGCCCCGTTGGGTCCCTCTTATCCTCGATTTTGAATTCTCATGGCAATGATCCATGGAACATATGAATGAAGGAAAACCTACCTTATTTTTGGTGACAATGAAATAATACCTTCTACATTCTAAAACTGTGATAATGTGTACTTGAGATTGTATGGATAACAAAGATACACTTAGTCAGCTTGCAACTCTTCTCCTAATGTCATTACTGGGCAGTACTAATGGAGGACACAGTAGCAGAACCTAAGTAATTTCTGCAAATTTTGCTAGGAAATGTGGAGCAAGAGGGCAGATAGTGAAGAAAATGGAAATATACAAATATAGTTCAGAGAAAAAGAAAACATGTTTGAATGCCATCAAGATCTGAACCTGCATATCTTAAAGGTCCCCTGAGTGTAAGGGAAGTTAATGGAATAATACTAACTTCAAAGCGTTTTTTGAAGTGTCTCCATCTTATTTATAAATAATGTGACTAAAATTCAGATTAAGCAACAAAACAGGAAAATCAGACTGGCTCAGATTTCTCAAGAATTGGGGCAACTTCTCAAGAAGTAGGGTAACTTCTTCAGAATTTTGAAGGGAAAAGGAAACTTATGACCTTAGTTTTCTATAAATAATTAAGTTGCTCTTCATTTTCAAGTCAATAGACTTCCCAGATATGAAACAAATCAAATAATATAACAACCCCTGATAAAAATTAGTACAAAAATTAATTTCCAAGTTTAAAAGTTTTAATTTAGCTTCAGTCTTTAATCAGAGTCTTGGTACATACAGCTGTGCAATGCATAGAATGTGAAAATATTTTCTTATGCAAGTGAAATTTACTGACTTTGATAAAGTTTGATTTTCATTAATTTTTGAACATCGCAATTCACATTTTTGGTCTCCAAAATAATACCTTGATTTTGGCTGACTACCTCTGCAAGGCAGTAAATAAGTATTGTTTCTAGTTAATACCGATTATGGCAGATTTAATGAATCACTGAGATAGTATTTATTTTTAAGTGTTGGCTGAAAAAAAGACTATGTCAGGGAATTAACAGGTGCATTAGCATTTTGATGTGGAAATCATTTCTTTTCTTTGTTTCCACCCATTATGTTCAAGTGTTTTTTTTCTGTCAGTACTGAGAGTTTTCCTGAGGAAAAAAACAAAAGCCCTCTGATTGGGTCAGGTTTACATTGTGCTTTATCATTTAAATCCCTTCAAGCAGTGTAGAGAGAAAATAATTTCTGCATGTAGGGATGTAGTGGCAGGAGAGAGGTATGTACAGAGAGAGGACATTCATTTTTAATTCTGGTGCAGTGGCATCGACGGGAAATATACCATGTAGAGTTATTTCTAGTCTCTGCTTAAACACAGACTGATTTTATTATCTTTTGTACATGCTCCTTCTCTGTATGGAAGGAAAGAATGAAGAAAGGGAAGAAAATTGAACTTCTTTTAATTTCAGCAAAACCTAACTACACACTTAAAGGAAAACTGGACAAGCTATTGTCAACTTATGTATAACCACTCTTGTTCACAGTACTTAGATCAGAAAATCCATGGCTGCTTTTGCTATGAGTATTTTAAAGGGAAGCTCAGGGAGAGGCAGCATTACCTGGCACGTAAGTGGCAGTGTCTGTTTGAAGGACAAAAATGGAAACATCTTGTGGTTGTGTGTGTGTGAGTGTGAATTGTTAAAATTACTTCAGCATTATGGTGTATATCATCTTTTATGGTTCCCCTCAGTGAAAGTCTGACAAAACCCACAAAATATTTTTTTCACTGCAATTGCATTTTATAAGTGATAAACATTTATTCACATTAAGTAACTTTTCAACATAAGCTCCCAAAAGTCTAACATGCATTTAGATAAGAAATTTTACCATGAAGAAATATAACTAAATACATCATTCGTCTTCTACTTAACGGGATATGAAGGCAGTGGCTGCAGTAGAAAGGGAAGAAATATAAAAGACTTTGTGGCAACTAAAATTTAAAGCATGCTAAATATTTAAATTTCTGTGAAGATGTAGGCCAACCCCCCAGGAAAATGATGAAAAGGTATAAAACTTGTCACATAGAAGTTTCCTCAAAAATAATCTGAAGTAATATTCTGCCAATGTATTTAGATACTCTGGTCTAAAAACATTTCAGCTCTGGAAATATAATATATGTTTTTATATATTCTTTGTTTTATAAATATATGTACATATATAAATTTTAATAATTTTTATAGCCAGTTATATAACTGATTTGAATAAGTGGTCTATTAAATTTAATTTATATACCTAGAACTATTTCAGAATATGTAGGGTATCAAATATATATCAGATTGTACTTGTCTTTAAAATAATTACAATCAATCTGGAGAAAGAAATTATAAATACATATATCAAAAGCTAAACAATATTAATTTCAAATAAGAGTTAAGATTATCTCTAGAAGACAATGCCATTTTATTAAAGTTAATTATAAATAAGGTAGTTATTATAGAAGAGGATAAAACAATGTCTTCTGTTTAAGCAAGATTATCCTGAGAAGGTGGAATTAGAAATGAATTTTGTGGATAATTCATTGGAGATGACAGCAAAGACAGAGTTCTAAGTAAGTAGGCTATTGAAAATGAATGCATGGGGATAATGTCAGAATAAGGACCTCCAGGAATGCTTTTTTCCATTAAAAAAGAAAGAGAACAGTAGCAAAACTGGTCAGAATCAAAAAATGGTCAGAACTTCTCAGAACTATAGAAATTAACCAAAGAATTACAGCAACCCAGGGCGTGTTTATTCAAGAAAAGTGGCTAAATCTAGGTAAGATTAATGAGATTTGTGGTGTTTAAACTTGCTCTTTCTCATTCCCCCATCTCTAGCTCTACATTAGTTTTAAAAACCACCAGCCCATGATTGTGATGACAACCAGAATTCTGGGAGCCACTAAAGGAGGCAGATGATACTGAAGATTCTTTAAAGTTTTGTTCCCAAGATTTGGGACAAGGCTGTCTTTATGTGACCTGACTCAGAGCTTGCCCAGTATGAACAGTTTTTTCCTCAGGTGTGTTGGTCAAAATCAGATGGATAAAAGACCTTACTGATAGAAACAAACCTATAAAAACTCTTAGAAGAAAATAAACATAAATCATTGGTTAAGTCAGTGATTGCTTAGATATGACACCAACAGTACAGGAAGCTAAAGAAAAAGTATTGAATTGTTTTGTGCTTCAGAAGACACTATCGAAATGATTTTTAAAAATCCACAGAATAGGAGAAAATATTTGTGAATTATAACTAGTAAGGGTCTAGTTCTCAAAATATATAAATAACTCAGACTACTAAACTGTGAAAAATAAGTAAACCAATTAAAAATGGTCAAAGGATTTAGACAGACATCTTCAAAGAAGATACACAGCCAATTAATTAAAAGATGCTCAGCATCATTAGTCATTAGGAATAAGCAAATCCAAACCACTATGATATGCCACTTAAAACAGAGTAAGATATTATAATTAAAAAGAGATGATAACAAGTGTTGGCATGGATTTGGGAGACAGTAGAATCATCATGCTTTATGGTGAATATATAAAATGGTGCAGCTATGCACACTCAAGAGAATCATACACATGTCCACACAAAACATTTTTCATGAATATTTATAGCATTATTATTTATTTATAATATCCGTGTAGTGATAACTACATATGTCCATCAACCGATGAGTGGATAAACTAAATATGGTATATCTAAACAATGAAATATTATTCAACCATAAAAAGTAACAAAGTACTGATACATATTACAATACAAATGAGCCTTGAAAACATTAAGCTAATGGAAATAAAGCAGACACAATAGACCAAATATTATATGATTCCATTCATAGGAAATGTCTAAAATAGTAAAATCCATAGATTTTATAGGAAGTAAATTAGTAGTTTCTAGGTGTTGCAGATAGAGTGGATTGTGGAGTGACTGTTAGTGGGCATGGAGTTTCTGTTCCTCTCTTCTCTGACCTCCTAGCCTCACTGGTCTTCTTGATTCCTTAACAAGTCAAGCTGCACACAGCACAGCTTTTGCATTTGCTTTTTCTCTGTCTGTAATGCTTTTCTCTTACTTATTCACATGTTTTACTTTCTCACTTCCTTAGGTTTCTGCTCTAATACCTGTTAGTGAGGTTTACTTTATCCACTATCAATAAAATAGAACTCGTATACTTTATTCCATCACTTTATCTTCTATTTCCCTGCTTCTTTTTTCTTAATACTTATAACCACTACCAAACTATTTTTTCTTTTTATCAATTATTATCATCATCATCATCATTGCTATTATTTTGCTTACCTCTCCCCATTAGGATGTTAGTTTCCCAAGTGCCGATGCTTTGCTTCTTTCACTGCTTATTCACAGTGCCTAGAATGGGTCCTGCCAGAGGAATAGGGAGCTATGGAATACTTGTGCAGCAAAATTAAATATTTATTACTTAAGTGCTAAAAATTTGGATATACAGTTGATATAAAGATACTAAGAAAGTTTCTCTTTCACAGGAGTAAAATCTAAAGTTTAAAAAATGAACTCTAAAATTAAGGCTGTCTCTAGCTGACTTTCTTAATTTTATAAAAGTTGAAAAATCTCTACGATAGACAATTTCTATTTTAGAAACCTGGTAAATGAGTCTACCTGTTGCTGATGTGACTGTGTGTTTTCATATCTATAGATCTCTGACCCCACACCTGGTTTTACCCTTCCCCACACCACCTAGATTTGCAGCGTCTCTGAACATTTTTTGTTTTATATATAGCTTTACCCATTTTATTGGCTTCATATTTTCCCCATCTTTTTCTGTTTTTTAAGTTTTTTGGTTTTTATCTTGCCTTTTTTTTTTTTTTTTTGGTAAAAGTATCTTCCAGTATCCTTGAACTTTGAGTAATACTTTCTTTTTTTCCATCAAATAAGGAGAATTTGAAGCTGTCTCCCAGACGTGTCTCATGTAAGCTGAAAATTAGTAAAATGTGCTGAAGGGCATTGTTTGGCTAGATTTGGTGAGATTAGTCTGCAAAGACATTTCTCTGAAGTCATGGTTTAATTCTGTATATGAAAATATATTATGGAAAGCTTAGAATAACATGCTAGACTAAAAACCAAGCTTCCTGCTAGGCCAGGCAATATATTAGACATAGTCCAGAAAGTAATGAAGGGCTGTAAGAACAAAATGATGAATGTTTGTCAAAGGAACATGGGAGCCAACTGAAAGAGCTCTTTACAGCCAAACCTGGAGCAACCTGAGCAACAACAACAAAAGTAATATTGAATTATAACACAAGGTAAAATATAAATATTCACAAATCTACCCTGATACAAATAAATGATGCAATAATATAAATGGAAGAGAAGAGAAAGCTTTTTTGAATAGAGAATTCCAAATAATTTATGTAGATACTCTCCCCTCCGAGAGGTGGGGCATACTCTCCAGTGTGTAAGTGTGCGCGCTGCTTAGCGACTTGCTTCCAAAGTACAATACAGAGAAGGGGAAAGGTGGGCAACTGCCATGGAGAAACCTGACAGGGGCTGTGTTAGTCAGGTAATGAGGCTTCACGTCATCAGTGGCGAGTCCAGTGGGTAGTGCCTACTCTTGATGTGGTGTGATGAGGGGGGCAGTTCTTCCTTGTTGTCTCCCCCTTAAAAGATGCAGAACCTCAGTCTAGTTATGGCAGAAATACCAGACAGACTTCAATTGAGGGAACTTTCCTCCATGGAACTGTTAAGTTCAGCAAAAACAATCTGAGAAACTGTCACAGTCAAGAAAAGCCTAAGAGGACATGATGACTGAAGGTAATGTGGTTTTCTGGATAAAATCCTGGAATAGAATGAGAACATTAGGTAAAACTAAAGACTGTGTGAAATTTAGTGAATAATAATGCAGCACTTTGGTTCATTAGCTGTGACAAATGTACTGTAACAAAGTAAGATGTTACCAGTAGTTGAAACTGTATGTAGGGTATATTGACACTCAGTGTTATCTTTGCAAGTTTTCTGTAAATCTGAATTTGTAAGTCTATTGTTAAAAGTTTATTGAAAAAGTTGAGCCCAAGGAGGTGATAGACATTGTGTTTGCTTCCTTTAATATACATTTTTTTAAATTTCTTCAAGTAGATTTCCTAGACTTCAGTTCGATATCATTTTACCTGAAAATAAAAGTAAAATCTCTAAGATCTCTTTGCTAAACCACATGGATATCTATTGATATTACTCTTGGTTTTGCTTCATAAAATGTTTCAAGGTGGCATGTACAAGGATAGTGGGCTATGTTATCATGATGTGCACGCTGACACCAGGTGATATCAGGGAGGACAACGCACACAGGCTGTTAGATTGCTGAGGCCACTGATTGACTTCACACATCATCCTTTCAGAGGAAAACAGTATCAGTATTCATAATGGCCAAACATTTCAGGTATATAGATAATAAAATAATCAAAATTTGTTACCACCAACATAGCTAGTTTAATAATAATATTATGTTACTTAATTCTCCCAACAATCATATGAAGTGGGTGTTAGTATCCCTCATTTATAGGTGAGGATCTGAGCCTCAGCAAGTTTAAGCAGTGTATCTGGGATCTCACATGTAACATGTAAATATGGGAACGGAACCTAAATGTAGTATGACTACACTTACACTCCCTAGCTCTGTTTTATTAAAACAAACAGGCTAATATGCCAAAAACAAACAGCAAAATAGGAGAAATACTGCTGTTGTATCCAGATACTTCTCTTTCAGTGTAATTTAGAGAGGTGAGGGGTAGTGAATGAAGTCCTTGATAGATAGGGGAGAGCAGAGAAAGGAAAGAGAAAAGAAATCCTATGATAAAAGTTTTCATTTTCTGGTCGTTTGTCTAACTTACACGATAAAATATTAGACTTAATGGTAGTGCAGCTGGCAGTAAAATATAAATTCATGAAGAAAGTTAATACTGAAGGAAAAAGGTCGAAGAGAGACACTGAGAATCTGGGTTTAAAATTCCAATGCAAATCAAGATCCCTTTTAGGAAAATACGAAAATATCAGCAGAACAGCTTAGAAGACGGGCCAATTGCAAGATCCAGTTAGGTACCTGCTGTAGGATGAAGCCAAAAAAGAATACTCAAAACTATTGTCGCTGGGTAGTTCAAACAGAGAACAGCTGTGAACTTTTAGTGAGGAAAATAGGTTGCAGCATAAGCAGCGGAAGTTTCTCTTGAACTGTGAAGAACTGATTTGAAATAACTTCTTTTATGGGTCATTAAGACCGAGATGGTTCTGAAAGGGTTCTTCTCTGAGGGAGTTCTAATTTGGCTTATTCACAGAACATTTTAGGTGATTTTTGGACGTGGATTCCAAATAGAATCACTCCATCATAATAACCAGTATTGAGAATTCTCTTGGCACAAGGTCCATTATTAAAAATGCCTTATTTATCTCTTTTGTTCTTTTAGAATTCATTTACAATATGGTCAGAGGTAAGGATTTAATTTTTTTTTTCATTTTTATTGTTAGACTTATTGGGGTGACATCTGTTAGCAAGGATTACATAGTAAATTTATTAAGTTGTTGCCCATTAATTCCATTACCATTTGTTGAATAATCTATCCTTCCTCTAGACATTTATTGTATTTCTCATATACTGTATTTTATATATATATGTGGGTGTGTGTCTGTGTTCTTTGCCATTGCCATGCCTATTGGGCCAATATACCAGTTTTATTTTTAACTCACACTTGCATTTTTAGAGTACATTTTAATATCCAGTATGGAAGACATGTTTTTCACACTTTTGTTTACTCCTAATAATTTTTTTCTAGTAAATTTCAAAATTACTTACCAATGTGAGAACAAATATTTTTAATATCTGTGGTGTTCAAAAGTCAAAGTATTATAAGGTTTACAGTAACAATTCTTCTTATCCTGGTTTGCCGTATTCCTGGTTCCCGTGCCATCTTTCTCCCACAAATCAGTAAGCACTCGTATTTGTTTCAAATGTGTCCTTCCAGAATTTCTTTATGCATGTTAAAGCAGTCATTCATTCTTAAGTTTCTTCTCTTTAATGCAAAGGTATTCCTTAACAATATACTTTTATCACTTAACAATATGCCTTGTGAAATATCTTTATTTTAGTATAGGTACAGCATCCCTATTCTTTTTTTTACAATTTGATTGCGTTTTATAGATGTACCATACTTTATATCATGAATCCCCTATTAATGGACATGCGTGTTTTGCCAATCTGTTGCCGCTACAAATAATACCACTGTGAGGAAACCTGTACACACCCAAATTAGCACAAGAATAAGTGTAGAATAACGTCAGAAACAGACTTGTTGAGTCAAAAAGTACAAACTTTTATACATTTGATAGATTTTTCCAAATTGCCTTTGGTCTGAGGTCAAACTTACATCTTGCCAGCATACACGTGAGAACCTGGTTTCCTCCCTCTGATAACAACAATATGTTATCTAATTTCTCAGTTTTTGCGAATCTGATAGTGAAAAATGGTTTCATATTTACATTTTTCTTATATGAGTGGTGCTACCCATTTTTCCCCATGTTTAAGGACCATTGTATTGCTTTTTTAGGAATTATTTATAGTCTATGACCATTTTTGTATCTAGTTCTTTAATTTTTTTAAAGGAGTGTTTTTCTAAGAGGTCTTGATAAGTAAGAAAAAATATTTGTGATATAAACTAAAACTTTTTTTCTTCAATTTGTTATTTGTCTTTGGAGTTAGCATTATTGTTAGACTTTTTTAAAAATGTAGTTTAAGTATATCAATTTTTTTATGGCATCTGAGATTTGAGTCTTATCTAGTCCTTTCTGAGTAGTGATGAATTTTGTGATTTCTTATATTTTTATTATTTCATTTTAAGACATAAATTCTTCATGCTTTTGAAATTAGCTTGCTGTATGATTAGAGACATGGATCTGACTTTTTTTTTTTGTCTAATTGCCTATGAAACTATCCCAACTTTGTTTTCCACTAATTTGGTACTCTACCTTCATCATATATTTGAATTTCAACTTATATTGATGTCTATGCACAAAATAATGCTTTACCTCTCTATCTCAGTTTATCTCAGTAAACTTCTCTAACATAGTTGATTCTTCCTTGTTCTCAATATAATTGCAAAATGTTTTATGCACTGTGGTTACATAGTGTTCATATTCTGTGGTTACATATTCTGAATATAAGGTATGTGTGTGTATATATATCACCTATATGCATAAATATTTGAATGAATATAAAGTGTGTGCATATCAGTATATGTAAATAATATATTGATATATTCAGTATTTGTTTTATATAAATATTTCTTTGGATATGAAACTGCTTTCAAAACAGGGCTGTGATGTCTGTGAGAACTTGTTCTAACTTTCTTTTTTTCCCAGAGCTCTGATAGCCAAGAAACAAACTTTTGTTGAAAAACTTCCACCTTTTAGTTATAAAATCATGGAATTATTCTGGACCATTTTCATCTTTTCTTTCCAAAGGTTCAGGTAATACAAGAGATAGCAGTATCTTTTATTTCAGAACAACTACGAAGATATTTAAGATCATGTTATTGTGTAGTCAAAGGATCACTACAGAGACTAAAGAGTACTTTCAAGCTAGAATAACAACTTTGAATGAAGAAAAAAAGAGATGTACTTAAGCAGTTGTCCTAGATAAGAGCCACTATAAGTTGCCTAAGCACTGACTGTGTGTTTTTCAAAATGCTATTTTGCACTGTCATCCCACAGGCAGATTTCTAAACATAGACCTTGTAAATCAGATGGAAAAATCCAGAAGACACTTTGGATACCAAGGTCAGATGAAAATTTCCACTCTGTAGTACCTCATTACTCTAAATGATGTTAGCTACCCTTTGTCTTTTAAAGTTTAGAGAGCAGGAGTGGAGGTTTAATTAAGACATCCTAATGGAATATTTATAGAAATATTAAGTAATCAAATTAAATTATTCTTTACTTGACATTTGGTCTTTCCCATCTTACATCTTTGATTTTACTCTCTCTCTCCCTTTTTTATAGTAGTAGAAATGCTTCATAATGTCTAGATCAGTAAAAGCCTCAGTTCTTCCCTGGGAAAATGACTACAGAATAGCTGAGGTCAGAGATTAGTTAACTGCCATAGTCACTCATGGAATTTTAGGGATAAGTGCAAAAGAATAAAATGTGGGATTAACAAAACATAAAGGTAGAGCCTTAAAACTTTTATCATGGTGTCCTTCTCCCATAACACAAGCTGACCCCATTCTAGCCATGGAAGGGCAATGCAAGTAGTTGCTCTTGTCTGGCAGAAAGGAAATAACTTGCAGATACTCTCAGCTCCAGGGACACTACTGGAAATACATTGATAAATATAAGTTAATGTAACTACGGTGACTCTTCACATCCACGTGTAGTGAAAACTTTGCTTAAGCCTTTAAGTAACTGAAGCAAAAGAGAATGAAGCTAGCATTTATTGACTACAGAATCATAGGTTCAGGAGGTTAGTGGAACAGTAATTAGCAGTTTTATTCTATAAACATGTTCTTGCAGTGACACTATATCCCAAAGGAATTGTGTCCTACACTTCAAAGTGCAGCTAAAATTAGGAAATAGTCTTACTAGTAGAGAACATTAGCCAAATAAATATATGGTTAATGACTGTAATCGGAATAAAATGTTTCTACGATTTCAAAGCATTTTTCCCTTGTGACAAGTAAGTCTAATCATTACTGATTAAAAGTTTGCATGTGAATAATAATCAATAAATTAAAAGATTATTTTGATTTTTAAATGAACTAAATTTCTATTTTTCAGAAAAGGAAACATATTTATGTAATTATGTACTAAATATGCAGAGATTTAGATATATATTGAGTTTATATCAGCATAGATAATCAATATTGTGAAGTATTGTTTGTATAAAATCACTGTGAAATATACAATTAATTGACTTGGTCAAATTACTAATTTGGGGAGGCTTAGTTTTCTATAAAATTGAGGTAGGAATACTTAAATTTGCATGGTATATGATATAGCTGTTATTTTATGGGTTATTTTTATTGCATATCTATCACCTTGGAACAGAAAATGTTCAATGAATTGTGTGTTCTTTAGGTATTAGGTATTTTTATGGATAGACTCAACTTTAGGTTCAAGTTGGTTTTATGTACTTAAATGATCAAGAAGCATTTGTATGTCACATTTGATAAAATATATTAGAACAGTTTTTCTATGCTTTGAAAAACTGATGCTCCTTTGTATTAGTTAACGGTACTCTTTTATAAATGGATCACACTGATTAATTTGTCAGAAAATTGATCAGTACATTTTTTGAAGACTGTACAGAACAGCATAAATAAAATGGTGCAACAAGTATGACAGATGCATTTGTAATTTCATTCATATGACATCATTTATGTTAATTTCAACTTGTCAAGAATATGCATAGTAATATGGAGGTATAATAATGAGTCAAAGGTGGATCATTTTGGTTTAAGATATAAACTCATTTAATCAAAAAATAATAAAGTAGGTACAGCTCAAAGGGAAGGATGCAACTTTTCCTTTAGGATGTTTGCAAAGGGTGTATCAATATGACAGCTCAGGAAATTCTGTCCAGTAACCTCCTAAAGCAATAATATACTCATTCTGCTTAAAATTAGAGTCTGGAAATTAAGTTTTAAACTGATCTTCAAGAGATTGAATATGTTATGTGTTCCTCAATTGTATTAGTAATAGGAGACATATCTCTTGCCTAGCATTTGCTCATTTTAAACATGTTCAAACCAAGATACCGGTGCTTATTCCCATCCATAAGACTCAAATAATTAAGACATATGTTTGGATTTATTTCTTTTTATGTTTTCTTCTTTGGTCAACATATTAGAACTCCCTGAGAATATAATAAGATAAAGAACAACAATATAGTATTTCTTCCTTTATCCAACCTTCATCCTAATATTCTTATTTTGTTTTATAATGTATGAGGGCTATCTGGAAAAAATCCAGCCATAAATACCTCTGTTTTTCATATCCCACGTTCCAGACAGTCCTCATAAATGAAAATATGTTAATAAAAATAGTTTCCCCAATATACTTTCAAACAAACATTTAATTTTAATATTTTTAACACACATTTTGTATTTTAACACACATAACAAAAAACATAAGTGGTTATCTTAATGTATTATAAAATGAACATCTGTGAACACCTACCCCAGCCAAGAAACTGAATATTGCCAGTACTCCAGAGCCCAGCTCCTCTCGTAGGTCTCCTTTCCAATCATGTATCCCCTTTTCCCCAATGTTAATCACTATCCTGACTTGGATGATAATCACTTCCATGCTTTACTTTATATGTCACCTCTTCTTTGGAAGTGTTTCTACACTAAACTTTAATTTTGCCACTTTGGTGTAGTGTTTATAAATGGATTAATACAGTATGTATTATGTTATACCTGGCATCCTCATTCAATATTATGTTTATGCGATTATAGCATGTATGTGGCTGCAGTTCATCCATATTCCATTGTATGGATATATAAAAATTAATTTTACATTCTGTCGATGATGATTATTAGTATTTCAGTTGGTGAATATTATTGCATAAGGGTGGGCTGATAAATTTGGCCTCCACTTGTAATTTTTTTTGTTCTATTAGACGTATCTGGCTATAACAGTTCTGTGTAGTCACATGGTGTCTCCCCGCTATCGCTCTTGACCTTGCACACACAGATGCTTACATTACCCTGTGTACATTGAAATGTCAGAGTGTTCAAATGTTTGGTTCAAACAGCATGCTGCTATTTAATTCTTAACCATGGAAAAAGTTTCTCTAATGTTTTTGAAATTTTTGAAAAAGAAGGAGAAGATGTTGTAAAGAAGATCATTACAGGAGGTAAAACTTGGGTCCATCATTGTGACCCCGAGAAGAAAAGGAATACCGTGGTAGCTCCCCCACATAGTTACTGTTCTCACTTCGGGCACCACATGTTAGACTTGTTACTGTTTTAACCCTAACTAAATGGAATCATAAAATAGATAAGCACTTACATCAAGCTTCTTTTCGCTCAGCATGATGTCTGTGAAATCCATCTTTCATGGAGAAAGAGTTCTTTCACTTTCATTGCTCAATAGCATTTCATTTTATAAATGTACTACAATTCATTGTATTGCTAATATTTAAGTTATTCTAGATTTTCCACTATTGATGAGTATGTAAATTGGCATGATTGCTTTGAAAACCATTGAAACCAATATTATTTACTAAATCTAGTAATCTAATCTACTAAAGCAAAGCATAGAAGACCTTCTAAACCAGCAATTTCTCTTTTAGGTGCTATCCAACAGAAATGCATGTACAGAAGCACTAAAAGAGTGCACAGAATGTTCAATAGAATATTATTGATAATAGACAATGTATTTTTCAGTTCTAGCCTATTCATATAGGGCTATAGTTTAGTCACTTTAGCAGCTTTAGACTTTTACATTGGGCAAATATTAAGATTTTTTGTTATTGTAAATAATATTGCAGTGTCTTATGATGCCTTTGCTCAGAATTTCTCTACAGTGAACATGTACTGAGAAGGCAAATTGCTTGGTGTTCTTAGAGTTGTTAGTGGGTATTTACATATCCTGCAATTTACAATAACTCTGTAAAACCGTTATTCTAACTTGTTCTCACTAGATATTTTAAGAATTCCTGAATTCCACATGCTTAACAAAACTGGGTATTGTCAGGATTATTTTTGTGAGTATAATACAATTTGTAAACATATTCTGAGTGAAGTTGGAGAGGTGCTTGTATTTGGGGAATGATTTATGCTAATTTGAAATTACTTAACATGTATCTCAATTGTTTGTCTTTTTCTTTTAAATATGAAGCTGTTCATATATCATGCATGTAAATCCTGCGTTTGTTATATGTATTATAAAAATATATTTTAAAACATCCTGTCTTTATACCTGGTTTATAGAATCTTTCATAAGATGCAAAATTTTTGTTTTTGTGTTGTCACACCTTTCAATTATTTTTTTCTCTTATGAGATTTGCTTTTATATGATCTCTAAATATCTCTTTCTATCCTAATATTATGGAAAGGTTCTCCTGTATTATTTCTCATAGTTTAAAATTTTTGCTTTCCAAATTAATGTCTTTTATTTGAATTTTATTTTTTAAAGGTACAGTGTAGGAAAGTATTTCTTTAAAATTATTCAGAATGCTGTGTGTTCCAACATTTATTGAGCAGTCCATCTGTAACCTTGGCAATATATTAAGATAATATACAACTATATATAGCTGTTCTTTTTTTTATCTGGAAAATGGACAAATTTTGTGAGAAGTTTTGCTGGGAAATGGAACAGAGGAATGGGATAATAGCTGGATTGAGGTAGAAATTCGAGTCATGTCTATTCTGGCTCCAGAAAAAGTCTTGACTATTACAGCTTCTCCATAAGCACAATTTCAAGACATTTCTCCATATTCCAAGAGAGTATCCTTTCTACACGGACCACTAGCTACCTCAGTTTTGCACTTCGGCTTGTTTTCTCGTATGCCAGATTCTCTTGGTTGGTTCAGCTCATTGATGCATCAAGCATCCAGTTTCTTTCTTTATCGCAGCTTTGAAATCTACTGACCAGTGTCATTTTAAGGCTGATTTCCCTTGTGGTGATAAAATGGCTATGTGTTGTGGTCAGGAGGTATGCTTCCACAACAGAAAGTGTGAATCCATCCTATGCCAAGTAGCTAGAATAACTTTTTAACCCTTTAAAACTAGTTGTTTTTAAGCATTTTGCTCTTAACTCACAGGGGATGCTCGGCAATATCTGGAGACAATTTTGGTTGTCATTACTGGCACCACTTGCATAGAGGCCAGAGGAGTTACTAAACATTCTACCATGCAAAGGGCTTCAAAACAAAGAATGGTCTGACCCAATATGTCAATAGTGCTGAGGTTGAATAACCCAGATTTAGCCAAATCACATCGGTCTCTCTGCAGCAAGCTCTCTGATATTTTCACATTGTGCCTAAAGGAAAATTGATGTCCTTACAATGGACTATAACGTATTATATGGTCTGGTCTCTATCAACTTCTCCATCTTCACCTTGTTTCACTCTCTATTTTGCCCAGTATTCTAGACCCACTGCCTTTTAAAAATTTCCTCCTCAGACATTCTTCCCCTAACAACTTTATCCCCTGTCACTGTTTTTCTGTATTTCAGTTCTCTGTTTATTTTCTTTGTGGAAAAACACAATTTGTACTTACATACTTATACAGTTGTGACTTATTTATTTTTTCTTTTCCAGACCATATCTAATTATATTTAGAGATTTCCTAGTAAAATTGCTCCCTTTGAAGTATAATATAACCATTTCACTGTAACTAAAACATAGCATGTTCCTGATATAAAGCACTCACATACATACTGGTGCATACATTATTTATATATGTATATATAGGCAAATAACATAATAAATATGTAAATCTAAATAGTGAGATTATTAGCAACTTGTATTTCTTTTTATTTATAGGTATTTTCTAATTTTTCTACAACAAACATGTCATTTTTATGAGGAACAAATGCTGTAAAAAGATAATAAAAGAACAAATTGTGAAAATACGTTGACATAAAACCTTAAAGACTATAGTGCATAATGACTTTTTAGATTCATAAAGCTTCAAAATACCCTCTGAAATCTTGTTGGGATTATTCTCATATGACTGTCTTACGTAGTAAATCATGGAAACATCTGTGATTGTTCAGTACTCAATGGGAATAGTTTTTCCTTTGGCAGTCGGAGGCCTGCTGTTTTGTTGATGGTAGTGTTTTCATGAAATTACATGCAAGCACTTGTCAGGATACATTTCATAGCAGTAACATAATTATTTTTCAAACCACAAAGGAGAAAGCACGTTTATTAGTTACATAGTTAATTCTGTCACTAAAATATTTAGCACTCCAGTGTTAGTTTAAAACAGATTTTTAAAATGCTATGTTTAATTTTATTAAGTAAATAAACTTGGCAGAAAATATTCATTGTGGGCAGTTTTATATGTTTACTGAAGTGCTGCTTAATTTTCTCAAAACACAACTCACAAAATATAACAAAGAATATTATAGGGAGTGCAGTATTAATAACCGTGGAGAAATAAAAAGGAGAAAAGTCCAACTGTTTGGAATAGTAAAGGAAGTTCTGCAGAGCTGTGCACTCTGGATCTGGGTCTCACTGAATGAGTAGGACAAGGGTAGGGTAAGAGTAATACAAACACTGTGTCAGGGAGGCAGTACTCATGAAGCAAACATAGCCTATTAGGAGGCTTGTATTGAAATATAATTCCAGGGAGCTCCCTGGTGGTGTAGTGGCTTAAGCCTTTGGCGCTGGCGCTGTCAGCGCTGCGGCCTGGGTTCGATTCCCAGCCAGGGAACTACCCACATACCAAAAAGCAAAAAAAAAAAAAAAAAAGAAAGAAAAGAAAAGAAATATAATTCCAGCCCATGCTGTCTTGCACAAAGTTCTTAGATCCCAATTTCTTTCAGAATTCAGATCTTTTTAGATTTGAGAAACATAATATGGAGTAATAATATACTCTAAGTATCCAGTAGGTCTGGTATAGCACCCTGTAATTAAACAATTTCTCCAGTAAAGCAAACATATATTTGTACTAAGTGGAATAAATGTAGACCAGATAAAGTCTCCCATCAATTCAAGTTGGGCTTTAGTGTCAAAGAGTTCAGCCCAGGTCAGACTTTGTTACAAAAGAACTGCATAAAAATTACAGTCCAAACTTGTTTTGGAATTGCAGATAATTGTCAATCTTAGGTAACATTTATTTATCAATTACTATGTGCTAGGCAAGGGTCTTACATGTAATTACTGAATTGGTTCTACTTATTCTCCCTCTTTTTCAAGTGGAGGAATTAACAACAGCAAAGTCAACACAGCTAGAAAGATCACACAGATAGAAGGTCTATAACGTATTATATGGTCTGGTCTATAACGTATTATATGGTCTGGTCTATAACGTATTATATGGTCTGGTCTATAACGTATTAAATGGAGGCCATTTTTGATATATTGCCTCTCTCGTAATACACTCCAGCTGCTTATCTGTAGCTTGCATGCAGGGTGTGAATAAAGCAGAGGTTGGGAGTGAGGTTAAGAGATGGATGAATGCAGAGAAACTCTAAGGAACAGTGAAAATTAACTATCTAGTGGTTATCCTCAAGGAGGTTTTTCTGATCTTGTGGATTATCAGTCATTTTTCCAATGATTCTCATCTGTTTTGTGCAATGGACGTATTTCCCGGAAGGTACATGTGCAGAAGAAATAAGCAAGTGGTATTGGGTGGTTAATTCTTACTATTCTTAAATGAATTTCACTTGTGGTTCTTAAATCTTAATCTTTCCATGCCCAGAGGAGACAGCCTAAATCAACTTCATGGCAATAATGCTCCCCAATGTTCAAGAACAGCTTTGAAAAACCTGGAAGGCCCTTGGAAAGTCAGTGTACTTTCGCGGAGAATGGTGCCCCCTCAGGTTGTTTTTCCAAACTTGAAAAGACATCTCCGGCTACCAGTAGTGGCAGGCGGCTTCCTATCCTATACTACTTGAAAGGGACGCAAGAACAACCAATGTTTGCCTCTGCAGTGCAGTCCACTAGCTTCTTCCATAGTTCAGAGAGGTGGGGTGTCTGACTCCTCAGGGGCAGTAGTGGTGTAAGGGAAAGATGAGGACCCAGGAGAGAAGTCTGATTTCTAGCCCCAGTGTGGCCCTCACAGTGTGGGAAGACTAAGATAAGTCACTTCTCTTCTCTGGCCACAACGTCTTCAAAACATTTAATTAAATCTCCACCTTCAAATGAATGCAAATGAAGTCACCTTGGGGGAAATCACAGGGAAGACGCAGATATAGATATTGTGGGTGGACATGGTAAAGATAGAAAAAGGAGTTGAAGTCAAGAGTTCCACAAAGGTGGTGAATCAGAGGCAGAAGGGACGGGGCAGGCTTACAGGCCTCGGTGTCACAGAAATCTAGGAGAAGTCACTGGACTAACTGGAGGGTGGGATGGGGACTTAACTAACTAAATTGAATGTCCTGAAGAACAGACAGCCTCAGCCAGGGTCAGGGTTACCGGGTCGTGGAGCAGGGGAAGCTGCTGGCCCCTGTCAGTGAGACACCAGACTCTCATGGGACGCTGGCTTCTGCCTGCTGCCCGGCTTGCTCTTCCTTGTCTCAAAATAATTCACATAATAATAGAAAATGACTATTGTCACAGAGAAAAAAAAATAAAGGAAAGGAAAAGCTATACTTTTTTCTTTTCCATGAAGTTGTAAGTATCAGATTCTGAAGTTTATCCACGTGCGATTCTGCAAAGACGGTTCCTGATGTCCACAGCTGAGACGTGAGACCAGCCCTATTAGGAAGCACATGGGCAGCCAAACCCTAAGATACCCCAAGGCTATTTCTTTCCTCCTTGGCCACTGTGATTGAAACGAGGGGCAACTAGAGATTGAGGCTTAAGGAGCGGGGGCATGGCACATACCATTACTAATGAATTGCTTATTATATGTTGCTTTTTATTAAATTGCTTTTCTTTCTATGGTCTAGAACTTTTTTCTCACGAGGCAAGAGATCATAGTCATACGTTGAAATAGGCCATCCCAAACTAAACATAGATGGCTTGCTGTTGTCATCTTTTGGGATCGTCCCGGGTTGAGGAGAAGGTCCCTCAGGTCCCTACTTATGTTACCCTACTAGAATATCTGATTCAGGAGGGCAGGCAACAACAGGTCTGTATTGTTTTCGAGCTGTGGTGCAATCGATTCTCAGCAAAGTGCCTGTCATGTAATACAACACTTTTGTTTACTGTCTCTATAAAATTAGGTAGTCATCCATGCACTAGTGAGTATGAACTCTCATAATAATGATTCTGGATTTCATGTTGTTATAGTTACGGATTTACGAAGAGTGTGGCCTCCTCATGATGTTATTCTTTTCCTATAGTGATGAGGTTGCACTGATGTATGGAATATACGTTCTTTATTATATAGACTTCTGAACAGATTGTAAAACAGTCATGTTGGGGTGTCAGTCCACTAAGATCAGGAACCTGAAAATAGCTAACTGGCCCTGCTTGGGCAGGAAGTAAGTGACCTTAGTAGGCATATGATGAAGTATTTGGAACTGTAAATCAAACTGAGTGGCAAATACTAAAACCCAATGACTATGGCTTTCAGAGGGATGAATCAGCATTTCTTTATTAATTTCTTTGGTAGTCATTTTACTGTTTCACATCCCAAATCTAGGTTGCATATGAAATTACACATTAGGACTGTAACTTTCAGTACCTTTACAACTAGTTGTGGAGAGAACATTTACTAACTTACATACACCTTAAACTTAATAAAGGACTAATCTTGCTAGTTTTATCTTAAATGATTTAAAAATTATGCTGATTAATTTTATTTCAGTTTTCAAAACATGTTTTTTCCCAAGGCCTGAATGTACATTTACATCATTTACAACCATAAGTTATTAAATCACTGCTGGTTATGGATGTCCTGCTAAACGCCAGTGCTTTGCTGTTTGTCCTTTTGCTGCTGAGGGTATCTATTGTCTTTTCACTTCTTTTTTTCCTGTAGGGTGAGGTTACCAAGGACTGCAACACCGAATAAGGCCATAACGGAAAGGCATTTTCACATTTAAAAATGTGTTTTGGCAGATCAGGCAGTGCTTTTGAAGGAAACTTGAGAAATATGAATTTTTTATGGTCAACTGTATACAGCAGAGTCTGACTACCAGAGATAACCATACTTGTACAAACACGGCTAGGCAGATAGAAGGGACACAAAAACTAAACTATGAAAATATTTGTAAGCAGATGAAAATGCTTCAGGTTACTCTCAGTGTCACTGTAGCAGGTATACACACAGTAAATATGCATTGAAAATTAAGACTTCCCTGGATAATAAAATGTAAATAATCTAAAATGGCCCACAAGCATTGCCAACTATGTTATACAGCCTACATTGATCAAGGGGCAAAATGTTGCCAAGTAACTCACCTGCTTTAATATTTGGGTACAAACTGTGGATATAAACTGTGTATGTACACAGCGAGGTGAATAAATAAAAGTTGATGAATACTTAGAAATTACAGTTAATGTGAATAGAGCACGTGATGTTTCTAAAGGCAACCTGGTAATTGCTTCCTTATTTCTCGGATTCCTATTTTCCTGCATCTGCTAGTATTATTGGAAGGTGTTGGCTAAATGGAATGATGGACAAACGCTCTTTTTCAATTACTCTCTTTTCTGTTTCCAGACTCAGCCCCCCACAAAAATTCGTCTTCCTCAGTAGATTTCCAACTATTTTCTATTATCAGTCAAGACTTGTTTTTTCCAGTACATAAAGAGGACAAAGACATGTTTTTGAGATTTTGGTCTAGCTGAGAACTGAAACAGGAGGGAAAAGCTGTTTTCAAAAATATGAAAAAGAAATCAAACAGAACAATGCTATCTTCTATTTTTATAATTTTGATGGCTTTTCTGCAGTACTTATAAGTTTTCCCAATCACACAGATTCTCTTTGAGAACAAAAATCTTGTTTCATTCAATTTTGCATTTCTTTGTCTAACAGAGGGCTTGCCTCCAAGTAGGAGTTTCGTAAATGTGAAATGAGTGGATTAGTGAGGGGATGGATGGATGGATGGATGGGAGAATAAATAATTGAATGGGTAGAGTGATGTACAGAAAGGTGCCTTCCGAGGTATTAAATAAACCTGAGTTTCCACAAAGCAATGTGAAGCTGATATGAATGGTTTCTTTACCCTCAGTTGCCCTCAGCTAAACAATTACACTCTTGTATTCCCCTGCTCTTATCACAGTATCAAAAAGCACAATCTATAAATACTATAGTAAAAAGAAATGTACTCAATGTTTCAGTTATCTATTACTTCTTAATGAACTATCTTGAAACTTAGTGGCTTACAGCAACAATATGTTATTATTTCTTCCAGATCTTTGAGTTGACTAGGGTGTCTTCTGCAGTTGCGGTCAGGTGGTGGTTGGGATCTCAGTCATCTGGAGGCTTGACTCAACCAGGATATCCAAGATGGTTTACTGACATGGCTGGCAGTGGACTGGAGCACTTAAATGTGGATTCTCCATGAGGCTTAGGTGTCACACTGCATAGCAATTGAGTTTTGAAAGAAGGCAGGAAGCAGCAGCTACTAGACCAGTTATGAGCTGTGCCTCCAGTTTGATTCAGGGCTCATCCACTTATAAAGTAATGAAGAAATAGATTTCATACATCACTGTACACTTACCCCTATTGGAGCACACATGATCCAAATTGTCCTTTTACTTATCAGTATATTCTGCATAAGACTGCAAACTGTGGTTCACTGTTAATTCCCCAGCTCTTAGCAGAATGCCAGGTGTGTACTAGATAAATAATAAATGATTCATTGACCTTAAAATATTTATCAGGAAATAATATGATGCAGGAACATTGTTACACAGTGGATACACTGATTCCCTCCTCCCCCATTTCTGACTTTCTCTTGGTGGATATAAACTGCATCTCTTGGTGTTTCTTGCAGAGTGGCTAACAGGCATGATGAAATGCCTTTTAGATGGAATGAGGAATGCATAGGGAAAAGTCAAGGGTTCCATTCTGATATGTTAATTTGAGATATTTATGTGATAATCAGGAATAGATGTCAAAAGAAGCAGTAGAGAAGTGGTTGTCAGTGGCTGAGTGGTGGGGAAAGTAAAGAGCAGTATGTAAAAGGGTCCAAACTTTTAGTTATAAGGTGAATAAAGACCGAGAATCTAATGTATGACATGGTGACTATTGATGAGAGCACTATATTATGTCATTAAAATTTGCTAAGAGAGTAGAACTTAAATGTTCACATACACAAAAATACAAAGTAGATGCTGAGTGCTTGGTTGGAATATAATCCAGTAATTTGTAAGAAATGAAATGCAGTAAATCCACAGGATGATATTTAAATATCCATGTAGGTGGCTGTGGACTAAGATTCTACATGGAAACAATCATGAGTTTAGGACTAAGCTTTGAGCCATCCATTATTTTGAAGTTGAGATGAAGGGCAGAAACCAAAACAAACCAATAAACATAGCTGAGAAGGAGCCATCAGAAGCAGAGGAGCAAAATGGAATAGTGTGGTGTCCCTGATGCTAAGTAACAAGGACAGTTTCAGGAGGAAAGATGCTCCTCTCTGGTTGAGAGTTGCTGAGACAGAGCTCCTGGAGGATGCAGACAGAGAAGTATATGAGGTTTTTGAAGGAATAGAGGTGTCTTTGACCATCATATTCAAGGATGTGTTATGGAATAACAGATTCCAAATTGGAATGGGCTAGTGGGATTAGGAAAGGAAGTAAAGACCTACACCTAAACAACATTTTTCCTATTGCTATCTCCTCCTACTGTCAAGATTCTGTACACCTACACAAATATACACTAACATACAATCCAATTTCCCTTCTTTTACACCAAATGAACTGGAATATTGAGTACTTTATGCTTAGCATTATATCTCAGAAATTTTCCATATCAGTTTATAGAGAATTCCTTGTTCTTTTTATAAAAACATAGTGCAGCAGTTAATTCTATGACTGTCCTATATTTTATTCAACCATATGAATTATGCCCTATCTTGTTATTAATATTACACATGATGTTGCGCTTATATAAGATTGGATTTTCTATATTAAAAGACATTACTCTCCTTAAGGTTTGTATTAATTTGCACTTTAATATCAATGTTTTTAAGGTGACTCTCCTCCCAATTTATTCATCTTTGTGCATTATCAAACTTTTGCATTTTGCTTAATCTGATAAATTAAAAATGAACCCAGTATAGTTTTAAATGTGTATATTTAATTTTTAAAATATTTTTTTTTATTTTTCTTTTCTTTGTAAAAGTATTTTTATTGTCAGACTTACTGGGTGACATTGGTTATCAAGAGTTACATAGGTCCCAGGTGTACAGTTCTATAGTGCATCGTCTGTGTGCTGCATTATGTGTTTAGCACCCAGTGTGAGTTCTCTTTCCAAAATCACAATATATTTGCCTCCTACTCCCTCCTCTCCCACCCCCTCCCTCTTCTTCCACCCTTCTCGTCTTTCCCCCAGGTAACCACTAAACTATTGACTGTGTCCACGAGTTTGTTTGTTTTCTCTTTGTTGCTTTCAGTTTTATATTCTATGTATGAGTGAAGTCATATGGTTCTTGCTTTCTTTCTGTCTGGCTTATTTCACTAAGCATGATGATCTCCAGGTCCATCCATTTTGTTGCAAATGGCAGTATTTCATCTTTTCTTACAGCTGAGTAATATTCCATTGTGTATATGTACCACGGCTTCCTTATCCAGTCGTCTGTCGCAGGGCACTTTGGTGGTTTCCATGTTTTGGCCACTGTGAACAGTGTTGCAATGAACATTGGGGTACATAAGTCTTTGCAGACAAAGGTTTTCAAGTCTTTTGGGTAGATCCCCAGAAGGGGGATTGCTGGGTCAAATGGTAGCTCCATTCCCAATTCTCTGAGGAACCTCCACACTGCCTTCCACAGTGGTTGTACCAGTTTGCACTCCCACCAGCAGTGTACCAGAGTTCCTTTCTCTCCACATCCTCTCCAGCACTTGTTATTCCTTGTCTTGTTGATAACAGCCATTCTCATTGTGGTTTTGATTTGCATTTCCCTGATAGCTAATGAGGGTGAGCATTTTTTCATATGTCTGCTGGCCATTTGTATTTCTTCGTGGGAGAAGTGTCTGTTTAGTTCTTCTGCCCACTTTTCAATTGGGTTGTTTGTTTTTTTGTTGTTAAGTCTTATTAGTTCTTTATATATTTTAGATATTAGACCCTTGTTAGATGCATTGTGTGTAAATATTTTCTCCCATTCAGTTGCCTGTCTCTTTGCTTTGCTGATGGTTTCTTTTGCTGTGCAGAAGCTTTTTAGTTTGATATAGTTTCATTCATTTATTTTTGCTTTTACTTCCCTTGCCTTTGCGGTCAGGTTCCTTGAGCCCTAGGTCTGTAAGTTTAGTACCAATGTTTGCCTCTATACAGTTTATTGTTTCAGGTCTTATATGGAGATCTTTAATCTATTTTGAGTTAATTTCAGTATATGGTGAGAGTTCACAGCTCAGGTTCATTCTTTTGCATATGTTTTTCCAGTTTTCCTAGCACCTGAAGAAGCTGTCTTTTCCCCATTGCATTTTTTTTTTTTGCTCCTTTATCAAAAATTAGTTGACATACAATATTATATTAGTTTCAGGTGTGCAACATAGTAGTTAGACATTTATATAACTTAGGAGGTGATCACTCTGATAAATTTAGTACTCATCTGACACCATGCATAGTTATTATAATATTATTGGCTACATCCCTTATTTACATTCCATGACTATTTTGTAACTACAAATTCGTACTTCTTAATCCCTTCCACTTTTTCATCCATCCTTCAAATCCCACCTCTATTATATCTTACAACCATTAAAATGTTCTCTGTATCTATAAGTTTGTTTCTATTTTATTTATTATTTGTTTATTATGTCTTTTAGATTCCACATAATAAGTGCAATCACGTTGCATCTGTCTTTGTCTGACATACTTCACTCAGCACAGTGCTCTCTAGGTCTATCCATGTTGCAGATGGCCACATTTCATTGTTTTTTTTTTTATGGCTAAGTTTATATATATATATCACCTCCTCTTTATCCATTCATCTATTGATGGACATCCAGGTTGCCTCCACAACTTGGCTATTGTAAATAATACTGCAGTGAACATATGGGTGCACATGTCCCTGTGAAGTAGTGTCTTGGATTTCATTGGATAATTACCCAGAAGTGGGATTACTAGTTCTTCTTTGTTTCTTGTTATAAAGTCTATTTTGTCTGGTATAAATATTGCTACCCCAGGTTTTTGTTTGTTTACATTTTCATGAAATAACTTTTTCCATTCCTTTACTTTCAGTCTGTGTGTGTGTATTTCAATTTGAAGTGAGTCTCTTGCAGGCACTATACATACCTGCTTTCTGGTACCCCATGATTCAAATGTTGGTACACGTTATATTGTACCAGAGGCCCCTTAAATTATTCTCATTTTTTGGATTCTTTTTTCTTTTTGCTGTTCTGATTGGGTGTTTTCTGCTACCTTGTCTTCTAAATCACTGATTCGATCCTCTGTGTCATCTAATCTACTATTAATTTGCTCTAATATATTTTTTATTTCAGTTATTGTATTCTTTATTTCTCACTGGTTCTTTGCTATGTTTTCTATCTTTATGTTTATGTTTCCTTTCTTTTTGTTACATTTTCACTGAGTTCATCTACTCTCTCCCTAAGAGCATTCGGCATCCTTATAACTAGTGTTTAGAACTCTGCGTCTGGTAGATTGCTTGTTTTCATTTTGTTTAGTTCTTTTTCTGGAGCTTTGTTCTGTTCTTTCATTTAGGACATGTTTCTTTGTCACCCCATTTTGGCTGCCTACCTGTATTTGTTTCTATGCATTAAGTAGGGCTGCCTTATGTAGTAGGTTTTCTGTGGTGTCCAGTGGTGCAGTCCCCCTAGTCACCAGAGCCAGATGCTTCAGGTGTGTCCCTTGTGTAGGTTGTATGTGCAATCCTGTTGTAGTTGAGCCACAACAGGTTGTTGTTTGCACATCAATGGGAGGGATCAACTCTTGAGCTGATTGGTTGTGAGGACTGGTCATGACTACAATGGAGGAGGCTGACTCTACATAGCAGGATTCAATTTAGTAATGCTCTGGTGCCTGCCCAGCCTGTCCTTTGAGTGTGTCATCCACAGAGGCAGCCGAGTGATACACTAGCTCAATCTGAAGCTGGCTATTGGCTATGCTGTTTCTGGGGCCTCTTGGCAGGATCCCCACCACAGGCCAAGTACAGCTTCAGCCTGTGCCTTGCTCAGGGCCACCTGGAATGATCCATAAAGCAATTTACAGATGGCTGCCACCTGGCCTGGCCTTAAAGGTGCTCAGAGGAGGCTAAGTTGTGAAGTGAGACTGGCTACTACTAGCTCCAGGCTTGGGGCTGCTTAGCAAGTGGTATAAGGTACATGGAAGCCAGATGCTGCTTGTTAGGGGTCTGTGAACCGTTTAGAGATTTTAGGAAAGTCTGAAGCATGAGCCAAGATAGGCTATATAGAAAAACCACTGGAAATGGCTTAGGTGGGCCTGCAAGTTGGGTGGGATGAGGTTTTAGGGACTCACCAGTGTGGGGCAAGCAGTGTCAGCTAGGTTGATGGTGACTCAATTATGGCATCTGCCCTCATCTGCATGCTGGGAGAGGGGAGGGCTCAAAAAAGGAATAAAGCCTTCTGCCAATACTACTGTCTAAAAGAAAACTGCCCCTTCAGCCCTTGCTCTGAAGCCAGACAATTCAGTTCCTCTCTGTATGTTCTTGGTGACTTTCAAGCTGCATTTCCAGTGCTGAAGCTCAGATCAAGTGAGTCCGTCACCAAATAAGTCTATAAGTGGATCCCTTATGAGGCGTGCTTGGGACTTGGTCTCCCTCTGTTTCACCCAGCCCCAATCTCTGCTGGTTTTCAGTGTCAAAATTTACGGGGCCTTATCTCTCTGGCATTGGAACCTGGGCTAGGAGAACCTGGTATGGGGCTGGGACCCCTTTCTCTTCAGGGAGACCTCCACAGCCAAGATATCCCTCCCAATATTTAACCCACACACATGGGTGTTGGACCAGCCTGTTGCATGTCTTTGCCCCTTCTACCAGTCTCAATGTGGCTTCTTCTGTGTGTCCATAGTTGTAGGCCTTGCTTCAGGTGATTCTCAATGATGGTTTCTCTGTAGTTTAGTTGCAATTTTGATGTGGTCATGAGAGGAGGTAAACACAGAGTTTATGTACTCCACTATCTTGATCAGAAATCCTAAAATATATATATATTTTTAAAAATAAGTGAAATTCATAGAGCATAATAAGCATTATAAAGTGTGCAGTCTATAGACATTTAGTATATTCACAGTGTTGCAAAATCACCACCTCTATCAAGTTTCAAATATTTTCATCACCTCAAAAGAAAACCCCATCTCCATTTAGCAGTCACTCCTTATTCTCTCCTTCCCACAGGCCCTGGCAACCATCCATCTGCTTTCTGTTGCTATGGATTTACCTACTCTGAATATTTCCTGTAAATGGAATCATAGAAAACCTTTTGTGTTTGGCTTCTTACACTTAATATAATGTTTATGAGGTTCATCCATGTTGTAGCAGGTATCAGCTCTTCATTCCTTTTCATGTGTATACCACAATTCATTCACCCATTGGTCCATTGATGAATAATGAAATTTTTTCTACCTTTTGGCTATGATGAATAGTGTTACTATGAACATTCATATACAAGTATTTCTTTGAAAATCTCTTTTCAGTTTTTGGGGAATGTATAGGTAGGAGTGGAAATTCTAGGTCATATGGTAATTTAATGTTTCACTCTTTGAGGAAACTCCAAGGTATTTTCTACAACAACTCTCCCATTTTGCGTTCCCCGCAGCAATGCATGAGGGTACCAATTTCTCTACAACCTAGACATTTGTTATTTTTCTATTTTTTTTTATTATAGCCCTCCAACGGTATGGAATATGATATCTCATTGTGGTTTCTTGATTTGTTTATGGTTACATGACTGTGTTCATTTTTTGACAGTTTATCAAGCTGCCAATTGAGATGTGCATATTTTTCAGCAAGTATTTTATTCCCATTAAATGTTTACATATTTTAAATATAAATATTTGTGGAAAGATGATAGATAGATAGATATTTTAAAATGTGAATTCAATTGGCACCCTTAATAAAATGATACCAGTTTCCTTTTTGTCCAGCTGGTCAACTAGGATGATGGTAGAGATTATTTCTTCCTCCCACAGGAAACACCTGGCACTTTCTATTTCTGTTTTATTTGTATACTTGAGATTGTGTGCTCAGTGACACCTGAAGATCTTCACTTTTTCATTTGCTACCGTTCTCACTTGCTTTGCATCCCAAAGGTACTGTCAAAGTCTATCCAATGATCTCCCCCACTTTAGAGAGTTTAGCATACATTCAATTCAGAATGCTCATTCTCAAATATAATAATTAGAGGGCTGTTGAGAAAATTACCATGGGCCTCTCAAGAACTTCAGTCCCTAATTTGAAATTGTTTTTAACTGTGCTTTTAAAAACAAATGCTCTTAATTTATATGGCCATATAACACAAATGAAACTGTAATTCAAATATAAAATTAATTGGCCCTTCAAAACAAGGTCAGAATATGCTTATTTAAACAGTCACAAAAATTATTAGTATATGATTGATTATTCACAACTTGTCTTTCTTACCTCACCAGTCAAGCATTTCTCTTCTTAGTTTTTATGTGTATTATAAGGTTTACTTAATCATATTGAAGTCATCTTTGGTTTTGGGAGATGTGAACAAGAGGTTCTAAAAGGGGAAGAATATTCAGTTACCTGAGTAAAAGAAAGAAAGGAAAGGGTGAAGGGAAAAGGGAAGAGAGAAAATAATCTTTCTATGAGCAAGAGCTTAGGGGAAGGTTAATAGGAGGAGTTCAGTTTAGAGAGAGAAGGGATAAGCAGTATTGAAAGCTACAAGAATAGGAGAGAGAATTTTCATGGAGCATTATTTTGGATTATAAATTGGATTGGTTTTGATGCCCTTTATACATGTCAATAACAAATGAAATGTATTATACATTTTTTTGGTTGCTATCTGTATTATGATAAATGTAACATCTAACAGAAAGTGGATTATGAAACACTACAGCTTATTTTCAGGATGTATTTATATTTATATTTTTAGGTTATTATTGAAATGAAAATTCAATATTAAAAAAATTCTAGTATATAGCCTGAAAAATCCCAAAAATATGTTTGCTAATCCCAGTTTGAGAAATATAGGACTTTCACAAAGTTAGCAGCCAGGACACAAAAGCTCAATTAGGCCTTTTCCATGAAACAGAAAAGTTATTGAAGAAAGACAGTCACAGTTTTCCATAAAATGTTAATATATTAATTTGTTTGCTATGTAACAAGAACCTCACGTATCTATACAATATCTATGTGAAACCTAGAAGAGGTAAGAAAGGAGACTTCCTTAGCAAAGCATGGCTCTCAGGGACACAGTGGCTTTGATTTGAAATTTAAGTGGAAGTGTGGTTGTAGGGAAGACCTTCAGAAATAAGATGAGTTTATTTCTCTCTCTCTCTTAATACTATGTATTTTTCTTTTTGTGTTTCTTCTGTGTCCTATTATTATAAATATAAAAATCTACACAAAAAATACTTTAAAGTCACATATGATTTCTCTTTAAGGTTTGTCTTTTATCTTCCTGTAGTTGCCTCAGTTTTCTCTTTTTTGTGTGTTTGTATGCATGTATGTGTACTTGTATGTGATATTTCCATTAAAATAAGCAAACAACAAATAAATAAGGGAAGAAACAAAATAAACTAAAAAAGAAAAGTCCTTGCTCTAAAACTGGCAAACATCTGTCTCTCGATATGAAATTATTTCTCAATAACTTCCTTGCACTTCAAATTCAGTTACAGAAATTCATGTCTCTCTCAAAAGAAAAACAGGAATGAAGATAGTGCTTAAAGTATGTGTGGAATCTAACTTATCTCAAATAGCAACTTATAACTGTTGTATTTTTTTTCCTTTCTCACCCAACTGTCCTTATAAATGTTATTTTAAATTATTATTCCAATTTATAAAAGTGCATTTGTTGCCAAGACTCCAGGACATATGACTGGTTTTAATCCATCAAAACCACAATATCTAGTAGCAGACCATACTATTCATGTTATTTAATTAACTATCCTTAAAGTACAAGCATTCTGTGTACCCAGCAGCAATAGATAAGTTCCTTTCTTCTTGTCATCAAAGTTCACATCTTATCCAAAGGAAACAACATCTTCGAGCTACACAATGAATGAAGGTCATCCCTTTCATTCACTTTTTTTATTTATTCTTTTCAGCATGCATTTATCGAACCCTCTCTTTGTACTCCACTTGGCAATGAAAGGAGTGCGTAAAATTCACTAAATTTTACCCTCTACAGAAAAGTTAATGAACACGCACAGTTTAACACTAATATAAAAGTTATATAACAAAAATGAGATTAACAAATGACTTTTTTTTTTTTTTTTTTTTTGCAATTGTCAAATAAATGAATGAGTTCTGGCATAGTTTAACAGGCTTGTGAACAAGAATGGTTAGCAGACCCCTCTAGTTCAAGGTAGAAGGTGTACTGGAAACTTGTGAAAGATGCAAGAAAACAATTCTGAGAAGGAAAAAGAATATTTCAAGAAAGGGGCCAGAACAAAAACACACCCTGCCCAGAGAATGGTTAAGTACCTCACTGCACTGATTGTGGAGGGTGAGGCCTCAGACCTTGGCGGAGAACATTAGAGGGTTCAAAAAGCAATGCAAGGACTTCACCACAGGGGTTTTGATTTAAAAAGTGATTAAAGAAAAATTCTACTTGTTTTTCTCACTCCTTAATTAACTGAATTAACAAAGAGGAATATTCTAGATTATTCAAAATGGTGAAATATTTCATTTCATTTGGAAGGTGCTTTTGTGTTGAAATTCAAATAAAATTACGTTTGACAGAATATTGTACAGCTTAGATTATAAAAGAGTTATGAAGCTGTCACTTGGTTCATCTCCATCCAAAAGATAAACAATGCCTCCTGGAGATGCGTATTGAAAAGCCTAATAGCATTTTCCTTATTCTTAAAATTTCTGTGATATTTTTCTGAGGTTCCATAATTCTCTACCATCACCCATACAAAACCACATTCTGCATTTCAGTCTTTTTTGCTGTCTCTGTATATAAATATTGCTAAAAAAAGGAATCATACCATATATAGAAATGTTTGTTCTTCCTTTTCTTTTTTTACATTCTATCATATTGTAAACATTTTCATAGCAATATACAATCTTTAAAAACAGTATTTTTACTGAGTATTATAAATTACTCCATCAAATGGTTATCATATTTTATTTAATCATTCATATATTAATAACCAAGAAAGTTGTTACATTTTATACTAAATGCAAATAATTTGCCAAGGTTTATTTTTGGGTGCTTTTCTAATTACTTTTTTAGAATAAGCACTTAGGATTTCATCTGTTGGGCAATGTTTATGAACATTTTTAAGGCTCTTGATAGTTTGTCAAGTTTCCCTTTTCAAAACTATCATCAATTTATACTTCTGTTTTACTTCAATGCTACCTCGCAACACCGGGTATTAAATATTGTTTTTAAAAACTTATGCCATTTAGTTTAAATTAGCAATTTCTTGTAACGGAGATGGAAAATGTCTCCATAATTGTTCTTTCTTAAATGAAGTCTTCATTTTTTGCTTATTTTTTATATAAAGTACCCATGTTATTTATTGATTTTGTATATTTTTATTGAGAATATGAGTACATTGTTTATCAAATTGGTTGCAACCATTTTCTTCATTTTATAATGATTTTAAAATTCATGTTTTGGCTTTAAGATAACACTTTTATTATGACAGTAGAAAATTTGCAAAATAAAATATAAAGAAAATAAAACTCATAATCTCCCCATATAGAGAAAAATATCTTTTAACATTTTTAGTATTTCCTATAATTATTATATATTTTCTGATTTTTTTTTCATATCTTGCAGGAAATGTCTAGGGCATCTGGGAGGAGGAAAATTAGGGAATTTTGCTCACAAAATCTCAATAAATTATCTATTTTGAAGAGTGGTCATATTTCAAAGTAAGAGCACAGTAAAACTTTCCTTAGCCAAAAGACAAAGAAGTGAAGTCACCATTCTTCAGGCACTAGGACCCTTGAATATAGGAAGTAATTGAGATCTGTAAGAAAGGATTATAAGAAGAGGCCTTCTTCTGAGCTGCCTAACATAGCTCTGTGTACCACTGATGTAGCTGCTGTTACCAGGAGCAGGAAAGAGAAAGAATTAGAACATGCTCTGTCACTTCTTTCAGCCTGATCTCCAATGCAGGCTGTAGTCACGTAAGAAACTAGGAAAAAGAAAATTGCATAACTTTAAATATAGCACTTCTAGCTGATTACTGAAGAAGAGATGATAATTCATGCCCTCTCTCCCCATAGTGGGCAGAGGCAGAAAACGAAATTAGGATTTGGGCACAGTGCTTCGGAACATCAAGTTACTAAGGAAACTCTGAAAAAAGACCTCAAGGTCAGAAAGGGCATCTGTACTCTTTGAACACAAGACCAATTACTGGCAGGGCAATTATGAATCTTATATGTCAAGATTATGAGTCTTTCATGTAAAGTCTTGTATATGTGGGCTACAATTGACAAAAGACTAATCAGTTCTGTATAAGATGTATTCAATCTATCTAGTTGTTTAGATAACCAAAGATTGAAAAAAGAAAAGAACATAAAATGCCATACATAGTGCAGAATTACAACCACTGCCTTTTCTTTCTGCTTCCTTTCTTGGCATTCCGTTTGTCATTAGCTCTTTCCTTCAGGAGCACAGGTGGTGGAGGAAAGAATAACTCTTGCTGACAACCCAAGCTGGGGCTTCAAGTGGTAAAATTTGTGGACTGGAAATAGAGGCTTGGATAATGTTCAGTGCTAACAGGAAGGGTTTTGAGTGTGAGAAGCAGGGGATTTAATGTGGTGAGAGAAAGTTAAAAAGTCAAAGGCAAGGGATGGAGTGCTGGGTGGGAATGAGCAATTATAAGAGAGAATTGTTCAACTGTTACCCACTCCCCTGGCCTAGAAAACACTGTGTGTAGACATCTCAATAGCATGGTCAGTGAAGCTATATATCATTTACAGATTAAGAGTCAGAGTGATTATCTAATACCAAACTTTTATACCTGAGTTTGCTTGTGGATAACAATTGTAATTTTGCCACCAGAACCCTTAAAAGACAGATATTTAAAACTTCTTTGAAATATGTGTGTGTGTGTGTGTGTGTGTGTGTGTGTGTGTGAGTATTTACCTGAGGGATCAAATTGGTAACTGGTGAATGAAGGGTTGTATTCCCATTGGTCCTTCGCAATCAGTGTCAGGGATAAAGAGCTCTTTAATAAAGGAAGAAAGTGATAAAAAGACCAGAGATAAAATTGTGGGCTTTCCTGCCCAAATCACTGACACCCCCACACAGCCACAAAAATCCTCAGGAGAGTTACAAAGACCATGCTGCAAAACAAGGCCATGGCCTTGGGTATATTTTCAAACGACTGGTCAGAAATTTAAAACTTCTAAAGATTTCACCCAACTAAATTACTTACATTAAGGAAACAAGGACAAAGCATAACATTTAAAAATTTCATAATTTGGGGGCAGCAGTCAGATAACAATAGGCTAATTACTTACATGCATATGTTGGTGTATCAGGTATTAGATGGTAATACAAAATGACACCAGACCCACCCCCTTGGAGTTCATAATGCAAACAAAAAGAGACCTGCATGCATAGATGGTTCTCTCATCACAGTTATGTTTGTCTAGTGATGTAGAAATGGATGACACCAATGAGTACTGACATCAACTTGGGCATTGCGTATCTCTGCAGTGGGAAGAATTCTGACAATAACTTTTGTCTTGCTAAACTGGCAGGCCCTACAGAAGGAGAACTTCACCAGGAAGAAGTGATTGTTCTGTATCAGCTATAAGGGGAAATAAATAGAAATAGCCTGTATTTGTGGTTAATCTCTTGAACTAATAAGTACCTCTCAACAGTTCTCAAATAGCAATGCAATAGGTTGCTTCATCTAAATCTACTTAATAAAATATACTTAAGTAATATAAAATATTGTTTTTTTCACAAACCATGGATTCACTCCACTAAATTTGGCCAGATCACATATGCACTTGTAGTTCCAAATGATTTCTCTTGATTATAGGGAAATCTTTTTTTGTGGATATAAAAGTAAGTTTATTTTTCAATCATTGCCTCTAATTGTGACCTCATGGCTTCATGAGGCAGCTATCTTCTCTTCTAATATATAGTTGATAATAATTTTTTCTGCTTTGAATTATTTTTCTCAATTGTTATGATATCTTAAGTTTGTATCTAGATTAATTTGGGCATTCTCAATTACTATATCATAGAAATGTAAGAAAGTAATTTCTCTCTTCAATAGGTTAGCCATATTTTTGAGTGACTACTACTGTGTGCTTATAGGAAATAAAATATACTGTCTTTACCCTCAAGGAATTCAGTCTAGCAATAAACAAATATGATGAGTGATTCACACTATTCCATTCAACTTTTCCATTTTTATGCGAGAGCAAGCAGCTTATAATTAAGAATTTTCTGCATGTGTCAGAAGGCATCTGCATTTTGCCACCTACAAATTAGCCTTTTCCCAAATCTGGGTGACTACTAATTCTTTCTTCTCTATAGTGAGTGAAAGTTTTCTATTCATCTCACCCCTAGGAGTTCTGGACTAGCATATAAATATCTTCAGTTCTTAAAGCTGACAGAATTTGAGCAGCCAGTGTTCACTGAATTCTCAACAATGAATGTGCAGTCCATCTGGCACCAACTTGACGTCAGGAAAGATTTAGAAAAAGCTCTTTGTCGAAGCCATAATTTTACCTGCTGTGAAATATATATTCACTGTGTGAATAAGAAGATTCAACAACAGTTTGTTGTTACTTTGAATTAAAAAGGGAATATTTACAATTTAACAAGAATAGATTTTTAAAATTTGCTATGCAAAATTTGAAATACTATAAATAATGAAATGGAAAAATATTTTCTTCAACTATGACAATGTAGTTAGTCTTACTAAATATTAAATAAACTTTCACAAACCTATGGTTTTTAAGCAATAAAACACAAAAGGAAAATGAAAAGATAAAGACATTTTTATCTAATTCATCAAGAAGAAATAGAAATAGTAATCATAAAAATTCTATCAATAGTATCTAGAAAGTAAATATTGAGAAAAATTAAATCTGATGGTAGACTTGGTTGAAATTTTTGTTTATAATTCACTATATTTTCTAAAATTTCTAAGACATGTATATTATTTTTATTATGAAAAGTTGCAAACATAGTTTAAATAGAGGTAAAAGTCCATTCGTCAAGCCTCCTGGACTGTGCCAGGACCGATTTATAATAGATCTTCTTTTCCTCCAAGATCACCATAAATTTTTCTGATCAGGCACACAGACCAGTAGTTATTGATCAGGCTGCTGAAACAGTTCATGACTTTTTACCTTCTATCAGTAGAGGTTTTTATTTTATTTTATTTTTATTTTAGTGAATAATTTCAAACATAAGACTCTGGAGTGGACTGAGAGAGACTCAATATTGAGTTTAAATTTTCCTCCTATTTCGATCTAAGGAGCAAATTTATATTCCTAATCCAGCTTTAATCACTAAGACACATCAAACTAATTCAGTGTTTTCCTTGGAATTTGCAACCATTCATGTTTCTCTTTCTGTAGTCCATCCAGCCAAGGCTACAACTTCGTTTATCAATCTCTGTTATGCCCTGGTGCCTTCATGTATGAACCTAAGGCACAGGTCTTGGGAAACTGATGAGTTATTTGAAAGACAAGAATATTGGAAGTGTCAGAATACAAATTATTGTGTATCTGATGTTATTGTTATTGGCAGTTTTTAAATCACTTAATTGATGTTATCTCTCTGTTTAATGCAAATTCTTTATTTGAATTGCTTCGAGCAATGTCTCTATCAGCTATGTCAGGCTTAGATTGTAAATTCTCACGGGACAAGTTATGTCTGTCTAACTTGCTGTGCACAGCAACTAATAAAGCTTGTTGTGAAGGTAGCTTCTCTATGTGTTTTGATAGTGATAAATTTTGCTGAGTCTATTTTAATGTCTTATTATTACATTTTAAAAGGGGAACTGCTATCAGTATACCACACAATTAACCATGCATTTGAAAAGAAAACCAAAATATGAAATGTATTTGAGGTTATATCTGAATTATCTGAGCTATATTAATTTTGTAAGATAATTTTTTGTACAAATAGAATCCAAATGCCATTGAGTGAGACAGTAATATAAAAAATACATGGAAGATAACACTTCCGTGTATCTAGTTAATGATCGATAGTTTCACCAAGAAAATGTTTTATTTACTCTTTATTCATTTCAAAATTTAAGTTAGATTTGGCTCAAGGCTATTGTACTTTCTATGGGCTGATACCAACGATTATGTGACTCTGAAGTGATTAGCATGCTGCTAACATTTTCAGTTTATTTTAGGGTTGCAGTTTTAAGTATTTAAAAAGAACTAACATATAACAAATAAAGACATACTATCTTGAGCTCAAGAAGGCTTATTTTTAAGATTTCATTATTGGGATCTTGAAAAATAAGGAGAGACTTCACGAAGCCTGATTGGAAAGCCCTGAATTTCACATACAATTTTATTTTTATTCCTAACATGAACATACAGATCAGAGCTATATATATTCTGATGTGTCAGTCTGGGTTTATTCAGAAGGTTAAAAACCCCACAGTAAGTTGAACAGTGGTTTGCCTATAGAGAATAATATAAGCATGATAAAAGAGTAACCATAAGATATAAGAAAACTCAATAGGATATGTGGAAATGGGACAGTATCAGGGAAGTACAAGCTTGGAAGGTGTTCAGAGCTTGATGGAGCTGTGGTTCCACTCACTAGAGAGCCAAGATGTTTGCTGGTTTGGCCAGGCTGGAGTTGGCCTGCAGTTAGTGGGTAAGCAGATGGTGACCTGGAGCACAGGTAGGAAGCAGGGTGATTGGAACCTTCCCAGGCCACAGGCAAATTGTATAGGGCTTACAGAGAGAGTAAAGGTTCAGTGGGAACCCTGGCATTAAGGAAGGCAGGCTTGCGAGTGAACTTGCATCAGAAATAGGGTGCCAGCATGATTGAGTGACTTCCGGTGTTAGTGTGTGAGATGAAGTGGATTTGGGCAACAGTTTGGGTAGGAACCCTTTGGGGTGCTGGTTTCTAGAATGAGAGGGCTGCTGAAAGATTAATACCAGACCAAATTGCAGTATTACTAAGGGACTATGCATTGTGGGACCACACTCTAGGGCAGAACCTCCTAATGTTCTCATACACACAAGGCTGACCCACCAAGAAATAGAAACATCAGGGGAGCCCATTTCTTATCCAGCCAGCACATCTACTGAGAGAATTTAACATCATGCTCACTGTAAAAGAGATATGCTTAAAGGTCTATCAGTATCACAGGTCTATCAGTGTCATATTTGGAAGGGTAAGTTTAAATCTGAGAGGCAATACATTTACAACTGGCATACCTGGTTACTTGCTGAATTTTCAGATAAAAAAATAACGCTCTTTTCATAAGAGAGTTGCAAGATTTATGGACTTGACAAATAATGTTTAGGCTAGCAATTATTTTATATTTACCAAGTTTCTATTATAAATTAGGTTATAATATCTGGTCCCTTTTACTCTTCGACTGTTTAGACAGCAACTATAAGTTTACAACATAAATATTTCTCCATTGAATTCATTAGAAATAGATTTTAAGATGTCTGCATTTTCTTTCTATTTTTCCAGGGTTTTTTCTTTGTACATTGTAATTTTCTTACACGATAATAAACACATCCCCTATTTCCAAAATCTTTGGATAATTCCATAATTTTATCTGTGGACACTAAAATCAATATCTCATCCAAAACTAAAAATATGAGACTGAGGAGAAAGGACTTTTTTTAATGTTGTTATTTCTAGTTGAGTTTTGAGGCTTCACCTGAAAGATATTAAAGTTGGATTCAGCAAGGGCACAGAATGATGTCATATTTTGAAATGCATTATATAAAGAATCTTAAAGAAACATAAGGAACTGCTTTGAATAGGAAACAATCCTTCATGGATCAAATAAACATGCTTTATTTTTTTTTTAAACAAAGCATTTTCAGTTCAGTGCATCTAAACTATGAAAAACCATTTTCTTTTCAATTCCTATATCTTTTATATTAAAGAAAATCTAATTTGATCTTTTGTGTAAAATTACATGAAACACTTGTCTTTTATTTCTCATTGCTTAAAGTTGTGTGTCCTTCGTGTACTAAGGATTTTTATTCAACATGCTGAAGTGCTGAAGCTCAGCTTTGATGTCTACTATCACCACTAGTCAGATTATATAATTTTAGCAAATCTAAAAAAAACAAAACAAAAAAAATTACGCTCACTACAGCTCCCAAACTGCCATTTCAAACAGGATTTCTCTTGCTCTGTTTTGGTAGCCACGTTTTGTAAAATAAATCTCTAATTCCTTTAGACAGGTCATTAAATGGAAATCATGCAACATCATTAGGATAGTTTATCAACCACGCAAGCCAAAGAGAGGTGAAAATTTGTAAGAAAATGGAGGAGACTTAGAAATGAAAGGCAGCTGTAATGAAAATTTGTTTGGAGGGTAGGAAACTACTAGATTTTAATTTCTCAAATTACACTTAAATGTGAAAGCCCTGCTTAAATCAAGAGAAAATGAAAGTAAAATAGAATCACTGGCATTACTGGGAATAACTAGAAACACTTGTTATAGTCATAGAATGGAAGTTTCTTCGTATTAACTGACAGCCTAAGGCAAATTTCTTTAACTGGGAATGTTATTGGGAAGAATAAAATTTTTCAATAGAATATTTCTAGTCTAAATCCAGTAATTCTTCAAGAAAGTAAGAGCTAATAAGCAATTTCTCTTCTCTCACAGCAAATAGTTTGTGTGTGTGTGTGTGTGTGTGTGTGTGTGTGTGTGTGTGAAAGAGAGAGAGAGGGGAATTTTGGGTTTTATTGACATTCTACTACTTCATGATTTGTATAGATTTGGACTATGAAATCTTAGCAGGATCAACACTACCCATCCTTTATGCACACACTATTTAGAAATTCAGTGTCTGTTGGGCACATTGGACCACAGTAAAAATTTAGCCGTATATGGGTAAAGAAAATGCTTTTTCAGGCTTTGACTTGTCTCAATTGCTTCCATCTCCTAGGATTTGAGTATTCAGAGGCACTTCATTTGTATAATATAGGATCAGTTTGCTTTTACCCAAGAAAACAAAAGTACTGACAGATGGATGGGAACGACTCATTGGGAGCATCATACCTGGAAATACATTTTTAAAATAAAAATATGAGCTGGGTTTTTTTCTATTTCATCCCGCACTTGCCAAAGAACACATTAACTTTGCATTCTATCAGCTCTTCTGGGTAAGAGCTGTCCCTCACATAAATCCTTACTACCCAAATGGAGATTAATAAATATGTATGAGTTAGGAATGAATGGATGAATGAATATATATCCAATATGATTATTTGAATTCTTTCTCCATAGTATTATGAATAATTTCATAGTGATTCATTTACATTGTCATGTAGTTCTTATAACCAACTGTTTATATTTAAATATACAGAAGGGTTTGGGTTTTATTCTAATAACTGGATTGTGGTTAATTCAATATCTTGGAGTCATTTGGCCCAGTAGCACTCTAATACTAAAAAGTTTTAAAGGCACTTTTTAAACATGTGAGATATTTAGGAATTTTATGGGGATTAATTTCATAATGCTTACAATGACAATAGCAACAACACAAACAACAATGAAAACAGTCATGGTTTAAGTACTTTTATTATTACATATGTAGAAGAATGTAGAAAAGTAAAGCTTCCCATAAGAACACAGCTACTGTTGTAGTGAGTCCTGCCTAAAATCCAGGCATTCTGATTCCCAAGTCTGTGCACTAAGCACTCCACTGCGATTCCTTCGCAGAAAAGCCTTGGAAGCTCTTCTGAAGAGTTGCCTCTTAAAGGTCCATGTGTCAACATTTGTGGATCTTAACTGTAATTAAGATCCATGTGTCATCTCTCGGTTTTACCTCTATACTCACTAGTCTTTTAAAACTTTGGCTTCCAGAAGTTGCAGAAATGTATAACATTCTTGGGGATCTTCAGAAACTCAGGGTGCTGTGTGAAGAAGAAATTAAAATCTGTCCATTAATCTGTCTCGGTTGCCTTCAGTTAGAATCTTTGTGATAGGGTTAAAAGAAGAAACTTTCTAGGCAGTGTCCTGTGTCTGTAATTCAGTAAAATTTGAAATAAATGCAGAGAATCTTTCTATACAGGAAAGAAAAGTAACATTAAAGAATAGAGCAATAATCTAAGTAGACATAGATGATAGACAGATACACAGATGGTAGAGAGATCGATGACCATTAGATAGCTAGACAGACAGATAGACAGATGATAGTTGACAGATAGATAATAGATGATAGATGATAGATGATAGGTAGATAGATGATGATAGGTAGATAAGAAGAAGGCAGGAAGGAGAACCTAAGTTTGATAGAAAGTTAGTAAAAAAATGAATATAGGAAGAAGAGAGAGAAAGAAAGAAAAAGGATGACTTACGAAGCAAAACAAAAAGCTAAAAAAAAAAAAAGTAAATTCTAAAGTGATTTTCTCTGCAGATCGTGGAACATATTTATTTTAATTCAAGGTTGCCCAGATTCCTGAAGCCTTTAAATTGTGTAATATCTATCCCTCAACAAGAGAAGGCGTGTTGGCTCTATTTCTGGTTGTGAACGTTAGGAAATTTTATCGTTTGACTGTGTTTTAGTGTGAAATACTATAGTGAGTTAGGAACACTTTGAAAACCTCAGCAAGAGTCTTCAGAACAACACTAATTACCCTTATTTTCTTTTCCCTTCTGATCCAATTTATTGAAGTAGAATTCCCTCCTACTCCCACCCCTGAGAGGAAATTGCCTTCCCCAAACCTTTAGTGTGTTCCCCAAACCCAGCAGCTCTGCCATAGTCATACAAACTCAGGATCGAAGGGAATTTACTTATTTATTTATTTATTTATTTTGCTTTTTGGTATGTGGGTAGTTCCCTGGCTGGGAAGCGAACCCAGGCCGCAGTGCTGACAGCACCAGTGCCAAAGCCTTAAGCCACTACACCACCAGGGAACTCCCCAGGGTTGAAGGGAATTTAAAGGCCCACTGAATCAACCCACTTTTCGGGAGCTAGATTTTGCCCTCAACCCATGCTTAGCTGTCTTCCTCACTTCTCCACCTGGGAAAGCCTTTCTAGCTTTGAAATGATCTGATTTGTTGGAAAGATCTCCTCTCTGCACAACAATCTATGTTCTTGTGAGTTTCACTCATTGTTCCTATTTCGAATCCCTATCATGTAGGTAATCCTAATTTTTCTTCCATACACCAATTGTTCAAATGTAGAAAAGGAAGTGTTGCTATTATTTTTAAAAACATTACTGAAACACCTCCTATGTGCTAGGCACTGCACTAAGGACTAAGAGCTCAGAAAAACAGGAAGAGACAATTCCCATCCCTGAAGTTCTCATGGAGTAATGGAGGAGGAAAAGTGAGGCACAGTGAAAATATAGCATAGTATTACCTGAGCCCAAGCAAGTGGCACTTAGCTTTGCAGGGAAGTCAAGCAGGCTTCTGAGAAAGGGATGCTTGAGATGGATTGCAACAAGAAGATGACAAACAATGCAAGCAAAGTATTGAAGTTCGAGACTTAGTGTAAGAATATAAAGTCATGAGAACGTAGGGTTCAAAGTGGTCAATGGTCAGCTTTCCCCATTGAGAGGAAATGAGTTTAGGGAGAGATCAGATTATAGAGGAAGAAGCTTATTTTGACTTTTCAAATATTTGGGCTTTGTCCTGTAGGCATATGCTGACTTTAAATGGTTAAAAGCTGAATAGTGACATGATGCATCTGCCTTCAAATTTTATTTAATTTTGGCCACAGAGCCTTATCTTTCTAAGGTTCGACTTACCTAGCTCTGTAATAACTTCTCTGATGACACAGTTTATCCCTTCACCACCTGGCCACTCCTTTTGAAAAATTCTTTATTTATATCCATAGTCTGGAAAATCAAATCCCTACAAAAGGCAGGGAGAGAGAATAAGTGTGTAAGATTGCTGTGAAAGAGACACTAGAGGGTGATGAGATCCATGGAGAACTGGACAGTGCTTCACTGCTAAAGGTATGCATATTTTATTAAGGTTTTTATTACTCTCCTGGCTGGGCAAATAACATCTCATCTGTGGGCCAGATTTGACGGGGCCTGCTATCTGGTAGTGATTCTTGATTTATAATTTTCCTAAAGCAGAGGTCTCAAAACTTGACATAATATTCCGTTGGTCTAAAAATGCAGACTAAAGCTAGCTGATTACCTCTTTCACACTAGTCTATGTTTCTATTAATTTAGTTCACTATTAAACTAACATTATGCTTTGGTATTGCATTATGCTTCTTACATGTCTGTAGTAAAACTGCACCTTTCCATCCTAGGCTGAAACAGTTCATTTTCTCAGTCAAAATTCAGTTGCCCAGTATAATGGGAAAAGAATGTATTTCTAGAATGAAGACCTTGTCTCCAGTGGATATTACTATTTATTAGCTCTTGATCTTGAGAAAAAAGGCTTTGCTCTCTGAGATGCCTCATTTTTTAAAAAGGTCAACTGATGTCTTTATGCGATTCTTGCATGAGTCAGATGATAACATGTTGTGGTAGTTTATAAACCATGAACTGGGTCCCAAATATTGTTATTTTCTTGGTTAACTCTCCTAGATTCCATTACCACTTCAGGTGGTCTTTTTTATTATTTTTTTTTCTGCCTCTTCTATATTTTCTTTAGCAAAGCAAAAAGAACAAGTAATTTGCTGACCTTTTGAAGTGAATTTTTGGTGGTGGCTATTTGAAATCACTGCACCAATTGTCACAGATAATTTTGGGGATTCTGGATCCTCTAACTATAGAAAGTAATGTGGTTTTTTTTTTTTTTACACAATAAGTGGTCCTATGTATTTATTTTCAGTTTTGTTTATAAATAAAATGTTAACAGTTCTTTAGTATGAACATGCCACAAACAAAGATTACAGATTCATTTCTGGATTAAAATTTTTTTAATTCCTTTTTAAAAATATAAATCTGTATATGTGTGATTTAAAGGGTTTGCTTTGTCTTTTTTTTTAAATTTATTTTTGTCTTTCACAAAAATAGAATGCAAAATGTCTTTTTGTCATAGAGATATATGGAGTTAAATGTAATTATAGAAGTTCTCATTAAAATGATTATATGAATTTTATTATGGAATATTTAGGTATTGCTTTAGAGTTTAGCAGAAACTTATTTAAGATGAATTTCTCATTAGATCATAAAACATATAATTAAAAGAATCTGGAACAAATGCAATATTTCTGGATAACATTATTTTATTTTAAATTTTCTTTCCTTAAAGTTTTTTTTCATGCTTGAATGAAATGGGACTCTATCAAGTGAGATTGTCATAAAGGTTTATAATGGTGACACTTAGTGAAGGGGAAAATATGAATTTGATTCTAGTGGTAGCGTTTTGGTGTGTTCTCTTATTTATTTATACATACAGTAGTTATCTTTTATATTACCTTTATTTGATAATGCCTTATAGGAAATATTGGGGAATTGAATTATAAATAATTAGATATTTTAAGCATGTGATGCCTTAATTCAAATAAATTTGAGGTGATGAAAAGCTTAAATCATATAAATGTTTTAAATTAAGTGTTCCCCACTTGAATTACTCGAGGTTGTAACTAATGCATCTTCCTGGCCCTGAACAGAGAGAGAGATTCCTGGCTGCCTTCCTGACAGCATTCTTTCTACCTGCCTCATTAGGAGGAAGAATTGGTCATACACTGTTGGTCATCTATAGAGCTATTAATATTAAGTTCTCACACTTTTTATGCATCAAAAGTAAAAGAAAAGAAAGAAGTTACAGTGTAATTTCTTCTTTTTTAGTATGTCTATGTGATGCCTTTTGATTTAATTTAAGAATCCATTCAACAGAAAATTAATTAACAAACGACTACTATATCCCAGGCACTGTGCTAGGTACTGGAGACCTTTCCATGAACGAGAAATCAACTTTTCCTTCACTCATGAGCTTACTTTCTAGCTATCAGGGGAACTGACATCAAACAATCCCTAGATTAATCATTTCATTGTGATTGTGATAACACCATGAAAGAGAAGCACAGCATGTTGCATAAGTATAAATTAGGTAGACTTAACTTTGCACATCAGAAAGCTTTCTTAAAGAAGACATTGCTGAGGTAGAATTACTGGCAAAGGAGTAAGTCTTGCAAATGTCTTGATGTGGGAATGAGCATAATAAATATGCTCAGTGTAGCTGAGGTTAGAGTCCACACAGAAAGAAGTCATGAAATGCAATTTATTCTATTCATCCAAGTTTTATTTAGCCCCACTTTGAGTCAACTCTGTGCAAGGTCCTGGGAAGAGACAGCTTATAAACGTAGTCCAATGGTGGAATATGTATCAGAACATGAACCTTTTTAAGACAGCAATCACTTTTATTTCAGGCAATTTAGTGAAATTGATGTCACAAATTATTTTCTTGTTCGAAACAATTAAAATGCTGATCTGAGTTGGCACAAAAATAAGGAAAATTCAAAATTAAACAATAAATGATGTGAGGGCCAGAATTCTGAGAGATAAATTAGCTTTCTCTCTTGATAGCTGCATAGGATAGAGGAGACAGAAGATAAAGAGTAGGATACTGGTATAATGGGAAATCTGAAAACAGACTCCCGAACAGGTGCTAGCAACGATACCCTTAGTATAAGATGAAGTAAACCCTGCCTAGCGGAGAGATAAAGCATGCTGTAGATTTGAACTATGTTGAAGATCTATATTGGAAATTCATAACATGGGCTATCTTTCATGGATTGTGGTCTGAATTCATACAACCAGAGCAGACTGAAGAACCTCAAGCTAATAATTTAATTTCATGTGACTCTGGATCAGAAGTGCCCTCATAGACCTGCAGAGGAAAACACAGTCTCTTTAAGGGACTCAATTTCTACTTACTTCTTAACCAATTTGCATAAATAAAGTTGGAAATAAAATGCTACACTTAGAGTCAGAAATTACAAAGCAAGGCCCTAATAGGGAGAACCAGCAGAAATAATACAGAGTAGAAATATACCCTCAAAGACTTCAGATATTACAGTTATTAGACACAGAGTATAATACAATTACATTTAACATGCTTAAAGAAATTTGAAAAAAATGAAAATGTGACCAAAGAAGTGACTACCACAAAATAAAATTCAATTTGAGAAAAGAACACAGCACTTGGGAAATGATATGTACCGCGATTGAAATGAAGAAACTCCATGTTCAGATTAAACCAAGTAGTCACAGCTGAAGAATTGAGAGGAGGCAGTCACAGTATTACTGCAGAGTTACAGGCAAGAATATCTGTCTCTCTCCATATTGACATATTTTTCCCTCTTACCCTTGATCTGTTCTGGTGTGTTCTGTTTCTGTTGGGTTTCAACTTTTCCTTGGGCTCAGGAGGCCGCGCTTGCACACTTCTTAAGGCATAAGGTCTTGTTGCTGGACCAGGGTTGGTTCTGCCACATTTGTGCTTCTCTTTGATGTGCACAAGTGAATGACACCATTTTTCCTTGGTTGCTATCAAGAATCTGAGCTGCTGATGTCCCTGGGTGACCATTGAGTAGCAGGACTAAAACAGTCCTATGGGGAACTGCCCTACTCTTGCTAAAGTGAGAGAAGAATTTTCACTTTATAAAACCTGACAGGAATTTTCACTCTTAAGGTTTTGAGCAGACTGATCTATGACCCATAGGACAGTAAACTGTGACAGGCTGCTGACTTGCTATGGTGCTCCTGTATACACAGTGGCCCAAATGCATTTCATGCTCCAGCCTATGCTGAACTATTTTGAAGGTCCAAAAATAGGTCCTCTGTGGGAGGTTTTAGGATCTATGAGGTCTGACAATTAAGTTCACTAACTCATTCTAGAAAAAGTGCTACATACCTTATTGCTGATTATCACTACGGTCACCTTCGAAGTACTCCCCTTGGGAAACACCTACCTATATCAGCACCTTGTCCACCCTTCAAAGCAACTTTGGCACTTTTTTTCTGGAATGATCTTCAGAGCTGTCATCATATTACCCTTGATGTCCTGAATGTCATTAAAATGTCTTCCTTTCAATATTTCCTTTTTCTTTGGGTAAAGAAAAAAAGTCATTGGGGGCCAGATCAGGTGAGCAGGGAGGGTGTTCCAATACAGTTATTTGTTTACTGGCTAAAAACTCCCTCACAGCCAGTGCCGTGTGAGCTGGTGCATTGTTGTGATGCAAGAACTATGAGTTGCTGGTGAAAAGTTTAGGTTGTTTTTGTCCAACTTTTTCATGCAGCCTTTTCAGCACTTCTAAATAGTAAACTTAGTTGACTGTCCAGTTGGTACAAATTCATAATGAATAATCCCTCTGATATCAAAAAAAGGTTAACAACATTGTTTTGACTCTCAATTTGGACTGACCAATTATTTGGTCATGGAGAACTAGCTGACTTCAATTGTGCATTTAGATGCCTGGTTTCAGGGTTGTATTTGTACACCCATGTTTCATCACCAGTGATAACACGGCCCCAAAACATCATTTTGCCTTTCGAAAGGACTTGGCAAACTTCCACACTTTGCTTTTGTTCATTGGTGAGCTCCTTCAGGACCATTTTTGTACACACCTTTCTCATGCCAAGAGGTTCAGCTGAGATTTTCTTAACTGTTTCTCTATTGATGTTTACTTGGTCTGCTACGTTTTTAGCAGTCAGCCAATGATTTTGATGTACAATGTGACATATTTTTGCAATGTTTTGGTCAGTTCTGCTTGTTACTGGCCGCTCTGACTTCTCTTCATCACTGATGCTTTCTCCCCCCTCAGAAAAATGTTTAATCCATTTGTACACTGCCATTTTCTTCATGGCATTATCCCTATAAATTTGGACTAACATGTCCCTGATTTCACCTTCAATCTTGCCAAGTTTAACAAGAAATTCAATGTTTGTTCATTGCTCTAATTCAAGCTTCAACATTCTCTTGCCAACACAAAAACATACAACACTAATGAAGGCCACTCAGCAAGACACCGCCACATGTTGACATGAACACAGCTGTGAGGCACAGATATATCCAGGTTATGGCACCTTAACCAGTTATTTGTACAGTGCTGCCAATGTAAGCGTGTGGTGGCAAGCTTGCAAACTTAATTGTCAGACCTCAGAAAATAGTATTTTGAATTATTACCTACTTTTATAATGTACACGAGTTAATGTTTTCCAAAGGATCTAATTTTTCTCATTCCATATTTTCCGTTAAGTTAGAATTTGTTCATATATTTTCCATGGCCACAAAGATTCTGAGAACAATTTGAAACCAATTCTTACATCCAAATTTAAAGTCAAACTAAGAGCACAAGTGTCAATGTTACAGAAACACCTGACTGGAACAAGCTGATGCTTATTTGATTTCTTGCAGATAGTATGGAAGTTTTTTCAATTAATTTCTAAGATAATTTATTAATAGTGCTATTATAAAGCCAGCTCACAGACAGTAGAATAATTTGTAAGTCATTCATGTTCTGTGTATATTTCAACTGATCAAGGTCATTTTGGGTTTTTGTTTTTCAATGTTGGTATTTGTCAATAAGTCAATTTTCTATTATAACTATTTTGAGAAAACCTGTGTGTATGTGATTCTAATAGTCTTTATGTGTGAGTGACTATGGATATAAACATTTTAATAACATAACATGTATTAAGCATAGGAAATACCACTGAGTGTTAACACATGCATAGTTAGAATCAGGTACTGTGAATGATTTCAAAGAAACACCTCAGCCTTCAAGTGCTCAAGTAGCTGACAAGCTAATAGTGAAAATATTTGAAATATATGACATCATTTATGGATTACAAAAATAATAATTTTCAATTTTTATCTAGGTACTGTCTTTAACTCTGTTGTGTCTATCTCTCCTTTTCATTCTTACACTGTGAGTCTATCAAAAAACATTTGGATACTTTCAAATATTAAAGAAGTCCTTATAAGAAGAAGCTGAATCAGAATTCCATGTTACTAGACAAGGATGGCAGTCCATATTTTTATCTTCCCTCACATAAGGTACTTTCCACCCTACTTCCATCCGCTACCCTCCTGAAGGAGCCCCTAGGAGAACTCCTTGTAGAGAAAGGGGCTTTAGCACGTGGGGCCACCTGACACCTTGTTCAGGGTAGGCAGTCTGCTCAAGCAACATTCATGATTGTTCCATCTCTCTGCTCTCCCACACCCTTCTACTATCTGCCTGTGTGGGGAGATTAAAGAAACATGAAAAAGAAAGGACTTGGAGGACAAAGTGGTCCTTAAGTATTGGGAGATCCGCTTTTTAAAAAAAAAGCCTCTTCAACCCACTTACCACTCGTGGAGGTATGGAGGACAAGGAGAGCCGAAGGTGTTTACAAGTAGGGAACTTGAATTAAATAAAAAGAAGAAGGAGGAGGAGGAGGAAAGAAGGAGGAGGAAGGAGGAAGGAAGAAGGAAGAAGGAACAATTCTGGTCATGGAAAGTTTCCATTCATCCTGCTTAGAAATTGGGTGAGCTACTTTTGCCTAGAGGCATTGAACTAGTAGCTGAGTTACCGCATGATAGAAGTACAGCAGAAGGCACTTTACTACTGGGTAGAAGATGAGACTGGATAATCTTTTAATTTCTTCCTTAATTTAAAGTTTTGCAATATCAATTTTAATGGCATTTTTTTAATTTCTCTTTAGCAAAGTCAAAAACAACAGAAGAAAAGAAAACTGCTAAGATGTTCACAACTCAAAGATAGCATTGGAACAATTGTATATTATTCTGTACTTTTTTTTCTGTGTATTTTAAGGATGTAAAAACTCCCCATACACAACCAAATGCTTTTACAAAAAGTGGGATTTTATTGATATAAAATCTGTTTTTTTTTTCACTTAAAATATGGTGTACGGCCTTCTTGACTATTAAGTGAGCTTTGCATCAAACGTTTTAAATGCTGCAAAGTATTTAACAGAGTGAGATTTTAATTTATTTATTTAGCTAGTTGCTGTTTCTTTTTAACTCAGATTTTACCTGCATTTTGCTGATATTTACAAATAACAATAAGATAAAAATTTCTTGAAGGAAAATAATTACTCATATTTTTTATAGATTGCAAGGGATTTAATTCATTTCCCCCAAATCATAAACTATAGTTTTATAATTTAGCACTTATGATATAAAATTAAATTTACTTTTTAAAAATGATTAAAGCATATGGATGGAGGCATGAGTACCAGTCTGCAGAACATTTCAGGTTGCCTGAGGCTATAAAAGGGAGCATTGTTTACTTTTCAATTAATTGACAATGAGTTACAGGTTGTTTAGGATCCTACTCTACCTTGTATTCCGTACCACCTCTACTCCTGTTAGCTGTACTCAAAAGAGAAAAAAGTGTGGTGTCTAGCTATATAGTGTTGTTTTCAAATGGCATTGTGTCTAGAATTTAATTGAAACCTTTTTTTTTTTAATTCATTTTTATTGTTAGACTTATTGGGGTGACATCTGTTAGCAAGGATTACATAGGTTTCAGGCATACAATTCTACAGTGCATTGTCAACTTGCTGTGACTTCTCTTTCCATCACTTGAAACCTTTTTAAAACAGATATATTATATCATTGTCCCCTATACTGAATTCCTGGCCATTCTGGAGACCTCTTAACAGGAAAGTTTTTATGTCAGACAAAGAAAAAATCAGTAATAAGATGTGGACATAGAATTGATTTTCCTTTGCTAGATTTCTAGCAATATTCTTGAAAGAGGGAGTTTGCATTACAATACATTTAATGTATTAGGTCTTGTTTTATATTTGCAACTTCTTAATTCTTAACTCAGTCAAACTCCATTACTCTAGTTCCTGGAAGCAATTTACAAAATCTTTAAGTTTTTAATGTTTTCTTTGTAAGGATGGACTGTTTGTTATGGTTTCTTTCTTAGGCTGCTAATTTTTCTTTTTTCTAAAATCTGTCTAGAATGCAGCATACTGTTTTTAGGATCTTTCCTACTTTTCTTGTTTGGTTTTTCTAAGACAAAATTGTGCCTTTTTATCTATATCTTATTAGGATTCTTTTTTTTTTTTTTTTCTTTTTTTACGTGGGTAGTTCCCTGGCTGGGAATCGAACCCAGGCCGCAGCGTTGACAGCGCCAAAGTCTTAACCACTACACCACCAGGGAATTCCTATCTATATCTTTACTTGACTTTTTCAAACATTACCATCTCTTTTTTTTTCCCTTAAAAATCATTACTATCTTTTTACATTCAAGAAATACAGATTTACTTAACAGGCTGATATATGTCTTGCGGCAATTTTTAATAACCAGTTGAAATAACTTTCCATAATTAGTATATAAATAATTTATTTCTTTAAAAATTCTGACAAAAATAGACCTACAAGTACCCAGGGGACTAAGCAAAAGTTGCTAATAAAGACCCTTGAGTACTCATTTTTGGTGATCTTAGGCAAGTTTAATAGCCTTTAAATGTCAAAGGTGTTAATTTATTTTAGTCTTTCCAAGTGAGAAAACAATGCTTACTGCTTGAAGGTTCATTGCTTGATGCAATCAATGCCGCATACGAATTAATACCAGGAAGAAATTAATACACGGAAAAAAAAGGAAAGCTTGATTAGCTGCACAGCTGGGTTTACAGAGCATAGAGATGAAATGGGAATTACCACTGCCATAGGATTTGCCCTTTCCCCTTGTGTTTAAACCTTCATCACAGACAGTCTTTGGTGAACTCCTGTTACTTCAGCAATTTGCCACTTACGTTTGCACAACCCACCCATTGTTTTCTGTGCCTGCTGCATATCTCTGCATCCCAGTCCGGTTCTCTTTCACTGGATCAGTAGTCAGGTTATTCTCTTTTAGTCAAACTATGGCCCCAGTGTAGGCATGTTACCATCGTGTCCAAGAGCCTCCATGTCAAGGTATGTAAAATTCTTAATCCAGATCTTGCTTTTCACTCATGCTAGCTGTGATACTAAAGAAACTCTTCAGCTGCAAATAAGAAAATACCTGTCTGACAGTGGCTTAAACAAATAATGGCTTGTTTATTTCCACCATTCCTACCACATTTGCTCTGTTTCATCAGGATTATTGCTTTGTGGTCACAAATGGCTGCTACAGTTCCAGACATCGCATCTGTATTGAAGTCACTACTCCTTATATAATTACCCTCTATATTTCTAATACCCATTTCTCTTCTTTTAAAGTTTTGAACAGCCATTAACTCAGATTAATCTGACAAAAGGTAAGGTATGTCACTATGCTAGACCTTACTTTTATACCAGATTAAACTCATGGCTACACATACGGGCATAAAAAATGTTTGAAAATGTTAAGACTATAACATTTTGTAATATATCCTCCCTGTATTCAGACATTATAAACTTGAAGACAGAAAAGATAGTGTTTAGTTTATTATTTATCTTTATGTAGAAAGACCCACAGCTTATTCAAAACACCAAAATGTTACAACAGAAAGAATTCTAAGGGAATTCTGCCCTCCAGCTGGAAATACTCTTAGCATCCTAACTTATCTAAGTGTATATTCCTGAAATATTTTTAGGTGTTATTGTCATTATAATGGTAATTTCCAGGAGGACAAGTTCTCTCTCTTATTTTCTATTTTATTTTTGTCACTAAAAGCCTACTGGTATACTGTAAGCTCTGTTAAAAGGATGAATAAATAAATACATCATTTACCAATAATGCTTTTAATCATTTTTCCCCCAAAATTCAATTGTTTGGTTTATTTACAAGTTTAGATATTAGAAATAACATGTAGGGCCATTTCAGTCCTAATATTCATTTATAGACTTATTCCTCAGTGGACTATCTAGCTGCTGTGAACAAAAAAATGTAAAAGTTCAAAGATTTTTTTACTTTGAAATACCATGTCTGTACATTTGAAATAGAAAGGCAAATCTATACACCATTCTCTGGCAGGTCATGGATGCTGAACTTAATCATGCATTGAAAATTATTTGCGTTGAAACGTGGAAGGTAAATATTCATCCTAATTTTTATTGCAAACAAAAGCAGTATGAATATGCCACATGTGAAGAAGGTAAATTATTTTTCATCTACTGCATGGCATGCTAATTTTCAGATTGAAAAGACCAAGAATTTAAACATCCTCTTTGAAATCTTTCTGAAGAGTACAGGAAATTATAGACTTAAATTAAATGTAATTTTAAAAATATACTGACTGAGCATGTTGAGACTTTATTCTCCATACTATTTTTCTAGCATTTCCTACTTATTTTCAACTTGTCCTAAATTGACTTAATAATATTCCAGTGGAAACCATAGTTTTTCAAATCACTGCATTGGAGCCATTGAAAGGTCTTCTGCTGAGGGTCTCCCTGAAAGAATACAACACTGAATGGCTGGGAAAGAGCTGTGGTGAATTGGCGATATACAAATATTTGTATAAAAACATATAAAGTTTTGCCTTTCTTAATTCCTATAAAGTGATACCCTTCATACTATCAATGTGTGGTCTCATTTACTGGGCCATCATATCTTCTTTTGGAACTATCAAAAACAAGGCAAACAACTTTGAATATAAATGCAAGTGACATAAATATTCAGGTTTGAAATTCCTTCTGCGTGGAGATTAACATGATAATCTCAAGGCTTGTTTTGTGTGTGGGCATTTCTTTGGGACCCATGAATTATCTATAGTATGTGGTGAAGAATTTTGGGTATGGAATATTTCAAAATAGGCTTCACTATCATAACAAAATCATCATGATTGGGAACTGAAAAGCAGACTGTTTTTTCCCTTCTGTTTCACACAGCAAAATATACATATGCTTTAGAAGTAGAAATTACTTGATAAATGTATAAAGAACAATTGCCAAAATGTTGTGAGGGCTTACTGTGATGCAGGAACTGCCTTTGCAAAGGGCTTTACATACATGTATATTGATTCCTGTAAAACTCCTAGTTTGGATTTTGCTTTTGTGTCCATTGTGTGGATAAGAAAACTGAGGTGCAACGTGACAAAGTAATTTGCCTAAAGTTGCCACAGCTAGTAACTGGAAGAACAGAGATTTGAACCCAGGTCTGGGCTCTTATTTTCTGCTCTCCAAGAATGAATAGACTCCAAATAACTCTACTAAACACTTTCAGGATACATAAAGTTAAAGACAAAAAAAGAAAATCCCAGTAATTATGTTACTGCTGCTACCCAAGAGGCTAAGCAAAAAAGAATTAAAATGAAACAGTGGCCTCTCCAGTGTACAGATGGAATCTTCATATTTTCACTTGTTATTAATATATTTTTATAATAGAGATTTTAAGACAGCTAATGCTCAGGGATACTGGAGGAGGGTATCCACGTAAAATGATGGAAATAACTTGATGACTGATAATAATACCTAGAGATGCCAAGGGGCTTAGGGTAGTAGCCCTGTGCAAAAAAGATTAGGGCTAGAAAGGGGAATAGATTATGATGTGAAAATCATGTGAACCTCTGGTAAGTGCAATTTTTGCAAGTTTTCAAGGCTCCCTAAGCCTAATGGAGGTAGATATAATGTATATACTTGTGGACTCCACCATGGTTATTTTTTTTAGTACAGCCTGGAAAGTCTCACTTCCAATTCCTACCATTTTAGAGAAAGAGTTCCCCTATTTAAAAATTGCTGTGGCTAAAAAACTCAGGGTCATTTTTATAGCCATTTGCTTATTTTAACAGTTACTGACTTCCTACAGGTATGTAAGGAGAAGCTGTTTTTCTCAGAATCTTTCATGTATTAACATAATAATGTTGAGTCCGTGTTACTTTAGATATTGTCTTAGAAAAGACAGAGCAACCTGGAGGTGATTGGAGTTGAAGTTACTTTGGTTGACTTAACAGCAGAATATATAGAATGTCTTTAAATTCAGTTTTTCCTTCCTTGTATATAGCAATCAAGAAAAACATCATAATAACCCTTTCCTTTTAAAATATTTATACTTCTCTTCTGACGTATCACAAAGAGTAGGACAAGTTGCATGCAAAGTTCAGCATCAGCAGTTGGAAAATGTCCGAAAGCGCCTCGTTGTCTGCAAAGCACGGCGCCTTCCTCTGTCCTGGTTGAATCACCAAAAATTAAAATAGCAAAATTCTCAGAGCCAACTATGCACTAGCCTTGGCTGGAAAATTTGGTAGTTAAAAATATTTTTTTAAGCTAGAATCTTTACCTTTTATATTCAATAAGCTGTAATCTAAATATACCCTCTATATTCAACAAGCTGTAATCTAAATATGATATATGATCAAATTCACAAAAGCACATAAAGGCACACATAACACCATTTTAAAATTATTTATGTATCTATGCATGTATTTGGTAATGAGTTCTTCTAGTTATTCTTTTGAAAAAGATATCTCTGACTTCTCCTTTTCCTGCTGCCTCTTCATGATTGTGGCTCCTCAAGGAACAGTGCTCGGTACCTTTGATACGCATGGAAAGAAAAAGAGACACAGTCCTTGTCCTCAAGGATATCAATAGTAAACAATAGATAATAGATAATTATAATGTGACATATATAATGCAGGAAACAGAAAAGTATTTTTAAACATGAGGTACTACTGGTGGTCGAGAGGTCATTAATCTTCAGTTGTGGGGACAAGAACATATTTGTGAAGGACAATGTACATAAGTTTTATAAGGGAAAAAACTACAAGTATCTTCTTTGTAGTTGTACCTCTGCATCTAGTGCTATATCTGGCACACAGTGTTCGATAAATACTTGTTTTGAAAAAGAATAAGAGTTGGAAAAGCAAAGAAAGGGAGACAGAATGGAGAACATGCCAGGCTATGTGAACAGTACGTGCTAAGACATAGAAGGATGGGCTTAGAATGTTCATGTAAATTCAAGAGTTCAGTAGGTTTGCTACACATGGTCCAAGTTGGAAATATGTAGGAGTCGAGGCTGGACAGTAGGTAGTGAGGAAGTTTCTATTAGAAGCAAAGGTGTTCGACTTCTAACCTGAGGGAAAATTGACTCTTTGAAGGATCCTAAGAGAAATGTATTAATAAGATTTTTGCTTTTAAAAGATAATTCATGTGGTAGAGTGGAAAATGAATTGAAGGGTGTTAGGGGTGAGAAACGAAGGTACTATTGACGAAGAGCCACCAGTAGGCTGGACAGGACATAATAAGATCCTGAACCAAGGCAATGATGGCTGTGGGAATGGAGGAGGTGGGGAAAGGTTAGAGATATTCACTCCCTCCTCTTCTTCACCTACATTATAACACATTTTGTCTTGCCTCTATGGTATTCTCTTCACTATTCCTTCTTTCCTTCCTTTCTTGTCCCACCTGTCTAAATTCCACACATCTTTCACGATCTATGAAAACATTTTTCTCTCCAACTAAAGTTAGGCTAACCTCTCTTCTAAACCTCTCAAACATTTTCTTTTCTGTTTCCTTTCAAGATATTACCTATGGTGTTGTAAATATGCAATATATTTTGTTGATTCCAATAGATTTTACATTTCAGCATAGGAATTGTCCTTCTTATCTCTTTATTATCCTAGATCTGTGAACAATTTCAAGCAGATTGTGGGCAGTTGATAAGTGTTTGCAAATAATGAAGACAGCATGGTTACATAATCTTAGTATCAGGAAGTTCTGTTCTAGGATTTAGCTATTGCTGACTCACTCATTAGCTTGGTGACTGCCAAACAGTTCACTTTCTGGTCAGCAGTTTGAGAATGAAAGGAGACCATAGTGTTGTTTGTTCTTCAATTCCTTTATTTAACAAATATTTATTAAACATCCTCTTACTAGTCATTATGGTCAGTTTTAGGCAAATAATCATAAATAAACACGTAGCTTCCACCTTAAAGAAATTTTAATCTAGAATGGGGAGACAGACATACAAACTTATCAGTGTAATAATTTATAAAGTCTAGGATATAAGGGGAAGGGGTGTGTGTGTGTGTGTGTGTGTGTGTGTGTGTGTACAGGTTTGAGTTTAAGGAAATGACAGAAGAAGAGGGTAGAAAAGTTTTATATGTCCTTGAGTCTGCAAAAGTGAGTAGAGTAATGGTGTATAGCAAAGGGAGAACCTCTTTGGTAGAGAAAGCAGCACGAACAAAGCATCATAGCAGCCTGCAAGAATCACTTTGGCCTGGCTCCCCATGTGGGTTAGAAAGATAAGAGAAAATGGGAGAGATTTGTAGGAGCAGAAGACATATGCTAGATCTTAAAAGATTCATGGGTAATGCTAAGAGACTTGGATTCCATGCTGGAGGCCCCAGAAGGTGTTAGGTTTTGTTTTCTTTTGTTTGTTTGCTTGTTTATTTTCCAGCTAATTTATATGCAAGGTGTTGGATAATCTTGCTTGTCAGTTCAAGGTGTCTTTCTCTTTTATTTTTCCCATTTATCCTCTGGTGCCAATTCTAACTCGCTCCTAGAGTATTATCTCACCAGAAGATATGAATGTTAACATGTATTCTTAACTAGTGTATGATCACATTTTAATTATCCCAGCTATACCATAATGACTTTTATAGCTGTGTGCATGGGTGTGTGCATGTGCATGTGTGTGAATGTGTGTGTGTTCTGATTCATAACCTCTTCAAAGCTCATGCACAGCAGTTGAAAGCTCAGGCCCTCTTTCTCTAGTTGCCTATAACCTAAACTATCCTCAGCCTTTGGTTTTGTTTTTCATAAAATTGAATCTTTGAAGAGCATAGGCAAGCTGTCTTTTAGAAAGCCCACATACTTACTTTTTCTGATCATTTCTTCATGGTTAGATTCAAGTTAAACATTTTCAAAAATGCTATACAGATAAAGCACATTGAGCATGTGCTTTAAATATGCATAAATAGCATTTTTCTATTTGAATCATTCTGTTTCCTACTCTTTTCCTTCAGCATAGCTTTTAAAATCTACCATTGCTATTACATATATATCAGTTTCCCTGCTTCTAGCTACAGGAAAAGTGCTCATGCATGGGCTGTATCTCTCAACATATCACCTGTCCGTGTACCCAGTGATGGAGAGTCAGGTTGTATCTAACTCATGGTGAGCAAAGGCAGCACCATACGAATATCTGTGTTCATATCCCAAGAACCACAGTTTTTAAGTCTAGTAGTAACATGAGCAGATATCTGTTTTTGGAAGATCATATTTGTGCAAGTATAAAAGATCAATTGCAGGGAGACAGAGTGGAGGCAGAAAGGCATTTAGTAGACAAATAACATAATTAAGGGGAGAGATGAGAAGGGCTTGTTTAGGATCACACTCATAGCTGTCACGTGAGAAAGAGGACAGAGGGACATTAAGGAATCAGAATCAACAGAACTATACTGAAAGGTTTTCTGCATTTGGGAAAGTTTGTTTGTTTCCCCTTTTCTCCCTTCTGTGATGTTGAAAGGAAATGAGTATTGTGAATGAAATTGTTAGGAAAAATGAGGAAATAAAGTTAACTTTCTTAGTCACTTATAGCATGAGATCTATTTTTAACTCCAGGGGGGAAGGAATGGCAATGGCAAGACACTAGTAAAGCATGAGCAGGGCTGGGAAATGACAATGCTTCTCAGGCTAACGGGGAAGCTTGTCTTAGGTGCAGTTCATAGTTTTATTCACTTTGAAAGGTCCAGACAATTCTTTATCCCATGTGTAAAATAACCAATTAGCAAATTTTGCCCAGAGGATGAAAAAACAAAAAATAAGAAACAAAAAAACTATGGGAGTGTAGTATTTAAAAACATATTCTCTAGGGTGTTAAGACGACAGACTAGGAAGCACCAGAAGTCTGATTCTCTATCTAGACAATTAAAATGATAGCATCTGTCTGATCTCACTACTTTGGAACTCTGGAGCCTATTGAAAGTTTGTAACATCTAGAATAACATTGAGATGTTCAATTGCATTTAATTTTGGCCAATTTCAGCTCTGAGAGCAGCTACCTTTCTTCCGCACCACAAACACACGGCAGGAGGCCATGTGTGTGCTCCTGGAGCAGTTTGCACGCAGCCTGTGGGAGTCAGGGTGGGCATAGGCAATACAGAACCTGTCCTCCACAGAGTGGGGATCTGCTTTCTGATTGCTGCTGCTGATGGTGGAGGTGCAGACACAGAGATGGGAAGATATTGTTGAAACCGCCACCAGCCCTCCCCATCCTGCTGAAGTGATTTCCAGAGGATTTAAAGATCAGCTGCCTGTTCTTTTCCTCCCTTCACTTTTCACTTTTTCCTCTTCGGGGCAGCAGATAATTAAGGATTAGGACATTGAAAAGCAACCACATATAAGAAGATTTTAGAAAGTCATGGCACATACCCAGGAAAGATGCAGGCTCAGAAAAGATCTGAGAAGACCTTAATTATGTATCTCTGACCTATTGTTGGCCCAGAGAAACCCTATAATAATAAAAAAAAACCAATAAACAAACAGAAATCCCTGGCAAACCCTGGGGAAGGGAGAGTCTCTGATCTCTAGTTACCACATTGAATGATTCAAATGTCCACTTTTTAACAATAAAAACAAAAACATAGAAGTCATACAAAGAAACATTAATGTATAGCCTTTTCAAGGAAAAAATAAATCAACATCTATCTTTGAGAAAGTCCAGATGCCAGATTTATAAGACAAAAACTTTAAAACAACTGTCCTAAAGATGATCAGAGATTAAAAAAAGACATGGACAAAGTCAAGTATAATATAATGGATTTTAACCTATTTTTGGAGAAAACATTTACTTAATATATACATAATAAAAAGCAATATAAGACAAATTGTGGGTCCTGGTGGGTTTCCTATGTTTCATTTTCCTTATCAGTTTAATGTATTATTGTTACTGTTGTAACAAAATTATTATATAGCAACACAACAAAGCCATGACCCATAAAATTCTACCAAATAATTTGAGTAATATTCTATTTCTTAGACTCAGAAGAGTTTCATAATTTTCTAAAATTGATTCATTTTATTTAAATCCTGTCACTGGAGAATCCATTCTCATTGTGCCAACTAAGAGATGAAAAAACTGAATTTCCTTTTCTGTCGATAATTTTCCCCTAGATCAAGCATGTCCAACTTGCAGCCCAGGATAGCTTTGCATGTGGCTTGACACAAGTTCTTAAAACATTATGAGATTTTTTTTTTTTCTTGTGACCTTTTTTTTTTTTTTTTTAGCTTATCAGCTATCGTTAGTGTTGGTGTGTTTTATGTGTGGTCAAAACAATTCTTCTACCAATGTGACCTAGGGAAGCCAAAAGATTGGATAATGTTGCCCTAGATGAATGTAACTCTCAGCAGCATGGAAAGAATCTTAAGTAACTCAAGGAATAGGGTCCTGGTTAATAACATCAGGTTGACTAAAGCCAAATTTTAGATACTGTCCTCATTTTGTTAATAGGTTCTCTTTGATATCACTGGCTAAGGATAACCACAGTATATAACTAAACCACCATAGTTGAGAAAGTCGAGCTGTAGATTTTATTTTGTTTTACTGCATTATTGAATTCATCTCTGTTTTCTTTTAATAATTAATATAAAAAGTATGGAAAACCATAGTGTGAGATGGTGGTAGTGAGGGAGGCTGTGAACGTGTAGGAACAAGGAATATATGGGAACTCTGTACTTCCCACACAATTTTGGCGTGAAGTTAAAATTGTTCATTTAAAAATTATATAAACTAAATAAAATCAAGAAAAAATAAAAAATAAATAAAATGAAAATATTAATGAAGAGATGGTAAACATAAAAAAGAACTCCCCCTCTAAATTCTAACTTTGTAAAGTGCAGTATGGAAATAAAATTTCACTAGAGGCTTTCCAAAGCAGATTTGAACAGGAAGAAGAAAGAATCAATGAACTTGAATTGATAGAGAGTTGAATTTATTGTTTCAGAAACAGAAATAAAATAGATTGAATAAAAGTGAACAGAACCTAAGGCACCTTTGGGACAGTATCAAGTGAACAAAGTGCATTATGGGGGATATAGAAGGAGAGAAGAGAAAAGGGCAAACACATTATCTGAAGAAATAATGATCACCTCATCAGAGAGTCAGACCTCGGCTGGGACGGTGAGCCCTTACGGCAGTATCCCATGCGCGGCCTTTTGTTCTCAGGGTCATAACGATGGACCCAAGTTTCATCACCTGTCATGATCTTCTTTAAGATGTCCTCACCTTCTTTTTCAAAAATTTCAAAAAAATTGGAAGACATTTTTTAGCTGTTAAGAATTCAGTAATAAGATGCTGTTTCAATGGAATGTCTTGAACACTTCCATTTCATTGTGCACTGGGTGATAAATGTAAGTATCTGTGTGTGCAAGGTCAAGAAAGATGGGGGGGGGGGGAGATACTGTGTGACTGCACAGAACCACAGAACCAATTATACCCAGATATATTTAATGTAACAACAACAACAACAACAACAAAAATCCTACAGTGGAGGCGAATTTACCAGCCTGCCCTCATAGGACACATCAGCTGCGTTAATGCAAACGGTGAGCGCTTTCCTTTGAAGCTTTTGTATTAATTTCAGTTGTATGTATATATATGTGATTGAAAATTTCTATTTTACTGTGTGTCAGTCAAAAATTTTTGGAAAACCAAGATGGGGTTGTAGAAATCAGGAGGAATTGTTTCTATTTATAATGCTGCTTTAGAAAGCAAAGTGTGATTCCTTCACATAATACAAGGTATAAAATAGTCTATTTCAGGCAAAGCTGTATTTTTTAATTTAATTAGTTAGATTATTGCTTAAAAATTAAATTTTACCTTTGTGTACTACAAATGGATTTATTTATCCCTCAACATGTAGTAAGTGTGCATTTGGTCCATTTGGTTTCGATTATTACCTGTCCCGGGGTGTCATATTCTATGGAGCAGAGACTATGACACCTATCTTTACTTCCTTCAGTGAAAATGTTCCAGAATAGCCTGGTTGGTCTCTGCTCAGGTGATACAGAAAGGGTGTCCGTATAGGAACTAGAAGGTTCTAGCTAACTTTCAAAGTAATTTTTATCTCTTGGGCCCTAGGAGTCTGTAGGTTTGTAGGCATCTGGCCATCAGCAGCAAGCACGTGAGGGTTTGTTCTCTTGCTGACCTCGTGCTCACTGCTACTTCACGTTACTGACACTGACTCTCAGTTTAGTTTCACATCTTGATGGCACACTATTTACAGCTGCCTGGCAGAAAAACGCCAATCCCTGTGCATCCATTTTCCACTTCTTAGTTATTTAGGACATCACTAAATGGTATGAAGCTCAGGGGAGAGAATTTAAGGACAACATTCTGCATGAGGCTGACACTACAGAAAAACTAGGGAACTGAGAATCAGGAGAGATGGCCACTGATCTGAACCAAACAGCCATCCAACCAACTCCCTATACACAACACCCTGTGCAGGGCGCTGGCGGGCAGCTCACCAAGGGGCAGCGTTTCCTGGAGCTGAGGTACAGGCCCACGTATATAACCTAAGTCATCTCTGTGACCCTAGTTTCTTCTCTACCATGAAGGTCTGGCTGCCTGCATATAGAAATATAAGCAAAGCACTCTGCTATGTCTGGAGAAAAACAAGAGGCAGATCAGGTGAGAAGTCTGCTATTACTTATACAAGCATTTTCATGGCAAATCTAATATCATTGCAGTTGCCATCCATCATTCAGGGAAAGGTGTGGTTCAAGGCAGCAAACATATGGTGAAGGACCCATTATGTGTGTGTGCCATACCCTGTTGAACACAGTGCATACGAAGATGAGGGGACAGTGCATCTTCCTCCCTGTATGAGCTCATAGTCCACTTGGGGAGCTGAGCCCAGGGATAGATAATTTCAGTATATTACAGCAAGAACTAAGATATACGTGTGCGTAAAGTACTGGAGGAAGGGTGTATGAGTAGAATTTGAACATTGTCCAGTAAAGTGAGGTTCACCATTCTCCAATTCCTCTAAAATCAATATTCCTTTATCTCTTTTATTTTGAAGGCAAAAAGAAAAGTTACTAAATAAAATGCCCCCAAAATGCAAGTAATTAAAATTAGAGTTACCTAAGTAGTTGACTATTTTAGGTGAACTACTGTCAACATACATGGTTCTAGTAGATCTTAAAAATTATAAAATACAGTGTTTTATTGATTGATTGTATTTTATTACATATACAACTGAAATATCATTCTTCTCAAATACAGCACTTAGGATGTAAAATGAATGACTTGTAGATAGCGCTCTACAACTAAAAGACATTAAAGCAAATTTTAAAATTGTGTGCCTATTTAGACTTAGAGAATAGAATGTCCAAAGATACATAATGAAAAGCTCCAAAGCAAAAATACTTCTAGCCAATAAAAATGTAAACTCCAAGAGGACACAGATTGTTTTCTGTCTTGTTCTCTGCTGAATTTTAGCACATGAAATCATAGTAGGCACATGATGCTGCACAATAAATTGTTGAATTATGAATAAACAGCCTGTAATTATAAGTCACACATTAATATCACTTTAAATAAATTAATACACCCAGTTTCACTTCACCCCTAGACACTTAAATATTTATTGTCTAGAATGACGATGTTGAGTGGTAATAAATTTCAGGCAGGTCCCCAATGTAGATGTTCATAAGGTGTAGCATTTAATGTGGTTTTAACTGCAATTTATGTCAGATGGTTGTAGGTGCCCTTATTCCCATCTTATTGCCGTTACTCTTCCTTCTCCCCTGCCCCACTGAAACCACTTAAAGTGTATCACATTTAAAGTCCTTCACATAAAAAAACAAAACGGTGGTGGGGAAGAACTCAGAAAATGTCGTTCGCATAAGGCCGTGTTGGGAAAAGTTGAGCATTTTGCCAAACAGATATTTTCAGGAAACTATAGCAAAAAGACAGCTACAGAATTTAAGCTAAAATCTAAGAAAAATCTAAGGTGGAATGAGTGACAGAAAGAAATATACATGCCATATGTTCTGAGAAAGAAGAAATGATACAACCAGCAAAAAATGGGAAACAAGGGGAGAGAGGTTAAGTCAAGTGAGATAGTTAATTTCCAAACCTTTAATGATTGAGAATTAAACAACATCAATTAAAGTTAATCAATACAAAAGTAGACATTTAAAGAACACAAAGGCAGAGAATGATAATAGTATTGAATAAAATTAGGTGATAAAGGAAGGGGATAAAAGTTAATTTTACTTAAGTTTATAATATAGACTAAATAAAAATTATTTCATTAAAAAGTTACTAAAGGAAATTAATAAAGATATAATGGCCATCATTAAAAAAAGCTATACATACACAAAACAATGTAAACAGAAAACACAGTCTTAAAATTACAAAAAAAGTGAAAATTATATGACAGGGATAATAAGGTCAAGGAAATATGGTTTCAATAAATTCATGTATTAAAAGAAGAAGTTTTGTATTGTATCACAAAGCAAAAACCAACTCTTTTGTATACAAGTGTCACATTAAACAATGTTATTTCAAAATATTAAAGTAAAAATTTAGACAATTGAATATGAAGTAAATACAATAAAATATAGTAGAGGTCTTTATCAGAAAAATTAGGATTTAGCCTAAAATTTATTAAATTAGACAAACGTTTATGCCAAAAGATAAAATCATAATACAGATATATTTGTAAATATATTTGAACCAAATAATATATCAAAATTTTATAAAGCATAAATTAAAGGAAATGTAAAAAGAAATATACAGTAACACCAATACTAGGAAGTTTTTTCTTTCCTATTCCAAGGCAGATCAAATCAACAAAAAATATAAGACTATAGAAGACTTACACAACCAAATCAATATGGTAAATCTGAGGGACATATATTGAACATTATACCTTAATATTAGAGTATACCTTCATTTCACCTCTCCAAGGAAAAATACACAAAATGGATAAAATATAAAGGCTACAAAAAAACTTTAATAAATTCCAAATAAATAAATAATAAATATAATACTCTTGGATCACAATTCAATAAAAGTAGAAATTAAAAATTTAAAAGTCAGAGGGAAAAATATTCTCCTGGCTAGACATCTTAAAAATTTATCTGGAGAAACTGTTGATGCACAGGTAGTTTAAATAAATATTATAATATTCATAGAAAAGAATGACAAAAATAGTATAGACAGAATCTCTGGGGTAAAAATAAAACAGTACACATGGGAGCATCCATAATGTGAAATTGAACTTTTGTTATGTATTAAATATGTTTATACATATATAAATTAAGTATATAATATTAAAAACTTTAAAATAAATAAACTGAAGGAATATATTAATAAAGAAGAAATAAAATTAATAAATTAGGATTAGAAAGCAGTAGAACAAATTTTTAGCATCTGATTCTTTGAAAGTCAGTAAAATAATTGAACCACTAAGTACTAGGTCACCTGATCAAGGGAAAAAAATAAAATAAATTATAGATACACAATGTAAGAAGTGAAAAAATAGGAAAAGATACCATAAACAAAAAATTTTAAAACTGTTAAAAGACTACAAAATTCTGTGAAAAGTGTCTTGAATGAAATAAATAATTTTTGAAAGACATTTGCTTTATTAAAGCAGTCTTCAATATATTAAAACAGACTAAAAGGTGTAATTTCCATAACAGGACAGGAAACTGCTAATGAGCTAAAAAACCCTGTTCCTTCCAAAGCCCCGGGCTATGAATCTCTCATGGGGCACTTCCACCAAATGTTTAAAGAGCAGATTTCAATGTTAGTTAAGCTGCCTGAGAGCATAAAAATATAAGAAAGTCCTTAATTTTTTATAAAGCAATACAACATTCATATAAAAAAAATCTCTAAAATAAACTATAAATCAATTGATAAAAAATTACAAATACAATCAAAATTCAACATTATATCAAATAATTATACAACATGATAGTATGATTTTTTTTAATGCAAGTATACTTTACTATTGGAATATTTATTATTAATAGTATAAATTTTATCTCTAATGCAGCAATATAGAAATTACCTATAATTTGCTCCATGGTGTCTAAAAATGCATTGGGCACACTTTCAGTATCTATCTAAAGGAAAAAAAATAACCCTTAAAAAATACCAATAAATATTTGTTTTAAATTAATATGTAAATTTATATATGTGTATTAGCATAATTTATATAGGTATGTGCATGTATTGATATTACATTTTATAAAGGTATAAATACCTATGTAAAATTACTGATACTATACGTAAATAGTAATAGTTTTACCTCCTCTTTCAAATTTTTAGAACTTTATTACCAGAAGTACAATTGCCAACTAGTGGCAAAACTTCCTGTGTTTTCCTATTTGTGACACGAATGGATAAAGACAATGTGGTATGTGTGTATGTGTGTGTGTGTGTATGTCTATAACCACACATGTATATAATATATAGTATATATGTACACACACACACAATGTAATTTTATTTAGCCTTGAAAAGGAATGAAATTCTGACACATGCTAAAACATGGATGAACCTTGAGGACATTATGTTAAGCGAAATAAGCCAGTCACAAAAGGACAAGTACTGTATAATTCCACTTATATGAATATCTAGAGTAGTCAAATTCCTAGTACAAAAGTAAAATGGTAGTTACCAGAGCCTGAGGGAGAGAGAAAGGAGGAGTTATTGTTTAATGAGTATAGAATTTTCATTTTGCAAGATAAAAAGACTTCTGCAGATTGATAGTGGTGATGGCTGCACAACAATCTAAATGTGCTTAATGCCACTGAGCTGTACATTTACACATGGTCAGACAGATAAATTTAATATTATGTGTATTTTAACATAGTTAAAAATGATACTTTGAATAAAGTAGTGCCGATCTCTTCCTCCACACTGCCTATGCAGGTGGCAACCATATCCTGCTTGGAATCATGGCTACCTTCAAGTTCCTGATGAAGCCCAAGATAGGTAAGAAGAGGACCTAGAAATTCATTTAGCACCAGTCAGACCTTTATGTCAAAATTAAGCGTAACTGGCAGAAACCCAGAGGCATTAAAAATAGGGTGCACAGAAGAGTCAAAGGCCAGATTTTGATGCCCCAACACTGATTACGAGAGCAGCAAGGAAACAAAACACATGCTGGCAAGTAGCTTTTGGCATTTCCTGGTCCACGGCATCAAAGACCTTACACTGCTGATGTGCAATAAAACTAATGGTGCTGACGCTGCTAGCAGTGTTTCCTCAAAGAACTGTAAAGCCACTGTGGAAAGAGTAGCCCAGCTGGCAATCAGAGTCACCAATCCCAATGCCAGGCTGCACAGGGAAGAAAATGAATAGATACTTGTGTGCACATTATATTTGTGTTAATTAAACCATACAATTCAAATCAATCAATAAATGAAAAGTAATACTGGGACAACCTTAAAACTATCTAGGAAAAGATAAATTTAGATCCATATTTCTTATCATGCATCTGAACAATCAAATATATGAAATTTTAAATGTAAAAAAATACTCTAAGAGTATTAGAATTAACCATGGGAAAATGCTTCATTATCTTGGCATGAAGAACGTCTTTCTAATAAGACAAAAATGAAAATGGCATAAATGTAAGTAGAGAGAGCTTAAAATACACACAACACTGATCACAAAAATTTTACATGGCCTAATAGATTAAAATCAAATAGCAATCTAAGGGGGAGTTATTTGCAGCTCATTCCACAAACTAATCTCCTTAAATATACTAAAGGCTTTTCTTGCCCTTTTCTCTGGCTGCCATTTTGACCTCCTTTTGCCTCAGGTTGCATTGCCCCACACCCCAGCACACCAGCATAAGGTAGTTCAAGAAAGCCTTCAGTTACCTAAAAGTTTTCTTTCTATATTATCTAATTGTCAGTAGTAGTTACTGAATTATTCAATGCACTCTCCTTTCCCAGTTTTTCAAAGTTGATTTTGGGAAAAAGACAAAGCCAGTTCACTACTTGACAGTAATTTGCACTTATGTAAATTGATGACTATTCAATTTCAGTCAACATTAGGCTCTCTGTTACCTTAGGATTGTATAAAAGTCACCAAGGTATGAAGGAAACTCCTCTTGGGAAGCTCAATTGCCTAGAATGGTCAGTGTAGTGCATCTGCTTTCTCTGGACACCACTAGATGCACTGCAATCCTTGGTCACCTTGGAAACCCCAAACTAATGTTTAGGTACCCTGGTGTACTGTACAGTCGTGTCCTAGAGGCCAAATTACCTTTATAGGAGCTGATCCTAATAGGTAACTGACAGATTATGCCATTCAGGCTGGAGGAATCTCACCTTTCCTCTAATCTGCTTCTCTGAGGCGTTCTGCTTCTCCTTGTCCTCCTTCGTGGCCTCCTAGCGTAATCAACACAATTTCTCAAGCTCTAGGAAAAGAATACCTAGAAATGTAAGTTGGTTGAAAACTTGAAAATGGAGTTGGTGCAACATGAAAATTTGAAGCAATACCTGCTTTGCTAACAGCAAAATTCTCTGCAATGAATTATAAAATTTCTCAGAATATGGGAGTGGGGCAAATATCTAACACAAAATTAATATTTTAATTATACTGTCCTGCTACAGATGTTTGTCTGAATCTTGGGGAAATGAGTTAAAATTATGCTGAAGTGACTTTTTGAACATCTATTTCCTTCCAGACTCTAATAATTGTACTTTCAAATGTTATCTTGATTTATAATTAATAAAAATCTCTTTTCCTTCTGTTCCTGAAATTATTAAGCCTCTTCCTAACAACCTTTTGGTTTCAAGCAAGACATTTGAGATAATGCTTTAAGATGGAGTTGTGGAAAATGCATTATTGAGGTCATATTGGCAAAATTTAAACTCAGCATTTTATTATATTTTTAGGCATAGATAATTGAATATAAAAATAAAATATACCATTTGTCCTCCTGCTTCAAAAGCTAGAGGTAGGTCGTTGTACTGATTCAGTAGAAGTTAGTTGTTTGTTTGAATACGTTCTATATTCAAGGAGAGGTCATTGTAAAAGCTTGTAAATGCAAATTAAAGTGATGCAGCACTTTCTAGTTCCTTAATACATTGTTTTTCTTCATTTAGTTTTATTATCCCAAACATTGTATTACTGATTTTTGATTGTACTTTGATAGAATTTAGCAATAAAGATTTTATGATACAATGACAAATTTCTAATTTGTAAAAAACAATTTCATTTCATTATATTTATAGAATACATCTCTGAAATCTAGAAAAGATATATTTTACACAGAAATATGCTTTTTTAATATAGCTTCTTGACCTAGTCTCTATTTTGGAGAATTTGGGAAACCATTAACTCAGACAGTAACTGTGAAAAGTAACTTGGAGGCTTGGAGAAGCAAAATTAAGTTAATGAAAGCGTAAGTCTAAACTACAAAACCTGAAGCCAAAATTTCTTTATTGGGATTCAAATTATCCAATTTAACTGTCACCAGTAGTCAATTAATGTGACTGCCAAATCCATACTTTTTGTATTCATATGCCAATCAGTCTTTAGTGAACTAATAAATAGAGCCATGTCATATTATATCTATGTATAATGTCATATAGCTATTCATAAAAGTGATCTTTTTAAAACTCAAAGTCAGATCTTGTCATTCCTCTGCCTGATTCATTGAATGGCTTTGCATCTCAAAGTGCAAGTCTGTCCTTACAATAATCTTTAAGCATGATTTTCACCTTCATCATCCCATGTCCTCTCTGACTTCATCTCTTGCTTGCTCTGAATTACCAGCTGGGCTTCAAACATGCCAAGTTTGTTTATTTTTAAAAAAACATATTTTACAACTGTTTATTTTTCATCAGTCTGCACCCCAGTTGGGGAGTCCTTTTGCAGGTGTCCGTTGAGCTCACTCCTGTGGCTGCATTTGACTGGCAGTGAGTGGACAATAGGCTTAGCTTAGACAACTGGGATGTCTGGACCACTCTTTTTGTGATATTTCATCTTAGGTTTTTTCATGCTATGGCTTTGACAGTCCCAGGACAGGGTTCCAAGAGGGGAATGGTGGCAGCTATAAGGCCTCTTGAGGCCTAGTTTCCAGAAATTGCACATCATTTTATCAACATTTTATTCATCAAAGCATGTCTGAAGACTAGATCAGATTCAGAGTGGAAAGAGGAGCTGCAAAAAAGTTGTGGCCAGATTTAATCTACCACTTGTGTAACACAATGGCATCACCAAAAATCTGGCTCACTTCATTTAAATGTCCTGATTTTTAATCAAAATCACCTGCCTTTCTGCATCAGAATAACATCTCTTCAAGACTTTCAGTTCCTGACCTCTTTTTACCTTTCCGAACTCTTCCTAACTTTCCTTGTCTCTCAATGCAAGTGGTTGAGTTGAGCAATTCTTTCACCTGCTCACATCATTCTTACTTAGGAAGCTGGCTGAGGGTTGGAAGTGGAAAGAGATGAAATCACACAATCAGAAAATAATCACGTAATCAAAATGGATTGGCAGATTGGCCTCACCTGATCTAAAACCTCAGCGCTCAGCTCCACCTGTGAAAGCTTTAACCTGGTCTGGTGAGTTCCTCTTTCATTCCCCTCTAGGACTAGTTCAAACCTCTACGTCCTGTAAGCTTCTTATTCAAACCCCCTTAAACCCTGTCCCTACTCTCAGCAGGCAGTGCTGTCTCTTATTCCCTTTAGGAGACAGAAGTCATCAGTTATGATCTCTCTCAACTTTCTGTTCCCAACCTACAGAAGTACTCATCTCAGCTTTTCTTCATCAGTCTTAAAAATTTAGGTTTCCTCTCATCCAATTCCAATTTAACCATATTTGTCTTGTTCCTTGTGTAAGGAGTAAAGCTTTCAATTCTTACCATTAAGGATGATGTGAGCCCTGAGTTTTTCTTAGATATACTTAAAAGAATGAGGACATTTCCTTCTACTGCTAGTTTGTTGAGTATTTTTATTATGAAAACCCGATGGAGTTCATCAAACTTTTTTATTTGCCTTTGTCCTTTATTCTAGTAATATGATGAATTGCATTGACTTATTTTCATACATTAAACCAACTAGACATTCCTGTAATAAATCCAACTAGGTCATGGCATATAAACTGAGTCTCTGTTTATATTTTTTACTTTTTTTCTTTCTGTTTCTCAGATTGGGTAATCTCAAGTGACCTATCTTCTATTGCACTGTGTTTCTTTTTAAAAATCAAATCTGTTGTTGAACCCCTCTAATGATTATTTCATCTTAATTATTGTACTTTTCAATTCCTAATTTACTATTTTACATTCAAGTCAGTTATCTATTTATTTGTATGTCTCATAACTTTGTGTTGGAAACTGGACATTTAAATAATAATGTGACAACTCTAGAATTCAGAATCCTTTTCCCCCAAACCAGAATTTGTTATTGTTTTTGTTTATTATTGTTACTGTTGTTGTTGCTGTTTGTTAGTGTAGTGATATTCTGCCCACTTTTCCTCTACATTGCACTAGGAGTTCTAGCTAGGGCCATCAGTCAAGGGGAAAAAAATAGGCATTCACATTGGAAAGGAAGATGTAAAATTTTTTTTCTATCCACAGATGAAATGTAGAAAATACTAAGGAATCCATAAAACACTATTAGAACTAATAAATAATTCAGCAGTGTTGCAGGTCCAAGATCAATATAAAAGAAGTCAATTTTATTTCTACACACTAGCAATGATCAATTAGGAAATAAAATTAAGAAAAACAACTCCATTTATAAACCATTAAAAAATAATCTACCTAGGAATAAATTTGACAAAGAAGTATAAGACCTACACATTATAAGCCACAAAACATTACTGAAAGAAACCAAAGAATATGTAAATAAATTGAAAGAGAACCCATGCCCATAAATTGGAAGACTTAATGTTGTTCAAATTGAAATATTCATGAAATTAGTCTAGTAACCCACCTTTCACTACATGTAGTTATTGCACCATTATTGACTATATTCTTTATGCTGTAGCCTACGTACCCGTGACTGTTTTGTAACTACCAATAATCAAGGGGAATCATTGCATAAATTATATAAATGTTGAACCACTATGCTGTACATCTGAAATTAACATAAGATAATATTGAATGTAAACTATAACTAAAAAAAATAAGTTTAAAAAAGAAATATCCATCAAATTGATTTACAGTTTCAATGCAAACCCTGTCAAAATCCCAGCTGTGTTTTCCCACCAGAAATTGACAAGCTGGGGAGCTCCCTGGTGGTGTAGTGGCTTAAGGCTTTGGCGCTGGTGCTGTCAGCACTGCGGCCTGGGTTCGTTTCCCAGTCGGGGAGCTACCCACATACCAAAAAGCAAAAAAAAAAAAAAAAAAAAAAGAAATTGACAAGCTGCTTGTAAAATTCATATGGAAATGCAGAACCCAGAAATGGCTGCACATCTTGATAAGAAAAAAGGAGAGGTTTCACATTTTCTGATTTTAAAACTTAGTACAAGTCTACAGAAATCAAAAGAGTGTGTACTGGCATAAAACTAGGCATAAAGTTCTATGGACTAGTATAGAGAATTCAGAAATAAATCCTACATTTACAATTAATTGATTTTCAACAAAAATACCAAGACGACACAATTGGAGAAAAAGGAGTTTTTTTCAAAAACTGATGCTGGTATATCAAATGAATGTCCACATCCAAAACAATAAAGTTAGACCTTTATCTCATGCCATATACAAAAAATAGCTTATAATAGGTCAGAGACTCAAATGTAAATGCTAAAACCAGAAAATTTTTAGAAGAAAACATGTGGTATTGGCAAAGGGATAGACACATAACCTTTGCAACCTTAGATTAGCTAGTGGTTTTTAAGATATGATACCACAGGTATGAGTAACAACAACAGCAACAACAAACTAGAAAATTGGCCTTTCCTAAGATTGAAAACAAGGTAAGGATATACACTCTTATCCAATATTTTATTGAAGTTCTAGCCTGTGTAATCAGATAAAAGAAATTAAACCATGCAAAGATTGAATAGAAAAGAAACCAGTTTGTATTTTTACATTTGATCTTAGACAAAAGGCTTAGAAACAGTAAACTTTTTCTATTTTTAGATGACATGTTTGTCTATGTAAATAAACATAACTTTTGTAGATTGCAAGGAATCTACAAAAACACACCCCAAACAAATAAATGCATTCACTAAAATTACATGGCATTGTAGTGTAAGTGCCTGACATTAAACATTTTTATTAGCAAAGAATCCATTTCAGTGACATCCTTCTGGAACAAACCTTGCTACAACACAACTACTAGCAATAAAACTAACTAAAATACCAGGCTGCCCCACCCATGAAGTCCCCCTTTTAGAAAACATTGGGCAACCTAGATAATGGACCTCTTGAGTGACCTCACTTTACTCTTTCCATGCCCTAATTCTCACTTTTATGCCTTAAATTTGACAATGAAATCCTAGGCACCCCACCCTCAACCCTATGAAAGGCAGAGCATCCTTCTTCTCTACCCACAACCTCCCTCAGGTGTGCTCTGTACTCTTCAGGACTTAGGAGTAATAAATCTTATTCTTCAAAGTCCCCTGATAGTTTTCTGCTGAGGTGCATATTGAAATCATAATAAGAACCACAAAGGCTGTCCTAGCCACAACATTAACTCCTGTCCAGGAAATGTCTGGGAGCTCACCACAAGTTGGATGAGCCTAGGCTAGTGGTTCAGGCATTTCTAGCCCATAGCATTACTATCAATAGGCTGAGACCCAACACAACAGACCTACAGAACATAAGATAGATTTTAAAAATCAATTGCATTTCTATATACTAGCTGTGAATGCATGGACACTAAAATTAAAGACTATCATTTAAAGTTACTGAAAACTAAATAAAATAATAAGGAATAATTCTAACAAAATATGTACATTTCTTGCATACTGAAAATTACAATACACTGATGAGAGAAATCTAAGAAGATATAAATAAATGAAAAGACATACCATGTTCATTAATTGAAAGACTTCACATAGTAAAGATGTCAACTCTCAAATTGGTAAACAGGTTTAACATAATTTCTATAAAAATTTCAGCATGATGTTTTGTGGATATAGATAAGAGGATTTTGAAATGTGTATAGAAAAACAAAGGAATTCAAATAGTGGATACAATTTTGAAAAAGAAGAATAAACTGAAATAGTCTAATTTCAAGACATATATTTATAGTATACAAGATTATGGTGGTATCGGCAAAGGGATAGACACATAGATCAATTAAACAGAATAGAAATCCCAGAAATCGCTCTATACCAATATGGCCTACTGATTTTGACCAAGGCACAAATGTAGTCAATTGAAGGATAGATAACCTTTTCAACAGTGGTGCTAGAGCAAGTGGCTTGTGCTAGAAGAAAAAAAAGAACTTACATCTCACACTTTATAGAAAATTTCACTCAAAATGGGTAACAGTCTTAAATGTAAAATATAAAACTATAAAGCTTTTTAAAAAGAAATGTGGGAGAAAATTTTCAAAATCTATGGCTAGGCAGAGTCTTTGACACCAAAAGCATAATCAATGTAAAGAAAATGATAAATTGGAATTCATCAAAATAGTTTTGTTCAGTGAAAGATCCTGTTAAGAGGACAGAGAAGCTACAGACTGGGAGAACATATTTACAAATCATATGCCCAACAAAGTCTAGTATCTAGAATATATATATAGAACTATTAAAAGCAAGTGTAAAAAAAGCAAAATAAAAAAAAACAATTTAATTGGAAAATAGGCAAAAACATGAAAAGACATTTCACTGAAGAGGATGTACAGGTGGCAAATAAGTGCATATAACTATTAGAGAAAAACAATTAAAATCATAGTGGGATATCACTACATACCTATCAAAAAGATTATAGTAAAAAGTAGTGAACACTAAATGCTGTCGAGAATGTAATGTAATTGGTAGGATGTGTAAAAATGGGACAGCTAATCTGGAAAACAATTTGGCAGTTTCTTACGAAAAGTAAACATGCAATAATGAACTGAAAATTTATATTGACACAAAAACTTATAAATGAATGTAGATGGCAGCTTTGCTCATTATAGTCCCAAATTGGAAACCAAATATTCTTACTTGGTGAATGTTTAGACAAACTGTGAAACATCTATACCATGGAATACTAAATCAGCAGTAAAAAATAGCAAACTATTTATACACACAACAATTGGGATTAATCTCCAAATAAATATGTTGAGCAAAAATAAACCAATCTCCAAATATTACATACTATAGGATTCCATTTATATAACATTTTTTAAATGAAAAAAATATAGAATGGAGAACAGATTATTGGGTTCTAGTGTTTAAGTAAGTAGGGTGGGAGAAAAAAAATCTGTGTGGCTACAAGAAAAAAAAGATATAATGAATAATCTACACGGTAATGGCATACTTATTATATTGAAGTTAACATTCTGGTTGTGATGTTGTACTATTGTTTGGCAAGTTGTTACCATTGTAGAAACTAGGTTAGTGGGATCTTTCTGTACTTTTTCTTTTTTTACAATTGTATGAGAATCTACAATTATCTCAAAATTAAAATAAGCTTGAGAGTTAAAAAGTGAGTAATGAAATAATAGTGGAAACACTTGACAACACAGAACAAGTAGAATTTGGTTGTAGGAAAGACAGAGAAAGGATGCCTCCATTATCTACTATTTTTGGTAAGATAGTTTATACTGTATAACATTAAAAATGCAATAACTATTGAGTAAGTAATTTTTTCAAGGCTACTGTATTTTATAATTATATTTAACAAGGAAGTAAAAAATATCTTGAATAGCTTAAAAAGTCAACACTGATTTAACAATATATCAACACCTTCTAAATTTAGAGGACAAAATATTTTATACCAAGAATTGGTGTTTTTTGCAATGACTAAAACCCATGAGAATCTGATGAGCAAACATGAGATAACAGAAGATATGATAAATTTTGGTTAATGAATATATTGTTTTATATAAAAATTACTTTGAAAACTAGATGGAATCATTCTTAGTCAATCATGCCCATTTGAACTATCACAAATAAATGGACATTAACTGTTACAATGAAATCAGCAAGACTTTGGGTAGTTTAATTGGCTTGAATAGCACATGAAAAATGTATTTCAGTAAATGTAATTGTCAACTCTTTTATCCAAACTAGAAAATTGCTTTTAAATAAAATAATCATTATACATGCTGACCATGGCAATGATTGGGTGGTTATTATGGAAAAAGCAATTGAAACAATTAACCAAGGCTACCAACCATAGTAATTAATTGTCAGAACTGAAGCTCCTTTAGAGGCTGGGATAAAGGTCTGATGTGAAAGCCAAAGGACTGATATTTAGTTGGAAAAAGGCTTGTGATTAAACATTTACAGAATGCCCCGATAGAATACAAGTCTGAAGACTAATCCCAAACTAGGAGCTATATTCTCAATGGGACAAGACTCAAAAAAACCTCAAGTGAGTTCCAATAACCAAGGTGTCTGCCAGGCCCTTTATGAAAGCACCATGCCTCCAACAAACGTTTGGCAGCAGGTGTAGGGGTAATAATCTAACACTACTCCCTGGCCTTGAGAGACATCCCGTGTGATAGAATAGAACAGCTTGTGTTTGAGAAAGCTCTAAGGAAAGTTGTCTCCTTAATGGAAAATAATTGAAGGCAATGGCATTTCCATTTTGCTGAATATGTAATTTGAGTTTCATAGAGCATGGCAGAAGTATGGAATTAGAAGTCATATATGGCAATACAGGGATCCCCTGCTTTTCAAAAATTTGAGTTACACCACTCCACTTTTACAAAAGATCTACATTAGTACCTGTTTTTGCTACCTGAGGGATAGTTAAAAAGTAGTTTCTCTTTTGTGAAAAAAGGCAAAAAAGCAAAACTAGCATCCAGCATTTGTTTTGTACTGAGCCATTACAGAGGCAACACACGCACTGAGCAGTGCGAGTGTCCCCACCAAGGTCCTTCGCTAGAACTACACTCAGTTCTCAACCTCGAGTCGCCGTAGTTTTGAACTGTTTGTGAGCATCTGGGCTTTATCTCAATTTATTTTGGGCATATATTATTAAAATGTGTCCTAAGGTATTTTATCTTCACTTTAAACCATTTCAGCTTATGAAAGAGTTCATATGACTGTTTTACTTTTGGATAGTGTGGGCAACCTCTATTTTAAAACAGTCTGGGTGATGATGGGACCAAGGAGGTACGAACTTCTGGTTATGACCGTGGTCAGCAGTGATGCCAGGCATGGTAGAGGATGAATGGTAAGAGGACTTCGTACTATTGTTTATTAGCTACCCTAAGGCTATGGCAGCTGATGAAAAGCTGACTCTCTGGGGGTTGTTCATGGAATGATGTTACATTTGGCAGAAGTCTGTCAAAGACATGACATTGTACAGACAGGAAACAGAAATGCTTCTGTGTAAGTTCATTCTTTCAGTTTCATGCAAGACAATGCACTAGGCACTGAGTATTCAGTAATCAGCAAAACAGTCAAAATCCCTACCTTCAAAAAGCTTCCATTCTATTAGAAAAAACAAAAATGGGCACAGGTTGGTCTCAAGAACTACCTGGTGTTTCTAGGAAAGGTTTGCGTGCACGTTTATATTATGTGTGTGTATATCTATGTACCTATGTATCTATATATATGTACATGCATAACAGTGAGAAGATCTAGATAGAATGGATATCAATAGTGTGTCAGATAAAATAATAGAAATATGTAGCAGCTATAGGAGTCCAGAAGAATTCTATCTGAGCCTTGTAAATGCTCTTTTTTCACTTAATGCAGTGCAATTTAACTTAATCTGTCTTTATCTATTTATCATCTATCTACCTATCTACAATTTCATATAATCTAATTTCTGAGACTCTGAATCTAAACTCACCTTTGTTTATGTGGCATTTAATTCCTGATTCAACTCAGTCAGTACCTGTAAGTACCTTAACTTTCATATTTCTCAAGTTTCCACGCCTCTCTTCTTCCACTTCAGCCTGTTGAGATTTCTACATCCTTATTTATGTCCTGGCCTGCATTTTATTCCTAATCTTCTGCTCAGTTCTAGGTTCCAGGGATCTGGCTCCTGGATTTCAATTTTATCCTAGTTTTTTAAATTAGGTACTGGCTCACATTTATTGAGGACTAATACTGGGAAGCCTACAGAAGACAGATGTTTATAATAAATAATCTATTAAATCACATAACATAAATACTTTAAAATCTATAATCTTCCCTCTAGCTACCAAAATTGCTCACTTCGTAATGACACAAAATAGACATGAATTTGCATAAAAATTTGCCTCATGACTTTTATTTTAATTCAATTAATTTAATGCTTCAGAATAACACTACTATTTCCAAAATTCTTTCCTGCACTCTCTCAAGGGAAACAATGCTAACAATAAATAAATTTAAGAAAAGTTGCTTCTTCAAAGTATAAGGCATAACTTACTCTCGATGATAAATACCTTGACAAATCATAAAGTGAACCAAGGACCCTGAACAGAGTAACACCAGAAAACTATCCTGCTGCTCCTTTGGATACTCTCGTTGCCATGATGAGAGAAAAGGGAAGAAGTTTTAGAGAAGTGGAGAAATTTCAATATTCTTGCTCATAAATATGAGCAAATAATTTGGATGTCCATGTGTCCAGTACAATCTCTTAAGATTCCTACAGCCATTAAGAGTTTGGATTCCCAGGAGTTCCCTGATGGTGTAGTGGCTTAAGGCTTTGGTGCTGGCGCCGTCAGCGCTGCGGCCTGGGTTCAATTCCAGTCAGGGACCTACCCACATACCAAAAAGCAAAAAAAAAAAAAAGAGAGAGTTTGGATTCCTTCAAGTCATACCAAGATTCAGCTCAAAAATGTCCACAGCCAAAACAATCCTAAGAAAAAAGAACAAGGCTGGCGGTATCACACTGCCTGATTTCAATTTATATTTTATAGTGACAATAAGCAAAACACCATGGTATTGGCATAAAAACAGACACACAGACCAATAGAATAGAATTGATAACCCAGAAATAAACCCACATATATATGGGCAATAATATAAACAGGAGAAACAAAAGCCTCTTCAATAAATGGTGCTGGGAAAATTGGAAAGCCACACATGAAAGAATAAACTAGACTGCTATCTGTCACTATACACCAAAATTAAATAAAAGTAGATTGAAGACCTAAGCAACAGATGGGAAATAATAAATTGCATAGAAAAAAATATAGGTTCTAAACTTATGGACTTTGGGTTCAGGGAAGATTTTATGAATTTCACCTCAAAGACAAGGGAAATAAATGCAAAAATGAAAGAATGGTACTGTATCAAACTAAAAAGATTCCGCACAGCAAAAGAAACTATCAAGAAAATAGACAACCAGCTGAATGGGAGAAAATATTTGCGAACAACATCTTCAAAAAGGGGCTAATATCCAAAATATATAAAGAACTCATACAACTCAACAATGAAAAAAAAAATTCCAATTAAGAAATGGGCAGAGGACCCGAACAGACACTTGTCCCAAGAAGACATACAAACAGCTAACAGATATATGAAAAAAATGCTCAACTTTATTAGCTATTAGGGAAATTCAAATTAAAACCACAGTGAAATACCACCTCACATGTGTTAGAATTGCTATTTTTTATCAGTAAGGCAAGTAATAACGAGTGTTGGAGAGGCTGTGAAGAAGAAAGAACACTTCTTTACTGCTGGTGGGATTGTAAAGTGGTGCAGCCTCTTTGGAAAACATTATGGAGCATTCTCAAAAAGTTAAGAAGAGAATTACCATAGGACCCAGCAATTCCTCTTCTGGGTGTTTACCCAAAAAACCTGAAAATGTTTATCTGTAAAGATACATGTACCCCTCCCTATGTTCACTGAAGGATTGTTCATGGTGGCCAAGACATGGAAACAACCAAAGTGTCCTTTGATAGATAATGGTTTAAAGAAGATGTGGTAGATACATACAATATTACTCAGCCATAAGAAAAGACAAAACACTGCCATTTGTGACAACATGGATGGATCTTGCAATTACACCACCTGTTAAAAACACACACATTTCAAATTCTTAAAGCACCAGGAGATTATGCTGCTTTCATGGCTTGTAGGGATTGCTGTTGTTGTCAGATTGGAGAAGGATATGTACTAATCATAAAGAGGTAGAGTACTCTACCATGGACACAACATATTTTTTCTGTCAAAGTTCTGTTTGATTCCCTGTGTACAAAGAAGGAACATGCATTTTCTTATTGGAATCTAAGAAGAATTTATTTTATTTGGGATTCAGGTTCATTATGATTTTATTGGAAATAGTTTCTTTGTTTGTTTTAGCATACTTATTGAGCACTTAACTATACGTCAGATCATTCTATGTGTTTTAACAAATCTTCATTTAATCCTCCTTACAATCTTGTAATGCAGATAAAATTACTCCATTTTATACTTGGGGAAATTGAAATGCAGAGAGCTTGAGTAACCGCCCACACTCAAACAGCCGGGGGACTGGGAATAGAATCTGTGAGCATCTGTATTTAGTGTGTGTGTTCATAATCACTACATTATGTCCCCTTGTCCTAATATTTCTTTACTTATTGTGCTATTTAAAGATTCTAAGTGTCTTTATTATCTCCAGAGCCAAAACTAGAGCATGAGAACTTGGAGAAAAATGGCTTCAGGTTTCAGTTTAATGTGAACTAAATGCATAGCATAGCTGCTAAAAAGTACCTTTTTAGTATTATGCTACCAGTATAATATCTTGATAACAATAATCACTAGTTCAGGTGGACCCTGTAGCACTTAGATCACAACTGGAAAACTGTGTTGAATGGTGAATGCTACACTTAAGGAGGAACTGTAACTAACCGAATTCTGATGAAGACATTAAAGCACCATTGTGTACATCTACATATATTGTGTTGGGTCTGACAGATATAGTGGTGCTACACTGGGGAATGGTAGCATATCCTGGTAGTATGTGAACATGGAAAATAGAAAAAAAAAAAGAATGAGATAAGAGGTGTTGCCATGATAGCTATTTTCCAAATTGTAATGCTTATGGCACAGGGAATACACTTGTTCACAATCTGGAATGAAATGATAGAAACAATAGGGGAAAAAAATTGGGTTTAACAAAAATGTTAATGCTTTAAAGTTTATCAACAGTATCACTGGAGGTTTAAGGTGGAGGATCACCTGATGGGATGGGATGTGTGATGGTGGTACAGAGGGTATTATTCCATGGGTGAGATTTCAGGCTTGGTCATATTAGCTGAGTATCTTCCAACCTGAAGGTTTTATGGCTTTTTAGGAGCGAACACACATAGGACTTAAAAACTTACAACAGGATATCAATCCCTGAAAGCCACAGATTGGTCCTTTCTGATGCTCACCATATGTGCTTGTACCTAAATTGCAGCCTTTAACGCTTCCTAAAACCAGCTTTAACTGTCAAGGATTGGAGAGGTACACTGAAGGTCAAGGTCAGGAGCACCTTCTAGTATAGAATTTCTCATCTTTGGAACTATTGATACTTGTCTGGGGGGCCATTAGGGGATATTTAGAGGTATCCCTGGACACTACACATAAAATGCCAATAACCTCCTTCCCTCACTCCTCAAGTAGTGACAATCAAAAACACCTCTAGATATTGCCAAATGTCTCAGATTGAGAACTGCTGCACTAGTATTATTATATTAAGTAATGGTGTAAAATAAAATTTAAAAACAATGAAAAATATTAAACATGTAGGGAAAATGGGTAAGAAGCTAAAATGTAGTGTTATTCTCACTTTAGTAGTTTAAGACAGTGTGTTACTAAAAGCAATAGTATGAAGTAGAATTTCACTGTATAGTTCATGGAAGACTTTTAAGAGGAAAACATTTCTAACTCACTCAGAATTGTTTTTGTTTTTGTTTTTTAAATTCAGCATTCAGGTAGATATGCCTTCAATGTTAATTAAATGTGTTAATGCCTATAAACCCCTTAAACCATATCTGGTACATAATGATCAATATATAATAGTTTGAAAATACACATATGCAAGCTTCCAGTGAACATGTTTTTGAACACCATTTTTAATGATACATGTGATAGCAAAGGTTTTCTTTTTCCTATTTGCTATAATATATGGTTTGTATTTCAGAGGCACATATAATATTGGATAAACACTTAATACATATTTGTGCATAAAATAATTGAATCAGTGTGTAAATAAATGAATGGACATCATTTATTTTTATTAGTATAGCAATAGATATATTCCATGTCTTTACTATATGCAAAGGCTATAATAGGTTTTATATAATATTTGCAAAATATTAGGTAAAATGCTTACCTGAGATCAGTTAAAAAGTAGATAATATCTCTAATGAATCTGAGACTTTAGGTGAAGGGATTAGATAATAAAATATTATTATCTGAGATTAAATGCTATTTACAGCATTTGAAAAGAAATGTGTTCAGAAAAAAAGCAAGTTTTCCAGCTGGGACAAGAAGGACAGAGAGAGTTCCTGTATCTAGTACTTGGTGATTTGGGAAGGAAACTTCCCAGCACAGCTGGCTAAAACTTGGGCTCCGTAGACTGAATCAGATAAGGGGTATAACTTTTACACTTCAAAATTCTCTCGGTATGGTGATGCTCGGTAATGGCTGAGGAAGAGGAGATCAAGATTTTGGTCATGCCATGGACATCTGAGAGGTTCAAAACAACCATAACTAAATCTAAAGAGAGAGGCATGTGTCTAAAAGGTTTATGAGTTTAGTTATCGCACATGGAGTTGACTATAATTAGGTAAGAACACAACTAAGTTGTTTTTTTTTTTATTTTACTTTTTATTTATTTATTTTTATGTGGGTAGCTCCCTGACTGGGAATCGAACCCAGGCCGCAGCGTTGACAGTGCCGAAGCCTTAGCCACTCCACCACTAGGGAACTCCCTACAGCTACGTTTTTAAAGGGCTTAAAGACTTGGTGTACTGGCTGATATGTAATGAAAATATATGGAGAGCGCTCCCTCCGGGTCTTCGCAACCCACGCCACAGAGAGTCCGGCTCACGCCATTTGGCGCCCCCCAGCCCCGCTGCTCCCGCGGAGCCACCTTTCCCCTCTCACAGTCTCAGACCCCGCTCCCACCCTGTCCCGATCCAAGCGTGTCCCGGGCCGAGTGGCAGAAAGCACACATTTTCCACGCGGGACGCGCAGCCGCGCCTGCAAGTGTCCTTAAGGCAGAGATGACTACTCCTGCAGCCAGCCCAACGTCTCCTGCCACTTCAGGTAGTGGAAGAAGTACAGGGCAGTCCGTCAGCTTTGCAGCAGAGTTGCAGAGTATGACGTTTTCTGTAGCTGATACCAGGGGCCTCTCCGTGAGGCAGCAGTTTTGGGAGAAGATGTGCTACATACTCAGTTAATTATTCTGTTACAGCGAGCTGCTGGAGTTTCGCAACTTCGGGGTGCAAGGGTAATATCTGCTGAAGATCTTCTGTTTTTGATGTGCAAAGATAAGAAAAAACTTAAAAGTCTGCTAAAATACATGCTTTTCCAAATCAAAGATTGTCAAAGGCATAGAGGAAGAAGAACTTCTGGAAGACAAATTGAGTGGCAGTAACAATACAAACAAAAGACAAAAGATTGCTCAAGACTTTTTCAGCTCTCTTGACCAAACAGGAGAACTCTTGGCAATGTTTGAGGATGATGAAATGGATGAAGTTAAACAAGGAAGAATGGAGAGAGCAGAAAGACAAAGTCGAATTCTGGATTCAACTCAATATGCAGAATTCTGTGAAAGTCGACAGTGAAGTTTCTCCAAAAAAGCCTCCAAATTTCGCGACTGGTTAGACCGTATGGAGATAAAACCCAACGCTGTTGCTGTGGAAAGTTTAGCATATTTAGCAGACGGAACTGTGGCACAGTTAGGAGATCTGGCTCTGCTTGTGAGGCAGGACAAGGTGACCAAGGCGGGAGACCCCTTTGTCACGCCATCGCAACAACCTTCATTCAGTATCACAGCTCTGTTGAGGGGTCTTACCTGAAGTGCTACCCACACTCTCCTGAGAACACACCTCCGCCTACACCAACAGCTCCGGCTGGCAGCACTGGGGGAACTCCACGTCTGGTTCCCTGGAGAATGGGAGTGCTGCACAAGACTCGACCAAAACTAAGCGAAGGAAAAGAAAAAAGAGCACTGTGGCCTGTGGTGTTCAGGCACACAGCGATGCCATCCAGCCCTGCCACATCAGAGAAGCCATTTGATGCTAGGCCACCAGATTGGCCCCCTTTCCCCGTTCACAAGTGCCTACCGCAGGAATGGGATGACTTTTCTGGCCTGCTGATGTGACTGTGACTACAACCGCAGGAAAGGCCTGTTCTGTTAGGGTGATTTCTGCTGCCCTCTTTGGACAAAATAAATACGAGTTTACCTTCTCTGCAAAAAAAAAAAAAAAAGTGCTATTATATACTTAAAATGGACCTTGGGACCTATTTTTTCTGATTTTCAAACAAACAAACAAACAGAAGACCATATAGACTTGATACAAGTTATTTTAAAATGCTGGACTTCGATGCTCAGTACAAACTCAGTAGGACTTTTAGGTTTTCTTCCTCCTAGAGGAAGTAAATGTATATTGCATGTGGAAAAGATAGTAACTCAAAGGGTAGTCTCTACCTTTATTTCATTCTGTACTTGAGAAAGAATTGTACTTTTATACCACTTGAAGTCAGATGTTACTTAGTGGCTTGCTGTGGCAATAGAACGTGAATGGAAGTGCGATATGTCACTTGCAGGCAGACATATTAAGTACTGGAACATGGCATACTGTATGCTCTTGCACCTAATTCTGTGATCAATGAAGCTTGTGTCAAGTTGGTGCCTCCATCAACCTTGCCAACACACAGAGGGCATGTAGCGTGGACAAGAAATAAAGTTTGCCATTTTGAACCACTGCGAGTTTTCTAGTTGTTGGTTTTTGTAACATAATCCAATTTGTCTTGATTGATACCTCTATGAATTCTTTTAAGGATCCATCAAGAAGTCATTGAATGTTCCTACAAAATTATGAAGGAGGACCCAATAAAACCCGGAATTACTCTCTGGAGAGCAGGCCCCTTGCAGTACAGGTTTCTCCGACTAAGTAGTTTTCTAGGAACCCATCTGCATCAGTGTACCAGCTGGCGTTGTGAGAGGCTGCATTTGAGGTCAGTGAATTTTTTTGGAGACTCTTCTAATGTATTCACCCATTTCATGATGAGTGATTTGCATGAACAACATATGGCATGACACCTGCCCTGCACCACTCACTGCTCCACAGTCTTTGACCAAAAAAACGGCATGATCCCTGTGCCCCACCTTCCTTATTCACCCTTTCTTGCACTGAACTACTTTCTTTTTTTCTTGTTTCCCTGGATGAAAAATGTTCTCAAACAGAAACCTTTGCCAATATGGAAGAGGTGAAACAAAAAATGGCAGAAGCACTAAAAGGCATCAAAATTGACAAGTTCAAAACTGTTTTTTTTGAGCAGTGGAAAAAGCATCTGGATAGGTGTAGTGCATCACATGAAGAGTTACTTTGACAGTAACTGAAGTTTAAACAAGTAAGAAAAAATACACAATTTTTTATAAATAAATTCATGGGTTTTTTGGGCAGTCCCTCATATTTTAAAAACTACTATTTTAATGCAATAACCATTAATTGGATATAAATAAAAATTAATTTTTTTTCACATTTTAAAATTACTTCCATTCTAGTTTCTTTTCAGAATTATTTCTAATAATTATTAAATTACAAAAACTTTTGTCAAGATTTTTAAAGAATGCAAAAACTTGTAGCAATATAGAATCTGGCTTTCTTCCAAATCCTGCACAATATAATTCCATAATGCAATAATAATCATTATTGAAAATAATTTTAGAACATTAAGGCAACTTTTCTACTGGTTCTCTTTCACCTCATTAGGCATACTGAGTCTTTATTCTACTGTGTAATTGGAGAATGAACCCAATCCTATTATTTATTTCCAAACATGCATGCACTCAGTAGAAGCCTGTCAGTTATCTCCCTCCTTTCCTGCCAGAAGTACAGAAATAATTGTGCCAGAAACATGTGGACAAATTGCATTGCTCAAAAGTCCTAGCTCCAAGATGATTATAGAACCAAGTTAATTAGGGCTTTTAAAACGTAAATTTCCTAGTGGCTCCATTTTACTCCACAGTAAAATGACAGGAAAAGCTACTGTATCAAATATATTTCACAATATAATTGACATCTAATTCCTTTTTAAGAAAAATTTCTCAAGAATTCAAGAATGTACCACTGCATTAATTATACCTACTGAAGCTATTTCAGCAAAAGTAGATGGAGAAGATAGTGAATTCAATCAGAAAGTTGATTAGAAACAGAAATAATCTGTTTATCAAAATAAATTAATTTAGGTATGCTTCTTCATATTATTTAAGAGCTTTTAGTACTTCAATAATATATACAAAATTATCTATTTCAAGATCAATATTCACCATCTCTAATATGTCTGACCACAAAGAATTTTTTTCCTTTCAATCTATATCATGCTATTTTCTTTAAATTATCTGATTAAAAAGAAAAATGAAAAAAAAAAAAGAAAAAGAAAGAAAAATGATATAACTGACTTCTGAAAGTAAATGTAGGTATAAAATACCCTAGTGATAGCATTCCAAAAAATGCAATATATAAATTTGTCATTAAATGAAAAGGGCATAATGCTCTTAAGTTTATGGATGAAATTAAGACTTAAGCAAAAGTTTGCTTTAGATCCATGGACATTTATTTCAGAAAATGTTGTGAGACAATATTAACAAAATGACACCAGTAGAACAATGGCTGGAATGTGAATCAAATAGCAACATCTAGAAAGGCTTCAGGAGACAAAAACTCATTGATTCTCACACCAACCCACATTTAAAATTTAGAGCATTTTATGGCTAAAATTTTAAATGATATTTTATATTAACTTCATAAATATATGATTTATACAGCTTACACTAAGCAATTTTAAAATAAATTTATGATACTCTTTTTATCCTTCAAGTCAAATTTTCCACCACAGTTCTGAAGGGTAGGCCTCTGAGCCCTCAGTTTCCTTACATTTTATCATAAATCCAATTAATCTTGGACATGCCACAGATGTCAAGGAACTTGCTCTGTTTATAATGCTTCTCTTTTCTTGTTTTGTGAATGTCAACTTATTCTTCAAGATTCTATTTAAATTTCAACTCAGTAACACCTTTCATATTCTTCTCTGGCAGTTATTTGACTTTTCTTCTGTGATCCCATGCTATTTCATCTACAGTACTTTTATAACTTCACGTTATTGCATTCCTCCTATTTAGATGTCTCTCCCACTGTGAGAACTTGGAGGGTAGTTACTGAGTCCTTCTTCTCTATTATGTGAATACCTAAATAGTATCAGTTACATGATAACATTCCAATTCATGTTTGTTAGATAAGTATATGATTCTCTAAATAGTCAGTTTTTGTGTAGCAAAGACTGGTAATCATTCCTCAACATCATTCTTTTCTTCTGCTTTTACTAATAGACAGCAATCCATGAGTTTCAGCTGGGCACATACTGCTCACTTAGGAACAGATTTCCCCATATCCCTGAGTGAATTAAGTGAATAAGTTTTAACCAATGGTATATGAGCATAAGTGATGTGTGCAAGTTCTGTATCATTTCTGTAGGAAGAAATTACATATTTTGTGCTTATTCTCATTACCTTACCTACAGACTGGATATCAACTGTGATACTGATGAGGTCGCATTGGCATGCAGTCAAGAACACACCTTAGCAATGAAGAGGCAATGCATTAGAAATAAACTGAGTACCTAGACGATCTCATGAAACAAAGGTACCTGCCCACAATGTGTTTGTCCACCTCATCTTGGACTGTGATGAGAGAGAGAAATAAACTTCTATATTATCTGAAACAGGCTGACCAAATGTACCATTTGCAATAGGACAGTACCATTGTTTTATGTCCCGTTTAAAATGGTAGGTCTGGTCAGCCTACTGAGACATCTCTTTTGGAATCTTTTTGCTACAGAAACTTACCCTATATCCTTTGCAATAGCCTATGTTCTATGCAATAGAGGTGCTCCGTGTGGAGGCAGTCAGTCTGATGGCAGGTACCTTATGCAACTCTCAGACCTGATGGATATTGCTATATCTGCTCTCTAGTTGCTGTGCCTCCCACTAGCATACAATGAGCTGTGGTACCAGCAACCCCTGCCAATATCTGTTGGCAGTACACCTCCAAACAGTAGTAGCAGCTCTAGACACTTCAACAGTCAAGACCAGCAGCTCCAGTAATTTACAGCAGTTGCTTTTGTCAGCAGCACTCACAGGATTTTTCAAGCCTGTTGCTTTGTCACCAGATAACTGTTAATCTTCTCAGCATCTAAATGACTGTATCTAGTGGTGTGTTAAAAATGTTTAAATAGCTCTCTTTCTCAAAACAAAACAAAAAAACTGAAAAAAGCTCCAGTTTGTTTGCTGATTTCCACATGTAAATATGTAAATACTCAGAGCATGGCCAATTTCATGCTAGCCATATGACATCACTAACTGTGGTGTTTGCAGAGCTGAGAAGAGTTTCATGCACTTGGCTTTTGTGATCTGACGAAAGCAGTCTCCCACACACCACTGACTTGACAGTATCAGTTAACTATTGGCATGACAAACCATCCAAATTTATCAGCGTAAAACAATAACTTATTAAGTTGTTTACAATTCTGGACAGTAATTTTGTCTGGGATCATTGGGTGGTTCCTCCTCCGTTTTCTCCTGGGACTAGCATCTCCAATAAGGAACTGAATGATGGTAGTTAACTAGTATCTCCATGGGGACTGGATGGTTGTAGTTAATTAGCACCTCCAATAGGGACTGGATGCTTATACAGTCATACCTTGGTACTTAACTGCTTTGAAACTCATCGAATTTGGTACTTGACGCATTTTGACATGGAAATTTTGTCCAGGCACTCATTGTTTGTTTGGTACTCGACCCACAAGCTGAACTTGTCAGTGTCAATTGCCTCGTGACTCGCTACCCTTTCCAGCTGAAACAAGGGGTCACACGTTTGTCACATGGTAGCTCTTGGCCTGTGCACATCCCCTTGCCATCTTAGTTTCTGTGGTTGTTTCATGTATTTTTGGTTTGGAAACACATAAAATTTATTTACATTATTCCTTATGGGAAAAATTTGTTTGGTACTTTTTGTTTTTTGTCTTCATTGCACCTCACAGAACCAATTAATGACGTGTACCACTGTAGTTAACTAGCATCACTAATAGGGACTGAATGGTTGTAGTTAACTAGCCTCTCCAATAGGGACTGGATAAATTAGGGTGGTCTCACTCACTCACATGTCTGGCAGTGCTCACTTAAATCAGGGATACCTTGAATTTCCTCTCATAGCTAGTGTGGGTCTTTACCTGGTGGTTCCAGGGCAGATTTCAAGAGGGTATAGAAGCAACTCCAATGTCTATTGAGACTCTGTTCTGAAGTCCTGTATTGTTCTTCTCCTCGAGTTGGTAGGAATGTAAAATGGTGTTGCTGCTAAGGAAAGCTTTATGGCAGTTCCTCAAAGAAATTAAACATAAAATTACTATTTGATCCATCAGTTTACTTTTGGGTATGTAAAACTGAAAGTAGAAACTTGAATAGATATTTGTATACCCATGTTCATAGCAGCATTATTTACAATAGGTAAAAGGTAGAAGCAACTGAAATGTTGATGGGAAGCAATTCATCAACAAATTGAACACATAAACAAAATATGAAGTATTTGTACAACGAAATATTACTCAGCTTTAAAAAGAAAGGAATTCTGACACACTACAACATGAATGAGCATTGAGGACATTGTGTTAAATGAGATAGCCAGTTACAAAATACTATTTGATTCCACTTACATGATGTACCCAGAGTAATTAAATTCAAGAGACAGAAAGTAGAATGCTGTTTACTGAGCTAGAATGGAGAGTTGTTGTTTTAATAGTTATAAAACTTTTTTAGTTTTGCATGATGAAAAGAGTTATGGAGATTGGTTATGCTGCAATGTGAATGTAGTTAGCACTACTGAACTGTATACTTGAAAATAGTTAAAATGGACAATTTTATATTACATGTATTTTAGCACAATTAAAAAAAATACACACACAGCCACAAATTCTTTAACATCTTTCACAATGAGAAATACGCTCTCTGTCCCCCCCCCAACCCCGGAATCTAGGAGGGCTTTTGACTCTCTTGAAACCAATAGGATGCGACAGAAGAATGTTGCATGAATTGTGATCCTACCAGAAGGAAATATCACTTCTACCTTGTTTGCTGGGACACTCGCTTGTGGAGCCCTGAGTTGCCATATAAGAAGTCTGATTACCTTATGACCACCATGCCTGGTGAGAAAGCCAGGGTACATGGGGAAGTGAGGAGCAATGGTACTAACAGCCCCAGGTTAAGTCTCAGAGAACAATCAGTATCCACTGACCCACATGCAAGTGAAGATGGTTCCAGCTAATTCTAATCCCCAGACATAGAGTCATACCCAGCCTGATGTGTTGTCCCAGCCCAATGTGTTGTCCCAGCTGAAGCCCCAGATATCACAAGACAAAGGCAAACCATTCTCACAATGCCTGGCCCAACTTCCTGACTCATAGATTCAATTAGTTTCATAAAACATTTGTTTTAAGCTTCTAAGTATATTTTTAATAACAGCTTTGTTGAGATGCAATTCACATACCATATAATTCATCCTTTCAAGTGCGTAACTCAGGGAGTTTTATTATATTCACAAAGTTGTACAATTGTCACTTCTAATTTTAGAATATTTCATTCCCCCAAAGCAAGACCAATCCCATTAGCAGTCACTTCCATTCTCTACTCCAGCTCTACTCTATGGATTTGCCTATTCTGGAGATTTCATATAAATAGAATTATAACATATGTGGCCTTTTGTGTCTGACTTCTTTCACTTAGAATGAGGTTCTCAAGGTTCATTCTTGTTGTGGCATGTAGTATTTTATTCCTTTATATGGCTGAATAATATTCCATTGTATGAATATAGCACATTTTGTTTATGTAGTTATCAGTTGATGGACAGCTACATAAAATTTATTGTTGTGATGGAAAATAAAAAAAAGAAAAATTCTAGCATAAACCTAGGTTTTGGCTTGAGAAATTAGGTGGATTATAGTATCACTATTGAAATAGTGAATACTGGGGGATTAGAAGAGTTGATAAAAGTGTGTGGAAACTGAGTTCTCTTTTGGATGAGATCAAGACACCTATTAGTCCAGCAGGTAAGTTAAGAGTATATTTTATTTTTCCTAGCTAACATATCATGGGTCAGTTTATTTGTTGATTCCTTACATTTGTTTTTAATGAAGTAGATCACATGATATTATGATCTGTATACAGCAATGACCATACTTTTAAAGTGCTCAAGCTGAATTATAATAAGGCAAATGGTCAAATGAATTAAAGTAACTAATGGTTTTGTTCCATAACATATCCCCTGATTATTGGCCTCTAAATTTAGTTTATTAAATGCAAGAATAAGTATAATCATATTTAAGAAAGTCGTAATCAAGTAGAACATTCTTATGGAAACAAGCACTTGCTTTGGATGTTTGGATTAACAGCAAATCCTTGACAGATTATACTTTATAGACAGGGAAGAAATAAAGAATTAAACAATAAAAGACAAAAAACAGGGTGAAGATCCCAAACCTATCTTTAATAAGGTACAAGGTATTTTGAGATTTGGGGGCCACCATGGATATTACAAAATGCCTAGTTCATGATCTAGGAAAAGGAAGATGTGAGTCAAACACTAACACATGTCAAAACATAGAAATAAAAGCTCAAAGCTTAAGATAAGACTTTTGAAAGCTAAGATCAGAATTATGCAATTTACGAATTGAAACATAAAATTAACAACTGCTTGGCAGAAGTGATTTCATGACCCTTCTCTAAGACAGTTGATCAAGCCAGACATAAGGCATGTATAGCATCACTGTTTTATGGAATATCATTAGGGATGTTTTATGTTTCTTTGATATATGGATGGGATAGTGGGTATGAAATTTAAGGCTATTGTGAGTTTCCTACAGCAATGTATTAACAGTAGCAAAAGGTTAGAGCCAGATCACTGTGGATTTGAAGGTAAGTTCTCCCATAATTCCAAATTGCTTTGGGCAAATTACTTCCTTTGTGCAGTAGGATCTACAGGGCTAACTTTCCAGAATTTTTGTGAGTTTTAATGAGTTTCCATATGTAAAAGGCTTAGCATAGTGCCTGATGCACAGTAAACATTTTTTAAAAATAGCATGATTTCCTAAATGTTATTATTACTATTTTTCTTCCGATTGTGGCAAGGGTAGCAATGAGAGCCTTATATGTGTACTTTGCATAGCACCTCTGAGAAATTAGAGCAAGATCTTAGGAAGTCTGTTGGCTGGAGAACGACAAGATTTTGAAGGAATAATGTTATTAAGGGACAGAGGACTGACAGATATGTATGTCACAAATCTACAAGAGTAGCATTCCAAAACAAAATGGAACTGTAAATAATTTTTCTAGGAATATTGCATTAGTAGAAGCAGGAAAATCACTCTGAAATAAAAGACATTTTAGTCTGGAGCAACTTGAACAGCTGGGAGTCACAATGAGTGTGTGTATAGTTCAGGTAGAAGATATACTCAATTTCAACTTCTTTTTTCATAGTGAAATTTGTAAGTATTTTGCCACAGTATTTTCAAGTTTGTATATTTTGACTTACTTAAAACTACCTTTCCTCAACCTCAACAACTTTTAGAAGACAAATTGTGTCAAGTAATTTTTCTTTATTTATAATCAACTCCCCTGTTTGACCTATAAATTTTATTCCATTCTAGAATAAAATATAAATTTATCCATTTAAATTTTGGAGCTTCATTAAAATATTCTTCCCACAAGCCAAAATTGTCAATGCACAATTATAATATTTCAAAACTGAATAGTATCACCTTTTAAGTTCCCACTGTTTATTCAATTTTTATTTGTTTTCAGATCTACATTTAAATGTCTTCCTATTTGCAAGTTCTCTTTCAGGGATTGCAATTTGCCAAAAACTTGAAAAGCTGAAGCTGTTTGTGAATTTAAATTGTTGATTTAAGATTTTTCAAGTGATATTTAAACAATGAGCAAAGAAAAATATTTAAATATCAAAAACATTCTATGCTTCAACACTAGTACTAAATTTTGAAATATTTAACAAAGCAGTTCTTCAAAGGCTCCATCATTTTTTAAAAATATATTTGTGGCAGATAGCAAAAAGAGAAAGTGTTTGAAAGGTTTTGCTAATAGAGTCAACAAATTACAGTTATTATTTCTCATTCTATGTGTGCACAAAAATATTAGGGATCAAAAATAAGTGAATTTATTTGAGGATAACAATGATTTGATCTGAATTTTAAAACCAAATTCAAAGAGTACTATGTAATACAACTTCTGGTTATCATTTATTAATAGCTATTACTATGGCAGCCATGTTGAATGCCATTTATCAACTTACTTTGTAATTAAAAAATTACATGGTGTTAATATTTTAATAAGCGTATACTAAAACATTAAAAAGATTCAATAATTACTAGAAGTTCTCTTTGGGGTCGTGGTTTCCAAGCCCTTATCTGAAAATCTTGTGAATAACAAGGAAATATACATAAAATTATTACAAATAAAATTATATTTGATAGTCATCAAAGTGTCACCATCTTGAGGGATCAAGATTCCAAAGCTACATGAAGTACAGAAATTGTCATGACATTAGAGTTATTATTTGTCTTGAGTCATCTGCCAAATTTTAAACAATTTCAGCCTAAATGTTGAAAGCCAACTATTGAATAAACACAGTAGGAGAAGATACAAGTGGCAGTGTGAAGCCAACCAGAAATCAAGAGTTCAGGAGACTTAGAAAGTGAGCCATTTTATAGCAATATGGAACCAACTTCAGAGTTGGGGCAGTCATAAAGGAGGAGACCTTATAAAACTCTAGCTGTTCATTTGAAACACATAGAGATAACTAGAAATAGATCTTCCATCACAAAGTCTGAAGTCTTGTTTTAAATTAGCTCAATTTCAAACTGAATTGGTGTGAGATGTCTTACCCCTAAAAACCTGCCAGAAAGCAAATTCTCTGAATCAAAACAAAACATCAATTCTCTCAAAATATTTCTATACATTTTCAAACAATATGTCCAGCATTTGGTTAAAAATTACCCGCATACAATATACAAGACCAAATGTATAGACATTAAAGAAAATAGAAAATAGAAATAGATATTTAAGGAGATGCAGGTATTGGTGCTATCAAACATGAAATTTAAATAAATCTTAAGAAATGAAAATTAAGGTAGAAAATTTCAGCAGAAAATTTTAATTTGTGAGTTCTAAAAAGGAAATCAAATATAAGTGGTAGAACCAACAAATACAACAATCAAAATCAAGTTTAACACCAGATTAAAGAGTTAACAAAATAATTAATGAATTGAAATATAAGTCAATAGAAAATGTGGAGACCATAGTAAAAAATTAAGGAAGAGAATGCAGAACATATAAAAGAGCATAAAGGATATATCAGGCACAATGAAAAGGTCTAGCATGTCTGTAATTGGAATCCAAGAAAGAAAAATAGAGTAAGGCAGAAGCAGTTTCTATGAGAGATAGCAGCTAAGAATTTTTCATGCTTGACCAAAAATGTCAAGTTTCAAATTCATGAAGTTCTATAAACTTTCAGCAGAATAAACATAAAGAAAACTATACCTAAACAATCAACAAATCTGCTAAAAAATAAGCACAAAGTACAATCTTAAAAGTAGCAAGAAAAATAGATACATTTCCTTTAAGGAAGTGACTAGATAAGAGACAACTGAACTCTCATCCAAAATGATAAAAGCCAGAAGACAATAGGATGACATTTTCAAAATACTAAAAGACAATTATGTACTACTATCAAGAATTCTGTACCAGTAAAAAATATCCTTCAAAGATGAGGGATAATTAAAAACATTTTCGGGCAAACTAAAAATAAAGATTTTTGTTGACAGCAGACCTGCAATTCAGAAAAATAGTTCTTAGGTAAGCCAGTTTAGTGGGACCTTAAGTTTTTCAAAGTGAGGTTTCAAATTATCCTTTGTAAAATCATGCCAACAAAACAGGAAACAGACACAGTTAGTGTCATAGTGTTGGAGCACATAGTGCCAGGGTTTGAGAAGGAATGTTTCACTTCACTGAGAAGCTCCCATGTTCTTTACTAATCATCTCACAAACAAAGAAGCCTGCAACTTTAAGTTGGTCTCTTCATGTTACAAATAGAGAGGACTCTCAATAGAGCCAGGAATTTCCCCCTCAAGCTTCAGGAAGTAAATCCTCACCCACGAAGAGCCAAGAAAGCTTCCATCAAGGCAGACACTTGTTCAACCTTTTAACCACAGAAACATGGAATTCTAACCTGGCCTCATATACTCAGCATCTTCAGAATCAGAATTTGTCCTTGCCAGGCTTCACTACCCTATCATGCAGAACACTAGATTGAATCAGAGACTGAACTCACCAATGCATCCTCCATCAGTCCATCAGGGATGAAGACAAAGGCTTCACATGTGTGAAATTGGGGTTCTGAATGAGAGGTCCAGGAGTCCAATAGTGATTCTGACCATGTTATGGCCACCAGTGTTAAAGAAAAATTCCTGACATTTGTTAAAATGGTACGGAAGGCTTCATTCAAGGTTATTGTAATCGGGGTATTGCAGCAGGGGAGAGGGATCTGGCTTACTTCCAAATACAAGGACACATGAGGATTTATGGCTGAGAGACAGGATGAGGAGGGATCAGTGGATAGAAAGTTACTAGAGTGTAGAAGAATTCTTTCACTACTAAGAAGGATTCTTGACAAAGTGAGGCCGAAGACTGAGATAGCACAGGTAGGGGATGAAGAACTTACTCAGATAGCTATCAGGGGTGGGATGACTCTTGCTAAGCTGATTTACCAGGATTCTTTGCTAAAACTAGGCTAGGCATGTAGAAAGTAAATAGGAGTCAAGGTCAAAATAGTTGAGAAAAGGTCTCAGAAGAACATGAATAAAATTTTTTCCAGAAGAGTCTTTGTCAAGCTCAATAAACGGTGGCTGGATGGATGGATGGATGGATGGGTGGATGAATAAAAGAAGGAATTCTAGAAAACATTGGCCATGAGCCTGTTGGAGAGAAAAAAAAAAACAATGAAAAAATCTCATTATTCAAAGCTGATCTTTTTGGCATAAGCTTTTCATATTTCATTTACCAAAAATAATAATTAAGTCAGACAAATATGAAATGTCACCCACACATTATCTGTCAAGAAAAAAATTCCCGTCATAGTCCTGTGAAACACTGTAATTAGGGTGGCTAGACCTATGAGTACACAGCAATTAAAGATTGCAGCCCTGGGAACATAAAAGGTATATTTCTTAAATCATACTATCATAGCAAAATTAAAAAATAATGATAAAAACGACCCATTAGTTATAATGTGTCATTCAGGATTTCATAGTTTAACTACGTCTAATGAGGTGTAATCTCGTGCCCAGTAACATAGCTTTTGCTCATCTCCTCGGTTTCTTGGTTTGGATTTATTGCTTCTCCACAGCCTCTTTTTGTCCCCAACTAAAAAAATAATAATAATAATAAATAAATAAAAGAGGAAATGAGAAAAGACATACTTTCAAAAGAAAAAAAATTAAACTTTTTTCAAAAGGGAAAAAGTGAAGAAACAAAGTGGGGAGAGAGAGGGAGAGAGAAAAAGGAAAAAAGAAAAATCCAGATGCCTTTCAAAAGTCAGAAAACTTCATTTTTCATCTATAGCATATGGTTTTTCTCTGGCAGTAATAATATGGTAATAAAATTATTTTAATGACCTGCTGGAAGAAGCTGATTAGAGTTGTTTCCGGAGTCACCCCTTTTAGCTCCTTCAGGAAAATTGATTTCTTTTAACAGCCACTTATTATCCGTTTAAACCTACCAGTTCTTACCCGGTCAGTGTGTTCGTTTGCAACCGCCAGTGTCTCCCATTAGAATGTGTTAGTCCCGGGCCTTCCGCAAGAGCCTCGGCGCGGCCGCGGCGCACCTCTCCCTGGGGTTGACTTCAGTTCCACTTTCTCAGATGTCTGCTGAATTTGAAGAGGAAACAGCTTAATCTCGGAGCTTGGGTTCAAAAAGCTTTTAGAAATGACAAGTGCTCCCTTTCCAGTGTCTTTAGCTCTGTGTTTGTAATACAAGAAAAGAATAATCTTCCATCTAGTAGCTCAAAAGCATTTAAGGGAAGCCATTCACATAGGACAAATGGCTTATTTACAGTTCTATTCTCAGCGAAGAAAATATAATACCAACAACAACAACAATAATAAAAACTAGCAACATGTACTGTTAAATTTCACAATTAAGAAAAATAAGATTCTACCTACAAAATGATCAGTCTAAAGAAATTAAGAAAACAGAAGAAAAATATGATCTTATGAAATTGTAGTATATTTCCAACATGAAGGTAGCATGTAAGAATGGTGGCTTGGTGAAGGGACTCTGAACTCTATAAGGATCCTGCAGAGCCTGGATCACTTCCTAAATTAGGTGTTAGGAGGTCAGGGGCTATTTGGCTATTAGAATTATTAACCAATCCTTAACATTTGTGGTCATTCAGTGCATCCTCCCATAGTAATTGAAGATACACAGACGTAAATCTGGTATTACGTATTAAGTAACAAGGTGCACAGACATTGTAAACATTTACTTGGAAGTATCTTGAATTCAGTCCAAGAGGTACTAATGATAATTTTTACAAATATGACAGAGTTAACTAAATTGCAATAGTTATTCATAAATAAAAAATGAATTCCTCTACCCACTTAATTCAACAAGCAGACTGAATTTCTCTTTGTTTCCAGAAATTGTGACATGGTACTACAGTTGAGGCAAAGCCATGACATTTGCACAACTGTCATTCTAAGGAGAATGATAAATTCAGGAGCAATTAAATTCTATATGAACAGAACTATATCACAAATTTTTGAAGAGATCTTTGCAATTCTATTAATGTCTTAAACCAGCTCGATGAAAGAAGAGCAAAAAAGGCCAGTGGGCTGAAATATCTTTGTCAGGCTTTTAAGCGTATTGATTGGGCCATGTGTCCAGATAGATGGGAAGAAAAATGCAACCTCAAGAGAAAAACAGGAAGTGTCAATAGAATATGGCAGTGGCATGAGATCAGAATCTCTGATTTTGGTCCTGAATCTTAGTCAACCTAACAATGAGAAATTAAGATTGTTAACCACATGAACTCCTACTAGAGAACCTGGCTCTAAGAAATCTGGCAGCAGGCGCGTTTTATGACTTAGTTGGCAAACTTTGCCTAAGGACTGAAATATGTGTGGCTAGCGTTTTTCATGATTATTAAAAAGGGCCCCCAAAGTTTGTAATAACCTTTGGTGAGGGGGATGGGGAAAGGGAGTAATTAGGTCCTGGGGAATCATAGCATCCCAGGGGCAGAGAGGAAGAATTCAACAATTGCTAACTAATATTCAGTTTGGAATTTATTCAATAAGAGGTAGTAGATACTATTTAAATAAATGGGGTATGGGAATGTATAAGGAAACCATTATAGATGGAAACATTTTAGATATAATTGGCTAACTCACAGCCATGTAATTTTGCCACTCTCCCAACCTAAATAAAATGACACAATAGAAATGTGAATCTCATGTATTTAAACAGATATGTATCATTGCTCTTCCTAGACAAGAGGAGGGGTATTAAATTCTATTCTGGTATATACTGGCTTTGTACCAGAATAGAATTTAATATAATACTACATATTATAGCTAATTGCCCTGATGTACACTGTTTATACCTGAAAGTAATTTATAAACAAAATGTTAACTTTTTAATCTAAAGATTAGGCTAGAGGTCTGATAATTACGCACACTAATAACCCAATGCAATGTGCCATTTAATGTCTTTTGGTAACTATCCATTTATTGAAAGAAATATCTGTGTCAGCTGTGTCAGCAATTTCTAAATTTGATTTGATTAACATCTTTTTACTGCTTCTTAGGTTTTACCTGTATAAAACAATAAATATATACAGAATATTAATATATACTTTAACTGAAAAACAGTTTAGAAATGTTTTATTATTTTCACTTTTTGTCAAGGGCAATTTATTAATAATCAATGATTTGAGCCATTTTTAGAAAAATATAAACTTGTACACTTAGGCTGTTAAACTTTTAAAAAATCGTTTAGAGGAATAAAATTTCAAATTACCCTTGATAGAAGAAAAATATTTGAGTTATCCACATTTATTAAAAATTAAATTTGTATTTTATGCAAGATTAAGTTGTTTTTAAAATGTAAGATAATCAAGGCAATAAAGACAAAAACATGAAAGAATATAAACCATAGTCAAAACCATAGATATTGGACATGGTTCATGTAGCTGAAGAGTGTTACTATTAAAAAAGAATCTAAATCCTTTTGAGAAGCAAATAGAAGTAAGAGCTAAATCTTTGGAATAATGGAAACAGAAAAATACCATAAATAAATGACAAAATCTGAAGTATCTGATTTAAAAAAAACAAAATCTATTTGAAATGATAAGGCCAAAAAAATTTTCACATCACGCAGGATCAGGTATTATTCCTCAGGATCTAGAACAATTCCTGGCACACAATAGACACTCAATCTATTTCACATGTGAATGGGGAGATCACAGCTGTAATATGCACTCAGAATTTGGGAGTCATACCATGAGAGGTTTTAAATGTTGCTATTTCATTTTCTTAATGGTAATCTTTTAATAAGTTATAATTTACTTTTCTAAAGTTGATCATGCCATTAAATCCTCACATTTCTAGCTGCGGAAAATATTTCTTTTCTCAGAAATAATGCACTATTTTTATTTACATAATTTTTTTCAGCCTGTGGTCACGTAATCAAAGTGTAAAGTGCCCTGAAAATATATATTTAAAAATTTATTAACTAAATCTGCTACTTCTGGGACTGCTACTTCATAAAATGCCTTTGAAGTGTAGATATTTCCAAAATGGAGACAAAATTTCAAATGCTTAATCCAATTAGTTATAGTCACCTACTGTCACAAACACACACTAATTGACATTGTCACTTATGACAATGATTTTCCCTTAGTCACATGCTTTCCTCAATTTAACTATTGATACATTCACTATTGAAATGTTCATTCTGGTTAAAAAAATGCTAAAAAATGTTTTAATACTATTCAGTTTTCTTTAATACTATTCAGATATCATTAGGTAATTTTTTTTCCATTGGGAAGATAATTACTATTAGTCAGGAAAAAAAAGTGTACAGAATTTATGACAACTACATGACCTTGAGTTTATTCCACTATTTCAAATCCAATATTTATAGTATACCTTCCAATATTCCAATATTCATGATATAAACTTTATAATAACTCAAATTTAACATCACTGGAATTGAAGACCATTCTTACAAAAAGTATATATTATCAGATACCAGGTATCATCTACTTTTCTGCTGAATATAATCATCCTTTTGAAAATGCAATGTTTTAGTGGGGAGTTGCTACCTACTCACTACTTTCAACCAGTTATCTTTACTTTTAAGTCATTGTCCTGAAATAATACACAGAAAAATTACACAAAGGGATGTCATGATATTGCTTTGGTAGATTTGCTGCCATACTCTACCTGATTGAAAAGACGGGGACAAAAATGGAGACCAAAGTATCACCATAATTGAGAGAAAATAATAGAAAAATGCATTTGTATTATTACTCCTGAAGCTCAAGGTGATATTACTTATTGTCATAAATAAATGTGGATAAAATGTATTCCTAAATCATGCCACATTGGAGTTTGATTTTCCTCTCACCACTACAATCCCTTCCTCTTTTTTTTTTTTTAATCTAATAAAATTGGCCTTAAAAGTGACCTTAGTTTTAAGTACTCTAGAATCAAGGAGGAATTTATATTTAAGGAAAATAAACGTTGCTTTAGTTTTTGAGTATATATGAAAATTGTGTATTTTTAAGCAGACATGTTAAAAATTTAAATACTACAATCTGGGACAAATTAAATATATTTTTTCCTAGTATTCGGAATCACTTTCTGCATTTCATAATTTAAATCATGTAAGAGTCTTTTCAAACAGTGCCTGCAGCATTTCTAGTTCAAGTTTACCTGTCTACTCATTCGAAGCTTACAGTCAATAATGAGTACTTTGAAGTTAATATACAAGCAAAACCACATTTCTAAGGCACATTTCCTATGTGAACTCCAAGGAACTTGAAAGGCATTGTAGCCATTCTCTCCAACCCAAATTAAGCCTCAAGCCTTCTCTTTGACATATGTCAAAAGCAATTGTTCTTCAAAAATTATTTATAATACTAAATTGAGTGCAGTAGATGCAATATATCAAAAGATTTGTATCATATGTAAGTTAACAGAACATGTACAATGCTCTCTGGTGGCTCAAGGAAAGAACCCTTGGCCTCTTTTGAGCTTCTGGTGTATTCCAGCAATCCTTGGAGTTTCTTGATTTGTAGAAACATAACTCTAATCTCTGCCTGTGTCACTACATGACTTTCTTCTCTGTGTCCCAAATACCTTTTTTTTATAAGGACACCCAGTCATATTGGATTAAAGACCAGCCTACTCCAGTATGACCTTATGACTCATTAAATCTACAATGACTCTATTTTCAAATAAGATCACATTCTTGGGCACTGGGCATTTGGACTTCTATATGCAAGGGCTGTCCAGAAGGTATCCAACCATGTAATATTAAAAATAGAGGCATTTATGGCTGGAGTTTTTCCAGACAGCCCGTGTGTGTGTGTGTGTGTGTGTGTGTGTGTTGGATGGGATACAATTCAACTCATAATAAATAATAATAATATCCTTTGGAACCAAGGAATCACCAAATCCTATCTGGTCAATCACTACTCCTTACAGCAGGGTGTCCCTCTCAAGAGATATGTATGGAAGTGGACTTAGCCCGTGGGGATCTGTGAATCATTTTATTTGAAGCCAGGCCAAGCCAGCACGTCATGTGCAGCTGCAGTCTTCTTTAGTAACCTGCACTGGAGTGTGTGATTTAGGTCAAAGCCTCAGGCAAGGCCCCTGCATCCCTCACATCCCAAATTCCCGTCTAGTGTGTGTGTGTGTATGTATGTGTATGTGTATGTATGTATGTGTGTATATATATATATATATATATATATATATATATACAAATCCTGGCTGGTTACACGCAGAAAGACATGAGAGAGAGGAAGGAGAGTTTATTCGTCAGCTCTTAAAAGTGCAGTGTGAGGTACTGAGCCTCATAGCTTTTGTGATTTTTCTTCTTTGACTTACATTGCTTCTATTCTTACCCTCTCTGAGGGCTATTCTGTAGCTACTACCACACCTTCCAAATGTGTTGAGGTTTCCCTGTGAATAGGGAGATAAGTGTTAAAGGCCGTTAACAACTTTCTCCCTGATTAATCACAAAAATAAAGAAATAGCATTGAAAAAAACTAGAGCTCTGGGGATAAAGTGAAGAGTCACTCAAACCATTTTTTGTCATAAACAGTTGCTGAAATGGAAATCTATTTCTGGTGTCAGGCAGGGAAGGTTAATCAATTCTATGGAGTCGCTTACCTATGCTAAATGACCTCAGACCTGGGCTCTTTAAATCTGATTTTATCCATTTTTACTGTCTCTTGTGTCTTTTCTCCATTATCAATCATCTCGTGTAGGCATAACCAAATGAACAACACTTGGCAGCCTATGAATAGAAAAGTATCACATTTAAACACCCCAAGTAGTTTTGTTTGGAATCCTAGCCCTCTGCCCAGCAGAAAGCCGATACTTTTTTCAGAGAAATACCTTTTCCCTGCCATTCCCAAGAGCCCAAGGGGTTGCTTACCTGTGTTACCAGATTATTTCTAGCCCTTCTCCCCCAACAGTTTAGTTATTTCCTTTAAGAAGCCCTAAGTAGGAAGGGGTTTCCTTATAAGGAGATGACTCTTCTCGTCTGCAGTCCTCCTCCAATGGTTATTGTCCATCTGCTGCTTGTAGGTTATTGAATATATATTGATATTCATCCCACCCTCAGTCACCTGCCCTGCTTCCTGCTTTCTATTTAGCTGGTTAAAAAGAATTATCTCACATAACCACCTCTTTCATAGGATGTCTTCAGATCTTTGGGAGCCTTTGTGACAAACTCTCATTTTTACCAAAACCAACCACTTTCAAGGGATTTCAGATATTGTCCAGCAGGGTGGGGAGTATAATTGGGTTGAGCAATGGTCAAGAGGTGACTCACCCTGTACCTAATGGTACTATCAAGACTGTGGGCTCTAATTCTTAGTCCAGTCCACTCTGCTAGTTGTTAGTTCTCATGTTTTTCTTTCATAGTAACCCCACTTTCACTATTGCTCTGGGTTTCCTCTTTTCATTGTGGATAGAGTTTTGTTGTTGTTGTTATTTCTCATAGTGCACATCTTATTTTTTCCAAGGAAAGCATTCAAATTTTCTTTCTTTAGAACTTAGTTTTACAAATCCTCTATGCCTCCACTTTCTCATCACAAATCAGTAAGTTTGGCTTAATGATCTCTACATGAAGCAACATGCTGGAAGAGAATAAATACAAGTTCTAACAATTTGCAAACTTGCCCCCATGCACTTATGTTGGCAGCACTGTACAAACAACTTGGTAAGGGGTCATACCTTGGTATATCTGTGTCTCACAGCTGTGTCGACAACGTGTGGTGTTGTCTTACTGAGTGGCATTCGTTGTTGTTGCGTGATTTTGTGTGCTGTTGCGAGAATGTCAGAGCTGGAATTAGAGCAATGAACATTCAATTTCTTGTTAAACTTGGCAACAATGGAGGTGAAATCGGGGACATGTAAGTCCAAATTTATGGAGATAATGCCAGGAAGAAAACAGTGGTGTACAAATGGATGATTAAACGTTTTTCTGAGGGGAGAGAAAGCATCACTGATGAAGAGACGTCAGGGCTGCCAGTAACAAGAACTGATAAAAATGCAAAAAGTCATCAAATTGTGTATTAAAATCATCAGTTGACTGTGAGAAGCATAGCAAACCAAGTAAGTATCAATAGAGTAACAGGAAAATCTTAACTGAAAATCTTGGCATGAGAAAGATGTGTGCAAAAATGGTCCCAAAGGAGCTCACTGATGGGCAAAAGCCAAGGAGAGTCAAAGTTTGCCAAGGTTTTTTGGAGAGGCAAGATGATGTTTTGGGCCGTGTTATCACTGGTGATGAAACATGGGTGTGCCAATATGACCCTGAAACAATGTGTCAAAGTGCACAATGGAAGTCAGCCAGTTCTCCATGATCAAAAAGTTCCATCAGCCAAATCAAGAGCCAAAACAATGCTGCTAAACTTTTTTGATATCAGAGGGTTTGTTCATTATGAATTTGTACCAACTGAACCAACAGTCAACCAAGTTTACTATTTGGAAGTGCTGAAAACACAGCATGGAAAAGCTAGGAAAAAACAAACTGAACATTTTTCCAACAACTCATGGCTCTTGCATCACAGCAGTGTACCAGCTCACTTGGCACTGGCTGTGAGGGAGTTTTTAGCCAGGACACAAATAACTGTATTGGGACACCCTCCCTGCTCACCTGATCTGGCCCCCAGTGACTTTTTTCTTTACATGAAGATAAAGGAAATATTGAAAGAAATCATTTTGATGACATTCAGGACATCAAGGCTCATACAATGACACCTCTGATGGCCATTTCAGAAAGAGTTCCAAAATTGCTTTGAAGGGTGGGCTACAAGCTGGTGTGGGTGCACAGCTTCCCAAGGGGAGTACTTTGAAGGTGACCATAGTGATATTCAGCAATGAGGTATGTAGCACTTTTTCTAGGGTGAGTTCATGAACTTAATTTTCAAAAGTTGTATGAGAAAATCCCAGAGGTTGAGTTTAAGTCACTATACTAGATGTCATGTCTCATTTAAAGTTTCTCTACCATCTTAACTTCAAAAGTTTCAACATATGGTACTAAATGTTGTCCAGAAGTATTTGATCCTTAGATGGTAATACCTGTTTGTTTTGTTTTACTTCATAAGTCTTCTTAGTTTTAGAAGTGGCTTAATTTTTGTTTCATCTTGTTTTTAAACCACTTGAATTTAATTTTTGTCCTCTTCAAACAATAAGCATGGGTCTGTCACCCTGTCTGGGCAGTATCCTATTGTAACTGCCTCTGAACTTCCTGAACTCTAGCCAGCTCATTCTGATACTTTCTCCAAAGGTCTGATTACTAAAGATAATTTCCTTTTGTTTGTGATACTACTACACAATTACAGTTATAAATGAAAGAGCAGAACAAATCCTTTCTCGACTAGAAACTCACAGATTTTATTATCTTCTGCTCAGTCATTCGATTTCATTGCCAATGCTTTTCACACCCTGGGTCACATAACTCAGGCTCCCTGATTCTGTGTCATTTTCACTCTTGCTGTTTTGATCTCTCTTACAAAAGGCAGATGCTATTTTTCAGGGCAATTCTTCCTTCTTAGAAAGCAAGATACAAAGCTGGTGACCATCATACATCTAAAGCCAGACCAAATAACTTTTGGAATGCCAACCCTAAATTGTTCAATGGCCTGCCAAAAAATATGATTTCTGTATAGGCTGAGAGAATGATTTTTGATCAAATCATATTCCCCTAAATCTTATCGTCTTATGTGATTCCTTCAGACAGAAGTACCCTGGATTAGAACATGAATTGCTGAAATGACTTTCAAGAAATAGTTGTGGAGACAGAAATCAGAAAGTCTTATGGCTTTGTCTGTTTTATTAAACATCTCTGTGACAAATTTTCTCATGCTATGAAAAAAAATTATTGACCTACTCTGAAGAGTGTGACAAATCCATGATAGTAAAAAGTTTTGAAAATGTTGAACTCAGTATCTTTATAGAGAGAAATTATAGCAATGCCCCAAATTTAAAGCAGCCTCTACTATAATTCAAAAAATGCAGATGCCATATTTCTGGTGGTACTATCAACCCTGTAGTTCAAGATGATGAAAGAACACAATGAGCTGGTCTAAGGGTAAAGAAAACTTACAAAAACAAAACAAAACAAAAGAATACCCATCTAATCTGCACTACTTAGTCAGTTTTATAGACAATGAATTTATCTTTACACTTCTGTTTATAGCCTCTAAAAGAATCTCTAGAACTCTTTATAAATATAAATTGTTATTAACATGAAAATATAGCCAAAATAGTCAACAAACATTTATTGAGGGTTTATTATCTTATTAGTTTTGCAGTAGGTACACTCTGGAGTATGTATAAATGGAAATTGGGGTTTAGTGAGTAAATGGAAAATTAAGCTGTAAATGGTTTTCCAAAAACATTTTTTTCTCTGAACCACTGTAACATTTTATAATAGCATCTCCCTTTAGACTCCAAGCAAATATTTCAGCCTCATGATGCCAGAGCATTACTTCTTCATCAACTCAGTAAATTTTTTTGAAAGTTTTGAGCACCTGTTATGTATGTTTTAGGAATTATGAAAAAAATGGAGGCGGTAGCTAGGAATGAACAATGCTCTATTTCTTGAATCATATTGGGAAATCAGACACATGCACAAATATCCTTGAATTAAAAAGATACATAATGTAACTTAATTATAAAGGCAGCATGTTGAGGGCACAGTTGATGAATTAATTAATGCTATTAATTGGTTAATAAGGAATTCAAGTACTCCTCCTTGTTGAGTCCTTAGGAGCTTCTATGTGGAAGACTTGTGGCAAAGAACAGTATCAGCGCCATGTATGGCAATTGTATTTGGGTTTTCAATCAGAAAAGGAGTTTAATCCAATCTACTGTAAACAGAAATATACTGTGGGGATAAGGGTTAAACAAATTATTTTAAACATTATGGAATTCCATACTATAGGAATCTGAATGCAAAATAGTTAGATATAGGTATTTACCATTTAGTGCATGTCAAAGGGACATAAAATAATAAAGCAACAAGGTTCTGATATACCAATGACCTTAGCCATTGATACCATGATTCAAACCTAATTGTCTAGTTCATGTGTCTCTGATCATTAAACTTAGAATCAAGAAGTTAATTTGAATGTTAAAAATAAAATAAACATTGAGAAAAAATATTCAGCGAATTGATGTAGAGCCACCACATCTTCCTCTCTTTTAATACCCTTTTTGACATGTTAATTTTTGTATAAAACTATTAGCCTTTGCTCCTGTAATTCCTTAAACATGGTATTAAAAAACAATGTTGATCAAGAGTATTTTTAAGGAAACTTTTATTCCCTTCCAAATACATGCTGCTGAAAACCTGCTTCAAATCTCTTGTTTCTTCAGAATTAACTTTTGCCAGTTTTTGCTGGCCCTCAGTTGGCACACGGTGTTGGTATTCTTTTCCTATCTTTCAGAGGCTATTGCAGTGGGAAAGTCGATTCTTTTAAGAGGCAAGTTTTCTTCTTTTTGTTGTTGTTGTTCTTTTTTTTTTTCTTTTTTGGTTGGGGGAAGTATTTAAATTTTACAAATACAAATACTTTTTGACTGCAGTGCAAACTATCACATATAGCCAAACCCTTAGGTCTTGGTATGCTTAAATGAGATGTGGGTATAAATTGTTTGTAACCTCAATAATAGCCCAGTTATTGTCCTTGTTCTTCAGGAGATATTCATTAACTTTAAGGCAATAGGTAGTGATTTGAATAAAAGCAACTGATGATTTTGTGTGTGAAAAGTGAGGAGTGAAAATTTTTGGAAAGGTGACCTTGACAGAGATGAAATGACCCCAATACTCTAATTTAATATACTTTTACATATCATTTTAAGCCACTGCCAGTATTTTTGTGCTGTTGTCTCCAGGTCTAACAAATTAATAAATATTTCTAACTGATGTCCATATTACATAATGTATTTCTGTTGGTTTAACAGAAGTCCACAAATGTTAAAAATATTCACTAGAATATACAGTCAAAGGAGTTACTCTTATAACACATGAGATATTTAATTACTATATTTATTATGAAGGTGAACTAAGGTTTTCAGCAAAGGCCTTGTGATTGTTTCTCAAAGATCTCCTCTGGTTGTAAACAAAGGATTTCTTTGTTTTTGGGCTCCAAGATGAACATAGATTTCCCTAATGAGTAAAAACTTGCCATAGTTTCCATATAGAATACAACCAGGATGTAAGCTCTGAACATCTGGGACCATGTCTATTTTGCTGACCACTGTATCCTTAGGGCCTAGAACAGTGTCCAGCTCATTGCAGGTGTTAAAGTAGTATTTATTGACTATTTAGCAAGTGAAATTCAAATGTTTTCATGACTGAATAAGTCTAAGAGTGATTTTTTTTTTTTACTTTTTCACACCCAGAATGAGATAAATCATAGCCAGTATGGATTTGGTTCTCACACATATTCAGTGTTCATAAATTATGAGTGATAGAATGCGGATACATTGAGACACCACATAAAATAACGCGTGTTCCATGTTGTTGCAATTTTAGAATAGAAGACAGACTATAAAACAAAGATAAAAACAGGGCAGGCTGAGAAAATAATGGGAAGTGTTTTATATAGAGAGTTTAAGAAATGCTTCTGGGAAATTATGAACTTAATACAATAACACTGTGTTAAGTGAAGAAGCAATATGTGGAAACCTGGGAAAGATCACAAAGCACATGAGTTAAGAATAAGCTTGGCAATTCCAAAGGACAACAAATAAGCTAGTGTAATTAGAATGGACTGAACCAAAGGGAGAAAGAAGATGAATTCAGAAAGCAAGCCAGAGTGAGATCATATAGCAACTTTATGATATGAACTCAGTAATAATGCAATATCCTTTTTTAAAAAATATGTGAGAACCTGGTAGTGATATGGAGATAAAAACAGTGGTAGGGGATGGACATGGTAAGAGCAAGATATGTGGAGTCCATTTGTGAGCCCTAAGTTGAGCTCTGCACCTGAATTCAAAGATAAGACAAAATGAGGCTTCATGAACCCAGCCTTAGCATGGAGTGTCATTTGGAATTTAGCAGGTGTTTCAATCCACTTCAGGCACATATAGGTCTAGTAGTAGGGAAAAAAGGCATAGCAATCTGTAGCTGTGTGCTTTTAATTCTCTAAACTTAAATACTTTCTTGTGTATTGCAATACCTTCTCTATCATAGCCAATAGATACAGTATTCTTATGTTGAATCTTCTGGGACTCCAATAGTTGGAAATAAAAGGGAAAATTGCTCTCCTGATACTGCGAACGTGTACTGCTGTCAGGATTGAGGCATTGAATGGTTTACCTAATAACTTTGTTATTGCTCCCTACTTTCAATTAGGTTTTGCCCCACTCTATGACTAGAATCACTACTGTAACATTAGCTGCCTTGGTAAAGATTAATGAACTGTCTGCAGAGTTGATCCTCAGAGCTCTCCTTAATCTTATTTTCCTGATTTGGTCTATATAGATCTCTGCCACAATGTGATTAAAAATCATTAAATAACACATACCAGGAAAAATAAAGGGGCATACCCTGTACATGCAGATTTTCAACAAAAAGCAGCATGTGTATCAAGTGTTTTGGCTTCTTTTCCAGCACAGTAATGATTAGTGAATTCATGTAGAGAAAATATTTGTGGTGTGCAAAAATTTCTGAAGCTCTTGCTAAATAAAAAATGACTGCAAACAATGTGTGATTTGCAAAGCTTGAATTTGTTCAACCAAAAGGATGACTTATTTGCATTGATATAACAGGACCTTTGGTTGAATGCTATTAGTTCTGATAAACCAATCATGTTGCATCATTTGATAAATTATCTTAGTCAATAAAATTTAGAAAAATAGAGGCTTAAAGTTAGAATCGCAGCATTCAGTAATTCCATTCTGCAATAATTGAGTACATTCTTTGTACAAAACCTGTACCTAGTTGGTACATGGATTATTTATATGTTGATTTTTGGATAAAGCGGTATTTTTTATTAATAAATTACTATTGATCTTAGCAGTGACATAGCCCTGGGTCAATGCTGCTAACACTCAAAGCTAGTCTTACACAATGTTATTTGATTTGACACAATATCTCTAATTCCTCATTGTTATCAGTTCCTTCCACTTGAAGAGGGACTGAAGAGCACTTTACAAAATAATTTCTAAAGCAAGACAGAGATGAAGAAGATATATCAGTGACATAAATTTTGATCAATGAAAAAGCATATTAAAATATAGACTTATGAAAATGTAATTTCAAAAATTAATTTAAAGTTTAACACACCTATAAACAAAATTCTAATGGGATTTTAAAATTAAACTGTCAAGGTATTTCAATTGTTCATATAGAAAACTAAATGAACAATAAGAGCCTCCCAAAATGTTGAGAAACAAATATGTCCTTCCAAGGATTACATATATTACACATATTATGATTATAAGATGCAGTGGACAAGTCATTGCAACAGCACAGATAGAAGGAAAAATAATCTTTGTGCAGCAATAAGTTAAAATAGAACAAATTTGCATCACAAATAAGTGCAGAAGAAATTATAATAATAGTAATTAATTTTTTGCAAAAATATAATCAAATCTTTACTTTCAGAATGTAAAAATTTTTTCAGATAAATCGAATTAAGTGTATAGCAATAAACTCATGAATATAAAAATACATGTGAATATATCTTTGCTCTCAGGGTAGGAAAAGATATTGTAAGCAAAATTGCCATGGAACAAATTCTCTGATAATTAATTGGCAAATTTACTTCAATTGCTCTGAAAAATTTTATTTGAAAATTGACAAATTGATCCAAAATATATATGGAAAGATAAAAGTCTTTGAAGCTCTAAGACAAATTTAAAAATGAACGTCTAAGGGCTAGGGAAAGATGCTTGCTATATAGAAAGAATAATTAAAACAGTTTTATATGACGTGTGTGCTGACAAATGGACATGCCCAACAAAATAGAAAGGCCAGAAAAGCAGAAAATGGTATCACAAATCAGTAGAAAAAAATGACTATATAGCAGATGCTATCAAGAAAATTAGCTTATGAGCTGAAGAAAGATAAAATTTAACTTCTACATCACACACTATATATGTGTGTGTACGTGTAACAATAAAAATGAATTAAATAAATAAACATGAAAGTAAAAATATTTGGAAAAAGCATATATAAGAGAATATCTTTGTGACCTACAGGTAGGGAAGGATTTCTTAAGACCCCCAAATCATAAGATATAATGGAAAAGATTGGTAGACTTTACTGAATTCAAATTAAAGTTGTTTGTTTCAAGAATAACCCTATAAACAACTGGAACAAAGATTTGACACATGAGAAGAAGATATCTGCAATGTCAAAAAAGAAAAAAAGAAAGAATCAGAATCTAGAAGATATATTAATAGTAGTTTCTATAAACCAACAAGAAAATAGGGAAACTCCATTAAAAAAAATTGGACTAAAGACTCAAGTAGAAAATTCTCAGAATAGACCTCCTTCAGTTAAGAATAGGAAAAACAGTTACCTTCACTAATAAGTAGAGATATACAAGTCAAATAATAATGAAATACCCAGCAATATGGTAACAATTGGTAAGGTGAATGATATGAAATGCTATTGAGGATACTGTCAAAACAGAGAATGCTTATATGGTAGTAGTGAAATCGCACCTGGGCAGCAATTCTCTAAACCAATCTGGAAGTACAGAGTGAAATTACATATGTATATACTCCATGACCCTGGATAATATATCCAATAATTATACAATCCACTCTTAGGTAATATAGCCTAGAGAAATCCTGTATAGATTCCTGACAATAAAATGTTTATCACTTTTTTTTAAATGGTAGCAAAGTGTAAGAAACAATCTGTCAGTCAATCCCTGGGAATATAGATAAGAATAGAACCCTACGAGGGTTCCTTGCAGCAGCAGACCTTGGGACAAGGACTAAGGAAACCATAAGAGGAATGGAGAGTAAACCACGGAAGGAGAAGCAGCCAATAAGAGATTGTTTTTAAGCCAGCTACTACAGTAACCAATTGAAGCTTAATTCCACTGATAGGCTGTGGAAAACACACACTTTACAATAACCTCAGCCAAGGGTCAGAGAGCAAAGGTATTCAACCACCCACATCCAGCTGCCATCATTTAGGGATTTCCCAAGGTTCCCTGGTGGTGTAATGGCTAGGCTTCTGCCCTCTCACCACCGTGGCCTGGGTTCAATTCCCGGCCAAGGAACCAACAAAATAAATAAATAAACTGGCAACAGCTGTCATCACTTAGCACTGCACGGTGGATGTTAATTGCCATGCACTGTGGCTGCAATGCACTTCAGCAAGGTGATCTAGTAACTCAAGGGAAAACCACCAGCAAAACTGCAAGTGATGGCCATTTGAAATCCACCTGGTGAATATATAAATGGTAAGTGAATCTGAGGGGATCGGCAGAACACCAACAGCATCTACTACAGTTGATACTGAGTATGATTTAACACTATACTGCACATACATCGTGGATAGATTTCAAAATCAGGAAGAATGAAAATTAAGAAAAATAATAAATTTTTAAATAAAAATACACATATAGAATAAAAACCTATGTTTTCTAACTACACAGTCACCAAGTACATATTAAAGAAGAAAAAGAAAAGTCATATAAAAGTTGATGACAATAGTATGTTATAAACTGAGGGATATAATCAATATATTTCTGGGGTCCTACAAAAACAAAATTTGCTATACATCAAAGAAATCAAAAGATAAATGACAAAGTGGGAAAATACCACAAATATAATAGGGATTTGACATAATTAATTTATTGAAAACATGATGAATTATTAAAAAATAGAAGAACCCATAAGAAAAATGAGTTAGACATAAACAAATAATTTGTAACATGTGAAATCATGAATAGAATGAATAGACTTACAAAAGATAGGAAGTATGAAAATTGTTCAGCTTTTTAGTAATAAGCAAAACAAAACCAAACCCAAAAGCAATGAGATTCTTCTTTTAGCTTCTCAAATTAGCAAATATTTTAGAAGTCAGTGCTCATTTCTAAGTATATGATCAGAGAGCCTTCCACACATTCTGGCAATAATATAATTTGATGCAACCTTTCTTGGAAAACAGGCAATATTTACCAAGAACCTTAAAACTACACTGACCCTTTAACTCAGTAATTTCAATCCTAGGAATTATTAAGGATAAAAATTAAGGATAAAAATCAAGATAAAGAAAAAGAATTTGTAAAATGATGTTCATTATTGTGTTATTTTTAATAGAAAAAGGAAGAACATAATTGAACACCAAATCATAAGGAGATGGTGAAATAAGTTTTGTTGCATAGATGGTGCCAGTTCTGCAGAATCTCTGATGCAGAAACAGACTTGGTAAAAGACTGCCTCTGCCTCACTTCAGTTTGCCCTCTTTTGCATAGATCATTTTCACACGTGTTCATTGAACAGCTATTTATATCAATTTTCTACTAAATTCCAGGTTTTACTTTAGTTGTAGAAATAATCAAGAGACATGTGATCCCTGTTTTCAGGAAACATACATTCCTCTGTCTGCGAGAGAAGGGAGGTGCATATCAACTGAACAAATATATCAATATGATTATATCATATAGTGATTGGTACTATGAGAAAATGACAGGTGATATGGTAAAGGAACATCCTCATGAAGATAGGCCAGTGCTCAAGAAGGGCCTCTCTGAGATAACTTTGAGTTGAGAACCCAATGACAAAAATTGATTGTTCTTCATTCTACGTTCATTCAAAGCAACTTGGGGTCAGATGAATAGTTGTGTATCCAGCAAAAAGACAATTTTTCTGCTATGCCTTCAGAACATTCTATTTCCTGTTTACATGTGATGTGAATTTGCCACATTAAACACTTAAAATAAAGCATTCTTTAGAAAGCCTTTTGGAAGCAACTGTTCTGTCTTCTAAAATAATCCACTGAGTTTGGGTTCTAAGTAAATGAGTTGAATCCTTAATGTTGTCAATTATTAGTTATCTGACCTTGTGCAAATGTTTATACTCTCTGTGCCCTTGTTACTTTATTTGTGATGTGGGACTATAATATAATATCTGTTTGTGGTAGGTAGAATAATGCCCCCCTACACATGTTCATTTTCTAATTTTAGGAACCTGAGAATATATTATGTTACTTGACAAGGGGGAATTAAAGATGCAGATGGAATTAAGCTTGCTAATCAACCCACCTTAATATGGGGAGATCATTTGGAATTATCCAGATGGGCACAATGTTCACAAGAGTTCTTAAAAGTGGAGAAGGGAGACAGAAGATGTGATGATAGAAACAAGATTGGAGCGATGCAATGTGAAGACTCAACTTCCTGGCGATGGCTTTAACACTGGAAGTGGGCCATAACCCAAAAAATGAGGGCGGCTTCTAGAAACTGGGAAAGGTAAGAAAACATATTCCTCCCTAGATCCTCAAATAGTGAAGACATTTACTAGATGACGTTACTGAAAGTTGGTTGACATCAAGGTTGATTGATTATTTTGCTTAGCAAATAAATTAAGTTCTCAGGCTCTTCCCATCTGTCTATGATGCCAATGATAGAGTTGGCTTCATCCTTAGGTTCACAACTGAAGAAATTTCACATACCTATCCAAACAGGACTTATAGCCAGAGTTCAAGAGAAAAAAAATCCTTCTCTTACTTTCTTACTAATGTAAATGGTCCAGTGAAGTCTTTTATCATTGGCTTATCCTCAAGATTTTGGAAAGGACCAGACTTTCCAATATCTTGATTTTAGCCCATTGAAACCTGCATCAGCCTTTTAACCTTCAGAACTGTAAGATAATGAACGTGTGCTATTTTGAGCCATTAGTGTGTGATAAATTGTTACAGCAGCCATAGAAAACTCATACACTCTCTGACCACGTGATTGTTGTGAGGACCAAATTAGGTAATTTATTTGGACTGTATTGGAAAATACCTTGGAAATAATTTTAATGTTGTATAGGTAACACAACATGGACAATGTGTTGGAAATATGTATCATGTAGCTTTTAAGGAGACTTTTCATCTATGTAGGGAATTAAGTTAGTCTACCTTAAACAATGGATCTTCGAATCCAAAGTATTGTTGTAGTCAAAATTATGCATAGAACCCACTCATACCTTCAACAGACACTCTGTTCTCTGACAGTACTCCATTCTCCTAATAAGAATTAGGTTGAAGAATAAAAAGTAAGAATAAGCTGATGGTAAAAGACCTTAGTGAACAGTTTACTTTAGTAAGAAAGTAAAAGAGGGATTGTTTTCTCCTGAACTCTGGCTATAAGTCCTGTCTGGATATGGTATGTGAAATTTCTTCAGTCATGAACCTAAGGATGAAGCCAACCCTATCGTTGGCATCATAGACAGATGGAAAGAGCCTGAGTACTTAATTTATTGCTAAGCAAAATAACCAATCAACCCTGACATCAACCAACTTTGAGTAATGTCACCTTGTAAATGTCTTCACTATTTGAGCCAGATTGCAGCTAAAAGAATCTTTACTGATATTATCGCCAAGGCCAGCTGGCTTTTGTGTCTGTCCACAGAGATTTCCTCTGACTGAAAAATCTGATATCCATCAACTATGTCTGGCATCACACTCAGCCAATGTTTACTGATTTTACCCTGCAGGTGGGTAGGTGGCAAGTGTGGCGTATAATTTTGAGAAACCACTTGAGATGGTCCTTAATGTCTACTGGCAGGATCGATTTTGTTTACTGTATGCTTTCTTTGGTTGGGTGGTGTATATTAAAATGCTACATCAACTAAGAAGCTCTTCCAAAATAAATTAGAGAAGAGATGCATATGGACATAATAGCAACACATTTATTGTGGTATTTCAAAGAGCATTCTAGAATGACAGGAAATATGACCTCCTTTTTTATGTACCATAAGGATTTGCAATGCTGTGAATTTTTAGACCAATTGTATCACTATGCTTTTTATGTCCAAAGCAAATTCAGTACTGCTCTTTCCTGTTCAAATTCAAATTTTATCACCAACAGCAACAGCAATCTCAGCCACTTGGGGCATTGGAGCAGAATCATACCCAAAAGGGGAAAAATGAACAAACAAGAGAACAAAACCAAAACAAACAAACAAACAAAACAAAGAAAGCAAAATAGCAAAAAAAAAAAAAATTATGATGAAAAAACCCTGAATTTCACACAAAAATATAATTGCTTTTGAAAGTAATCAGATAACATCCTTTGACTTTACGTAAAGACACAAATCCAGAGGTATAATAGTAAAATAGGAATGAGGTGAAGTTTTGAGCTCTTCCCTGCTGCTCTGTGAGACTTTCAACAATGCATCCATTGATTTCTTTATGTATGTGCAGTGAGTAATATCCAGATCGAATGTACCCTTTCTGTGTGTGCAAGTCCCCTTATTTGCACACCTCTTTGGCCAAACCCCAAGCAGACTGGCTCCAACCGGGAGAGGGCCTCACACCAGTGTGCTTCGTGCTGCTGTGCCGCAGCTCAGGCAACCGTGGGGCTGTGAAGCTGGAACCATGACCAGAGCTGTGCTGGGTGCCATCGTCAATTTAAACCAAGAGGCCAAGAGCTCTGATTTGAATATTGAAGTTTGGATTGCTCATATTTTGTGACTGTAATTCACAATATTCCACTGGATACAAAGGGATTTGACACTCCACAGATTCTCTAGAATAAGTTGAATTCCATGATTTAAGTCAGAAACATTCTTTTCAAATAAGGTTTTCCTTCGTACTTAAAGCTGTAAGGCCAACCAACACTCAGAGAGATGGGTTAGTTTTTTTTTTTCTTTTACACATATAAAAGTTACACTCAACCTTACAGCTTCCTGCATTACATATTACCTTTAAAAGGGCATTCAGCAATTGGGAGAAATATATATATATAGGCATGTTATGAAGTCTTACAAAAGGGTATCTTACCATTTGAAACAACATAGATAAACCTGGAAGATAATAGGCTAAGTAAAATAAAGCAGATACAAAAAGAAAAAAGCTGCATGACCTCACTTTTATGTGGAATCAATAAAAGTTGAATACTTAGAAGCAGAGAGTAGAAAGGTACTAGGGGCAGGGATGTGGCAAAAATGGGGAGCTGTTGGTTAAGGAGTACAAAGTTGCAGTTATATACTGTACGTAAGGTACAATACGATGACTATAGTTAATAATACCATATTGAACACTGGAAATTTGCTAGGAGATTAGATTTCAGATATACTGCTCACAGATAAATTGTTAACTTTGTGAGGAGATGTATATCTTGACTGTAGTAATCATTTATCTATATGTATATATAGCAAATCATCATATTTTATACCTTAAATATATACAAATTTTATTTTGAAAACAAATGTTTGCAATTAAAAATTAAATAAACGTAAATGAAAGGAGAGTCAGGACTATGGAATACATAGGCCTAATCAAGCTTTGCACCACTTCCTGTATGTCAACTCAAGGTCAGATTCTGACTTATGCCATGAAGCTCCCGTGACATAAACCATCTTCAGTTTATGTCATGGGAGTTTCATGGCATAAGTCAAAATCTTATGCCATAAGAGTCTGGTGGTGGTATCACCATGTGCCTGTGTTATAAGTCCTACTTTTTCAGCTGCATTCAGGTGATTTTATGTGTTAAAGTTATATCCAATGATTTCTAAGAATATGAGGTTACTCTTGGTTGTCCTATTCATTTTATGATAAAGTGGCATGGCATACTATGAGCTCAGAGTGCCGAAGAATAAATGCTTGCTCCACTATTTACTAGATGGGAAACTTCAGGGAGATTACCTCACCTCTCAGTTTTCCTATCTATAAAACTATAATAATAATAGTACTTGCTTTCCAGAATTCTTGTGAGGTTAAAGTACAATAGTCTATGTATGGTGCATTTAGGAGGCATGTGAGTAATAACATTTCAGTATGAGGATAACATGCTGTCATGTATGTGCTTGAGAGACAAAATATGTGCTATTACAACAGGTGAAGGAACCAGAATCATGGAATCTCAGCAACAGAAAGCCTAAATTTACAAATTGGTGAGTACTTCAAATAGGAGAAACTAAAGTGGTATTTTACACCAGATTTTGCATAATTTTAGGGTGAAAAAACAAAGTTCAAGCATTCAATCTGAAATCTACTGTCTAACGGGCTTTATAAATAATCTGCCTCAAGAAAACAATAATAGGCATAAACCGTATAGTCTTCAGGAGACTCTTTCTGATGCAGTCAGTCTATACTTACACCTCAAAAGGAAGCTTACCATAGTTTATTATAATTTGCTTCCTGTAACTTCCTCAGTCTTCATCATCAGCCTTACCTATGGTTTCCTAAAGCCAGCAGCTATATAGATCTTGACTGACCTACACTGCCATACTCCATCTCTAATACTATTCTCCTCTAGGCTCCATTCTTCTTGGGAAATCAAATCAGCAGCATGTTTTGATCAACTTTTGTTAATAAATAGCTGTGTCATAAAGCTACAATGAGTCCTGACATCTGGCACCTATGAAATTGTGCTGAGACTAGGTACCCAAGAAGAATGGTGAGGTCCCTGCACTGCAGAACTCACTCATATCCAATGAGAAAGAAGCATCAAACAAATGGCTTCAGTGCAACATAGGCAGTGATGAATAGAATGAAAGGTAAATGTCCTAGGGACTCAGAGAAGGAGCAACTAATTCTTTTTGGGAGGTAGAGGAGGAAGTTGTGAGAATGCCACACAAGGGCATGCAACTATTCAGTCAAGGACACACCAAGGGCCGTGAAAGAGAAAATTTAACAGACCACAAGGGGAAAGGAGATTACACTTTCGTGAGATATCAAATTCACTGTTTCCCTTCCCATGGTCTGGTGCTAAGCAGACTCTGAGTTAGGCAGAAGGGGTTAGTGCCCAAGGGATTCTGCTCCAGGAACTTTAGGGTGATGTCTCCTAGTCAAAACAGTTCCCTCCTCAATTCCAACTCAGGTCATGAATTCTTCTGAACAAAATCTCTTAAGACTATTTCATCGATTTCTTTAAACTAAGTCTCTTAAAATGCAAATTTTTTTTTATGCATGAGCCTTTTGCTACACGTGCTGGTGGTTGTGCATGTTGACTCTGGAGTCACACTGTCTGATTCTCCGTTGCCTGGCTTAAGGACTTTGGGCAAATTGCTTGCTTAACCTGTCTCTGTCTCAGTCTGTAAAATATATCTGTATAATACAGAAAAGACAGTGGGTGTCACTTGGGGTTGGGTGAGGATTAAAGGTGTTAATATCTATAAAGCAGAGTGCCTGGCACACAGTAACTTCTCAATGGTCTTTTTAAATCATTATTCACTTGATTTCAGAATTTATTCTTTAAGGAGAAGAAAAAGGAAAAGGAAAAATAAGCTTATTTCACAATGTTGCCTCAGGCCAGTCTGAGAAGAACCTTTATCTATGAAAGATGATGATAATGAAGACAACAATTTTGACAGTTATTTTAAAATTCTTATTGCTCTATTATATATTCAATCAAAATGGGAAATGCTTTGTCACATAGTAATTCATTATGAGTCTGGTGACAAGTGACTCAGAGAATCTCCATCAAATGAACACTAATACATAAGAAATCCTTTAAGTCACCAGATAAGGATCTTTTAATTACAATTTCTGCACTTTCAGATTTGTTTATCTTTGTATTCTCTCAGCATATTTAGATCATTGGTTGACCATTTCATGTCAAAAATGGCCTCATTAGAGTTCTAGGCTTTAAGTGAACCCAAGAGCACACAGGAGAGGGCCCACCACCTCTGGAACACGCAGCCACTACACCGCCTTTGCCACGTAGATCTGCAGGTCACCTGGCTGTGAATGGTGAACATGTCAATATTTCAATCTAATGACTGACCTGTCTTCCACCCTATTCCCTGGCATATGGCCTTAGCTGGCCAAATAACGTTTCTTCTGAATAGGGCAGCCTGCAGCTTCAAAGATCCCGGGAGTTATTGCATCCTGGAGTGGCATAACATTTGATGATTCACTACAGCTAAATAGAATGCTCATCTGCTGAGATCACAAACTCAGTTACTGACCTGACCAATTCTGATTGACACAAAAGTTAGCAATTTACTTTAAAAAGGCAAATGGTGCATCTGAATTGATTTCCAAGCACTTGAGCAATTTTATAAATAACTCAGAGTTATGCTTATGAATATAATAAAGATAACCTTTAGTCATAACTTTCCTTGTAGTTATAGAAATATAAAAAATACTAAAATATGTATAGAACATGTATTATAGGCATATTTTTCCTTTTTAAAAGCTGATTTAAACAAACCCAACAGAACTTTTCTTTCAAGGTTGATACTTTAGCTTTTTTTTTTTTTTTTGCTTACTAGTTTTTTAGAGTTTGTAGTTGGGAAATACTTTTTATACCCATTTTCTAGTCATATGCATAACAATTTTATATTTCTACCTTGACCAAAATTAAATCGTATCACTCACGTATGTTCTTTCATTTAGCCATTCATGTATTCTCTTAACACATTTTGATGCAGCCTTCTATGTGCCAGACCCAAATTTAGCACTGCAGCTATGGAATCAAAATCTAGATGCTCCTATCCTCATAGAGGAATAGGCTAATGAGCATATGAAAGGGTCTATTTCTAAAATAAATTCTACTCTAAGGATAATGTGCTATGACTGAGAACATTCAGGTAAATTTGCTGCTGAAACTGATGCTAATTCCATAACTTAATTGCACGAAGCAGTCTTAGTTGGGCATATCCACGCATTATTCCTTCCCAGGATGACGATCTTGAACTTACTAAATAAAGTCTGGAGTTTTTGCTCAAAACTACTATTGCTTTATAGCTGTACTTCACTTTTATACATGCATTATTCTTCCTGAAAAACTTGTACAACTTTAGAGCCCAAGTGATCTTTACGCAGCCTTTGAGATATAGAGTGAAAAAATCATATTTTCTCCATTTATGTGGCAGCACAAGCTATGGAACTTACTCCAAAGGATAAACAAATCAATGGTGAAGCCAAAAATACACCCTGAATATCCACCTGCAAATATATCTGGTTTTTACACTAGAGTTCCCAGTACTTATGCATGAAGTCATAATTGAATTCTTTGAGGATTCAGAGATCACAAGCAATTATTCCTATTGTAAAAATACCAGAATATCTTGGCTAATCAATTAGATCCTCATGAATTTTTATATGTCATAGGTAATCTTCTATTAACTTCATTGTTTCAAAAAAATGGAAACTAAGACTAATTAATGTTGCTTAAGATATATAATTAATAACCAATAGTAGTAGGCTAGAGTAATTGTTAGTCTTTAAGGAAAATTAAAATTATACATTCCAGATAAAATAATTTACATTTAGAACATCCACTGAACAGGAGCTTCTCACATTTAATTTTTTTCTTTTTATGTTACCTGTTTTTGCATGTGTTTTTTTTTTTTTCTTTTTTTTTTCAGGGGCAGCAGGTAGTTCCCTGGCTGGGAATTGAACCCAGGCTGTAGCATTGAGAGCACCAAAGCCTAGCCACTACACCACCAGGGAGCTCCCTGCTTCTCACATTTAAATATGTTTGTGAACCCTGGAGCATAGGGAAGGAGGAGGTGGATCTCATTAAAATATAGATTCTTATTGAATGAGTGATCTATTGACTCTGTGAGCTGTCATTCCACTTTTCTATACTCTATTTAGCAGATTGGCTTACATTAGGCTCCACCAATATAGCACGAAATGCAGACTGCAAGAATGAAAGCAGAAGAACTCTTTCCTTTGGATTTCCTGCCTGCTTCATGCTCTTGTGAATGTCATTTTACCAAATACCATTTCACAGTGGCAGAAGCATTTCCTTCCTGTCACAGCAGCTAAATCCACTTTGGATCTCTAATATGTTGAATCAGCCTCATGGTTTCCCTATCCCACTCTACTACAGGAAACCTGCCCTAATCCATAGATCTTTCCTATGCAAAGATCTGATTTTCAGATCCAAGGGGCCCCTTCTCTGAGCTGAGATGCCAGTACCAGTTGTCCTCTTGCCTCTCCTCAGGGGTGTGGGTCCCAATCTAGTAGACTCTCTCCTCCAAGTTCAGGGTCATTAGCATCAGCTGACCAGCACTCCTTTTCCATTTCAGCTCAATGGAGCCACTCCATGCCCCCAATATGTAACAATTCCAACCAGCCCCAAGAGTAAGAGATGCTTCTACAACTGTTCTATCCATAATACCTTTGTGTTTTCTTTTTGCCTTCTTTAGTTATCTGTGTAATAACTTTAATTCTAGCTAATTCCTAATATTACATTTCATCTGTTAAAATGAAAGGTGTGTCTTCTAATTACTGAAGCTCAACTGATACAGTAGGTCTAAAATGGGAATTGACAGTCTGTATGTCTAACAAGCTCTCAGGTTATGTTACTATTTTTGTCCCTAAGTCACACTTTTGTGAAGCAATATTGCTGAGAGACTGATGAGAATTCTTAGTATACTATATTTACATAAAAATAAAATGATAAGTGTGAACACTGAACATTTATAAGTGCAAAGATTCCCAACATTTGTAAATACTGATTGTCTTCAATGAAGTAGCTACTCTCAGTACAGATAGGGACGAGAACAATGGGCACATTGAGAAGAATCTTCTGATCTTGAAAGAAGTGGACTCCAGCCCAGCTCAGAACAAACGTCACTCTCTGACAGCACTTGTTTAATATGGAATGTGTATACAGGTGGGAATATAGTGAGTTGACCAGCATTTTAGAATGGAACTTAATTTGAAAACTGGGAAGAAGTTACCGCCAACTGGTTTAGAAACCATTTAGAAACCACTAAATCTTGAACTGCTAAATCTGATACAATGCTGATATTTATATTTGTGTGATATGTGTGTTGATATTTATGTGCTTGGTAGAGTCTTTAAGGAAAAATATGTAGAGATTGACATAACTAAATAGAATTCAAAAAATACATAAGTATAATATATTGAGAAATAATTGTTCAGTTGATAGGAAGAAGACTTCAGACATACCTGAAATCTGGTCTCAACGGGAATCATCAGAACACAAAAGCACCTAGTATTGGCTTTTAATTCAAACTGGCCAACTGAACAAATTTAGGAATATGCTGGCCCAGGGCTTGACATCTCTGGGGGACCTACTGCCTACCACCTGTGTCTCCTGGCAACCGCTGTGACTGGATTTCCACCCCAACTACCCACAGAAACCACTCTACACCAATGCACATAACAAATTTAAAACCCCTGCTCGTATTCCATGGGAGGCAGAAAAGGCTTAGGATAAGTGAGTTACATACCATGTTAGAAAATGATAAATATAAGAGCTGTAAGTTCATAACGGTCCTGAGGGTGAATGAGTCTGTGGCAAAATGTGCTCACAACCCAATCTAGTAGGTTTATTATTTGTACTTTGTTTAACCAGGCTGGCAGGACTGCATGTAGGCAAGATTGCCAAGTCTTGTCAGAACACCCAAGAATGGCCACAGAGATGTGTTTACCAAGCTACAGAGCCTGATATCTAGGAAGTAACAAACTATCAATAACTAAATTTTGAAAAGTATAGAGATATATATTTAATGAGTTGTGAATCATCTGAGTTGAAAGAATAAGTGTTCTGGAAGGCAACAGGATATTCTGTATGGTAAACTTGGGGAGTAAGTATCTTGGCATAGTAAATAAATCCCAGGGAATTAGTACCGTGTACCCAACTTCCACTGAAATTTATTAGTAAGACTATGTCAATGGGATAAGAAATGTCTGTCTTTGGAAAGATGACAGAGAGTCTAGAAAGGAGTCAACATGACTTTAGAAGAATAATTTCATGGTAAGTTAGAGGTGAAAGGCATTGCATAATGAACATTTTAAAGGAATTGCACTTGAAATCCAGATAGTTATCCAGTTTTTCAGAACAGTTTGAAATACGGAATTGCCTGCTTCATAAAATGGTCCATGTCATTGCCAACCATTTCTAACTCATAGAGAGATTTTCCTTGTAGAATTCAAACTATGTCTCTTGGTACTAGTTCTGCTTTCTAGAAAAACTCAAAGCCAGCAAGTGTTTCACATGACAGCCCATATTATTTAAAGACAGCTTTAAAGTTCTCTGCAAACTTATTTCTTCTCACAGACTCACTGCTAGAACCCTCTAACACAGAACATGGTTTCGGAGTCTTTTGCCACCTTGAGAAATAAATTTTCCATTGTCAGTTTTATAAAGTCTAGTGCCATGCCCAGACTTTGAACCTCTTAGACATATTAGCTAAGCATGAAATTATTATCTTTCCTCTGAGACATACTTCTATAATAGTACAATTCACATGTGTTCGTCTTAATTTACTCTGTCATTCAAAATGTGTATTTGGAAGTAAGGATGGAAGGACAGTTTGCTTTATTGTTATTATACAAGTCTTAAAACTGTAAGGTGAGTTAGATTTACTTTTTGAAAATTAGGTGTTTACATGCAGATCAATTTTTTAACCTACAGATAGAGCTTTACATGTATTCCAGGTCTTCAGCATAATTACTCAAAACAGTGAAATGGGAGACTTGGATTGAAACCAGACTCTTCTGTTCTGAAATTTCAAAATTGAGCATTTTAATAAGAAACTTAAGTGTGGGATATAAAACTGAAAGGAACAGATGAACAAGACAAACAAACAAAACCTCATAGACACAGACAACAGTTTAGGGGTTCTCAGAGGAAAAGTGGGAGGGCAGGTAAAAAAAGGTAAAGGGGCCCAAATATATGATGGTGGAAAGAGATTTGACTCTGGGTGGTGAACACACATGCAATATACAGATGATGTAGTATGGAATTGTACACTTGAAACCTATATAATTTTAGTAACCAATGTCACTCCAATACATTTAATAAAAATAAAATTTAAAAAAGAAGCATTTGGAAAGAATTAAAAAGGTTTTTACTAGTTGTTCAAAGTCTTAGCAGAAGATGACGAGGATCTTTTTGAATCATAAGTCTCCATGAATGATAATCATGAGAAATCAGTATAAAAATGCTCCGGCAGCATTGATCATAATGTGAAGGTATTTGCCTAAATATTTTATTAAGGTTATCATAACCTAAAGAATATAGCTTCCCTTGAATTATTTTAAAAAATAATAAAATTGACCTATAAGACTCTGTTTATTTTAATCCATTGCATAGCTTTTATTTAGCAACACTCTGACCCTCTTTGTTTTGGACTCCATGCAATGAGAGAGACCTATAAAAAGTTCTTACACTTGCCAGTCAACTTATTTCCCCAGGGTCTTTTCCATGAGTTGCATCCATGGTTGTTGTTATGTCTTAGGTATAATGGTTTGATTTTGAATATATTTTAACTCAGATTTCATGACTGTCTCCTATGTATAATGAGTAAATGTCAATGAATCTGTGAAACCAGTGAATGTGTTTTGTTTCCTTTATATTTGTTCCTTTTTTTTTCAGGGCTTTTTTCTCATTACAGAGGTTTGGAATGGCTTGAAGCATTATAATAATCTCATTTGCACTGCTGTCACATCTTCAAGAGCTTAGCAAAATGAGTTAGGATTCAGGCACAAACTGAGTTATACCAGAAAACAATACTATTAATGGTTAAAACTTGGCAACCAGAAATGGATCATTTTCAAGCTCAATGGAATGCTAATGTTGCAAACAGCATTCCAAGGAATTCAAAATAAATTAATGATGAACTGAATGGGACTAAGGTCATACACCAGCCTAAATGAAAATAACCTTCCTATTCTCAAAGCTTTTAGAAGAAATATGTAATTTAAACTGTTAACATTTTTATATATCTGCACTGAACATAAAATTCAATTCCCAATCATGGAAAGCTAAGAATATCAAGGAAAAGAGACTTTGTCCTTAGGTCAACTACTAAAACAGGAGCCTCAAACTTAGAGTATACTTTTCAAACTTGGCTCATGTGTGTTTGTCTTCATACATGACTTGCAGTGAGATTCAAAGAATCTTACTGATTTGCAAACATTAAAACTTTAGGGTATTTCACATATTAATATCAAAATTCTTTTCAAAAATAGAAAGTTATGACAATATAAAAACACTTATTCCACATGCAACCATTTCCTGTAGCAGAGTAGGATTTATAGTGTGGATAAACCAATATTCTTTCTTTATTGATCTTACCTTCTTTTCCCTACAGGATAGGGTAAGGGCGGAGATAGGATCAGTTATAGACGACAATGACTAAGACTATAAAAAGGAGAAGATTTTGTTTCAACGTTTAGGAAAATCAATTTGGGACACACAACTTTTGCACATTCTTGATTTAGGGCTAAAAATAGCCTACATGTCTGATATAGAGCAATACAATTTGAATATGATTCATTTCACAGCAAACGTTGCTAATTTAAATTTACCTCTCCAGTTCTACCTGAGAGAATAGAATGATCCAGTTAAGAGAATCTCCTATAGGAAGAAGTAGAAGAATCCCAGAGATTTCGTCAAGCTAGCTTCAGGAGCACTCTCAATGTGGTTGGTGGCAGTGGCCATGGGACAGGGTATAGAACTATTTTGTGGAATGGGATCCGAGGTTGTCAAGGAGAAGGCAACAGGGTAGATGTAAAATAAGATGATGTAACAGGAGTATTGTAGCAAACTCAATGACTAAGACAGATGAGCCTGAAGGTGCGATATGAGTTGAGCTATTCAAGAATCTGGCTGAAAAAGAAATGCTTTTGAAAAAAGTCATGATATAGAAATTAACCTGCTTCTTTTAAAATTGTAATCCTGTGATGAAGCCTTTTCCCAGCTTTCTATATCGCAGGAAAGAAGTCAGATGTCAATATGTATCTATTATCTAGCATTTTTTATTATTATCCAGCATGTTTTATTATTATCCAATGGAGAGTCAGTTCAGTTACTTAGCCCAATACAGCACAGAAATGATAGCTCACTGGCCATATTGGTTTGTGTATGATCTCTTAGTATGGTGCAGTTCATGACAAGCAGATCTCCTCATTTGTTAATTTTGATCCCCTCAGAAAAAGGTTCTGAATTAAAATGAGAATGGTCATTCAGGAAAGAAGAAAATTTTACCTGCATTATGGAAATTATTTAGTTAAGAAGCAAATTAAAGTAATTTCTAAACCAATGGTTCTTTCTTAAAGTGTGATTCCTAGAACAGCAGCAGAGGCATCACTGGGAACTTGCTAGAAATGAAAAGACCTGGGCCTCACTCCAGACCTACTGAATCAGGAGCTTCTGGAGGTGGGACCCAGCAATTTGCACTTTAACAATTCCTTCAGCTGACTCTGAAGCACACAATAGTTTGAGAACCACGGATCTAAACTTATCCTAAACAATTCATAATATGTTTGAATATATAACAAATGGCACAGCACCTGAGGGAAGCACATTTATCAAGTTAAGAGCACATTCTTACCAACTGTGTAACCAAGTACAGCTCTTAATCAGCTTGTGCTCTTAGGCTCAAGAAACCCACACCAATAAATCAAATCTGAGCACATAAAACCAAGTCAATTCCATTTCATGGTGCTCCACCTCACATCGCGGCCTAGAGCTTAAAATTTTCTCTTGCTCTAACATCCTATACCTACTTGCCCTTTAGCAGAGACCTTTCCTTTGTGAGTTCCTGAATCACTTCCTGTTCTGACCTGATATTCTCTCATGCCAACAAGGTCTGCAGATTCTGGCCTGGCAGAACATAAAAACTGTTGAGTAAGACATCTTAGTAGTTTAGCACAGTACTTTTTATAATTTGTGAAGCAGTAGAATTACTTCTTCAAATGAAACCTCATAAGAATTTCAATCCATGATACATATATGCAGAACCATTTTTAAGGAGTACAGCAAGGACAGCAAAGGTTTCCTTTGGGTCTTCTTTCTGTTCTTTGTGTTTATCCCATATGTGCCCTGCATAAGTTGGGGGCTTATGAAATTGTCAGGGAGCAGAAATTATCTGCTGCCCTTCAAGGTCTTTTGGCTGAAATAATAATCCAATTGTAACCGTGGAATCAGCTCAAAATAGTCCTATTCTGTTTCTAACAAGATACTGCATTGCTTTTCACAAACAGCAAACCAAATCACAAGCCATGTCACCAAAGCATGTGTAGAGGAAAGAATTTAGACCTCTGGTTATACCCAGAACCAAAGTTGCTCCCTCCCCATGGAACCAAAGGACTAGGACATAACTGGAACTTGAACACCATAACCGTTTTAGAAGGAAAGGTATTGCCGAAAAAAAAAAAAGCGGTTCTTTGTGTTTGTCACTGATGAACCGTATAAACCAAGCATGTCGAAGATGTATTCTAAAAAGGATAGAACACTCTCAAGATGGAGACAGCAGACAGGCTCAGCGAAGAGCAGCTACTCCAAAGAAAAGAGGAGACTGGGAATTTATTACACTTAAAATGAAGGCTCAAAATATTCAAGACAGGTGTGGTGTTATAGGCCTTTCTAGGCGGGTCCTCACTGACCACTCTTTGTCATCAGGAGCAGGGATTTGGTCTTTACTTGGCTCTGTCGGAATTGTCAAAGTGACACGGAGTGGAGATTCTAAACTGCAATGCTAATAATATTATAATCTGTTATGGAAGTTTCCCTAAAGTGGGAAGATGGCACCCTGAATCAGCTCTCAGCTGCTGAAATCTAGTTCCGCCCATTCTGGTAGTCACACTTTTTGTAAAGGATGATTTCATCTCCTCCTTCGTCTCCCCTCACCTCCCCCGTCTCTTCCTTTGTTCAGACCATCACGTGTGGTTAGTTGCAGTCTCTGAGTTTGCAGGGCCCACCACGCTGGCCTCCCCTGAGCCTGTCAGGTTTAGTATATGTCCCCATTTTCGTCCACAACACATATGATCTTCATGTACCACATGCAGGTGAACTACTAGTGAATTTCTGGATTGTATCAACTTAAGGTGAAATGACCAACAGTTTTTAATTTTTATTTATTCTTCTAAAATCCATTTGGGATAAATAATGATAGTAGAACAAGATCAAAAGCTTAGGAAAATCAATGAATATGGCCAGGAACATATGAAGATATTGATAATGATAAATATTGTTCTTTATTTATATCTTCTGGGGAAAAAGTATGCACAGTCCTTTTTCGAGCATTTTGATGAAAGATATTGTTTACCTTAGGGAAGCTAACATGTATTTTATTATTGGGAAGCTTTCTTTTGCTTTCATTCTCTAAAAGGAACTGTGTGGGAAATATGCATTTAAAAATCATAATGAAGAACAGAATTAATGAAACAACTGGCTGCTAGCTACTGAAATTTAATTGTACTTTCAAGTACTTTAAAATAAATTCCTAATTGTTTTCTAATACTTTGACTCACAAAAGTATTAATGGGTATCTACTTCCTCCCGTGTTGTTTGGGAAAGAGTAACAGAAAATCTTATTAATTTTCTCCCCTCTAATGTTGTAAACAAAAGTGCATTTATACTTTTGAGAAATATGCCTAAGTAATTACATCCATAGATCATATTCTGTTTTAAATTATTACAAAAATTTATATCGTTGAAAAAAGTTTTCCTTAGTATTGTGTGGGTTACCAATGTCCAAATACAGGGTCTGGCACAGATAACGCCCCTTTTTATGAGCTGATAATCTATACCAAATCTTCTTACAAAATCCTAAGCATGTAATTCTGTTACATAATGACATCACCTTTAATCATACGCTAGAAGACATTTTAGGTGAAATGTTTAAATTGCTGTCCCTCTTGTGTGGCATAACCATACATGCTTATGATTTTGTAATAAAATATTTTGTATAGATTACCAGCTCATAAAAAGGGGCATTATTTGTGCTGGACCCTCACATACACACATACACACACACACACATGTGTATATAGCGAAAACATTTGGTAATACTGTTTTTTTTTTAATTCATTTTTATTGTTAGACTTATTGGGGTGACATCTGTTAGCAAGGATTACATAGGTTTCAGGCATACAATTCTACAGTGCATTGTCAACTTGTTGTATAATAAGTTCACCACCCAGTGTGAGTTCTCTTTCCATCACCTTATATCTAGCTTCCCCCTCCTCTCCCACCCCCTCCCCTTTCTCCCCTCCTTAACCCACTTGTTCCCAAATAAACATTGAACTATTGATTGTGTCCTAGGGTGGTTTTTTTGTTTGTTCATTTCTTTTCTCTTTGTTGCTTTCAGTTTTATATTCCGCATATGAGTGAAGTCATACAGTTCTTTGTTTATTCTGTCTGGCTTATTTCACTAAGCATGACGATCTCCAGGTCCATCCATTTTGTTGCAAATGGCAATATTTCATCTTTTCTTACAGCTGAGTAATATTCCATTGTGTATATGAACCACTGCTTCTTTATCCAGTCATCTGTCGCAAGGCACTTGGGTTGTTCCCATGTTTTGGCCACTGTGAACAGCGCTGCGATGAACATTGGGGTACATAAGTCTTTGCGGACAAAGATTTTCAAGTCTTTTGGGTAGATCCCCAGAAGGGGGATTGCTGGGTCAAACGGTAGCTCCATTCCCAATTGTCTGAGGAACCTCCACACTGCCTTCCACAGTGGTTGTACCAGTTTGCACTCCCACCAGCAGTGTGCGAGAGTTCCTTTTTCTCCACATCCTCTCCAGCACTTGTTATTCCTTGTCTTGTTGATAACAGCCATTCTCACAGGTGTGAGTTGGTATCTCATTGTGGTTTTGATTTGCATTTCCCTGATAGCTAATGAGGATGAGCATTTTTTCATATGTCTGCTGGCCATTTGTATTTCTTCGTGGGACAAGTGTCTGTTTAGTTCTTTTGCCCACTTCTTAATTGGGTTGTTTGTTTTCTTGTTGTTAAGTCTTATTAGTTCTTTATATATTTTAGATATTAGACCCTTATCTGATGCGTTATTTGCAAATATTTTCTCCCATTCAGTTGACTGTCTCTTTGCCTTGTTGATGGTTTCTTTTGCTGTGCAGAAGCTTTTTAGTTTGATATAATCCCATTCATTTATTTTTGCTTTTACTTCCCTTGCCTTTGAGGACAGGTTCATGAAGTCCTCCTTGAGTCCTAGGTCTATAGGTTTAGTACCAATGTTTTCTTCTACACAGTTCATTGTTGCAGGTCTTATATGAAGGTCTTTAATCCATTCTGAGTTAATTTTTGTATATGGAGAGAGTTCACAGCTCAAGTTCATTCTTTTGCATGTTTTTCCAGTTTTCCCAGCACCACCTACTAAAGTGGCTGTCTTTTCCCCATTGTATATTTTTTGCTCCTTTATCGAAAATTATTTGTCCATAAGTTTGTGGGTTTGTTTCTTGGTTTTCAGTTCTATTCCATTGGTCTATATTTCTGTTCTTCTGCCAGTACCAAGCTGTTTTGACTATTGCTGCTTTGTAATATAAATAGAAGTCAGGAAGTGTAATGCCACCAGCCTTGTTCTTTTTATGTAGTATTGCTTTGGCAATTTGAGGTCTTTTATGGTTCCATATAAATCTAATAATTCTTTTATCTATTTCACGAAAGTATGATTGTGGGATTTTGATGGGTATTGCATTAAATCTGTAGATTGCTTTGGGCAGAATGGCC
>PVJL010002521.1:129479-193654 GCA_004026885.1 Lyroderma lyra | reverse complement strand
ACCCCTGCCCGCCCGGCGCCCCCCGCGCTCCCCGACCTCGCGTCCCGTCCCCCTCGCCCGCTGCCCTGTCCCGGCTGTGCGTGGCGAGCGGGGTGCACCGGCGCGTCCCAGCCGCTTCCTTTTGCCGATTGTTTTCCCGGAACAGACGGGGCCGCGCGCTCTTTGGGAGCGACCCTCGCGTTCCTGCGCTCCTTCCTAATCCGACTGTGTCTTCCTCTAACTAAACGCAAAGCCGGTGGTCATCCCTGTGAGCGCTCCTTCGGGGCTAGGAACGTCCGGGCCTGCTCTTCGGCTGAAGGCGCTCCCCCGCGGGGCACGGCCGGCCTGGCTGGCAGGTGGCGTTCACCGGGCCGGCGCTCCGCGGACGGAGAGCGTTTGCTGGGTTGCTTGTCCTCCGTTTCCTTTTCTTCTCTGTGGAGGGGAACTGCCCCTCAGGAAAGGAAATCTTTTCTGGCCGTGTTTATTCCAGGCATCTTTGTCCCCTAAGTTTGACCTTGTTCATCGTCTGACCCTTGACTCTTGCCTCAGTCACACGTTCAAATGGTCACTCACTTAAATTAAAAAAAAAAAAAAATTATGTTGCGGAGCTTCAGATCTTTTATTCTGAGTAGCGAAAGATGCTCCCTTTTCCTCTAGGTTTTACTTTCAGAATCTCAAGTGCACTGTCGTGGCTTGAACTATGTCCTGAAGAGTAGTTGGTTATGACTGTGTGTGTGTGTGTGTGAGAAAAGCATTTTGGGCAAAAGGAAAACATAGCTTTAATTTTGTTACAACTACGGGGATAGCTAGGGTTCACTGTCAGCCCCTGTGAGTGGTGTATCTGGGTGAGCAGTGAATTCCCCACCCTGTTATAGTTGGGCGTAGTTACGTTCTACTTGTGCTTGGTGATAGAATAAAGCCTCCTGTCCGGAAAGGGACTGTGTATATATATTCACAGCCTGCCAAGTTTTTCAGAATTTTATGTTCATATTTGAGGTAATTGAACACGCTCAAGAATTTTGGAAAGCAAGGATGGTGCATTATTGTAGGCACTGTGAGAAAGTTGTCTTAGAACTCTGGTGAGTTAGTTGATACTTAGAACCAGGATCTCGTGGTCAAATGTATACTAAGTAACATTTAATAGGTTTGGTATCATTTTTGTTTACAGTTCTTTTCAGTGTTGAATATTAAGGCCTATTTCAGAATGGAAAATGTAGCTAATTATTTATCACATTTCTTAAATTTGAACAATAGCAATACGTTTGTGAGATTTTAAAATTGATTTTGGCTTAAGTACTTCTTTAGCATGGATCAGATAATACAGATCTGCCTGTTTCAGTGGTTTATGCATAAAATTGTCAGATCAAGAATCAAATTATGGAAGACGATTTTAGCCATCAAATTTAATTTTCTAGTTTAATGAACCTTCTCCTTACATACAGAGAGTAGTTGTTAATTTAAAGTATTTCATTACCATGCTGTTTTTTAAAGTGTGTCAATCATTTCATTGACGAGAAAATTTTTTTAAAGCACTATAATTTATTTGTATACTTCTGCTTTTAAAAAGGAAACAATGTTTTTGCTTCCTGTTTTAATATACTATTACTTTCTTACTCAGATTAGAACTATTTTAAAAAATATTTATGTGGGTATAATATTTTATACCATCTACTTCAAGTAAGTTGACACATTTAAATCCATCAAGCTAGTAACTAGGAAGTCGACGTCATACTTTAGAAGAAACAAAAGTGAAACTCTTTGTTTTCACTTCAGAGCTTTATGAATTATCAGTATAGTGAGAGTTGTTTAGTGCATATTGCACAACCAAAATTTTAGTCTATTTTTCAGCTTTCCTTTAAAAATTACATGTGTGTACACATGTACAGCATTAGTTTGATGTAAATAGCTATATCTAGTGGTTTGAACAGTTTCCTATATTTTCAAGAGTTTTTTTCTGCCAGAAGAATGTATGATTAGTGATAATCTTTTATTTTTAAAGTAGCATAACATAAAACTTTTGTAGGTCTTATGTTACCCATAAAGTTTTTGGTGAAGTTGGCCGTTACAGAGAATTATAAGACATAAAATTGCAAAGAGCTGCTTTTCTGAGGTTTCGATGACACACATGAGGTCGAGTCAGAGGCAGATTAGGCACAGTTAAATCTTGTCATAGCTTGGTCTTGAACCTGTGTCTTCAGACTTTGTGCTTGGTATTGTCAAGCATAGGATCCTTAGAGCTCAGAAATTTGATACATAGATTCAATTTCCAAGTGAGGATTAGGGACCAAACTAATATATAGAGTGGAGTGAGCTGGATACTATTTATATAAAAGAATCCTTCTGAGTCGAATAAAATGTAACATTCATAAAGGCAGATATTTTGCCTCTTGTTTCACCCTAGGGCTTAGAATAGTTCTTGCACACAGTAGGTTTCAGTAAGTATTTGATGAAGGAAATGAATGAATGTTTTCTAAAATGAATGCAAATGCAATTAACTGAATCTCAAGATGTAACATATTGAGAGACAATGAAACTGGACAATTGTTGGAATTTTTAAAATTGTTGATTTTTAATTTTGATGCACGGTTTAGAGAATATGATTTATAATGATTTTAGAAATTTAGTAAGGTTTTCTTATGACTTAAGTTACATGAGGTTTTAATGAACATATAAAAGGATATATATTTGAAAGTTAGAGTGCTATATTTATACATTAAGTGAACACAATGTGATTTGAATATTTAATGTTTTCTTTATTTCTTAGATTCTGAGAGATTTTGATGCCTTTTAATGTAGTTTCATCAAATTCTCTTTGTATTTCTAATGGACGCAATCCAAACTTGTGTGTATTTGCTGGTCTTTAGTAGAATTTCATTGTTAACATATATGGTGATAATGACAAATATAATTTTTTTAATGTCATCTGAATTTCCATTTATTAGTCATGTTTTTTCCATTCAGTGTTGGCGGATTGATCACGTTCTCATTGTATCACCTCCCCTACCCTGGTCTGTGTATCCTGTGATGATTTGGAAATCTCTTTCTTTTTTCTGCTCTTTTAATTTTAATCAAGTGTATCTAAATATCCATTTTTCTGAGTGTTAAAAATTAATAATTAGTTTTTCCTCCTTCCCTCTGCCAACAATCAGACAAGAGATTTAGCTTATTTTTACTTACAGTGCTCCTGATTTTATTGGGATAATGTAAAATTGTCATCTAAGCAATTCCCTTTTAAATTTCTTAGAGCATACTTTGCATCAAAAACATTATTTAATTGTGTTACAGACACATTAGCTAATTACTTTTTTTAAATGTATTTACTTTTAACTATGTTTTTCTGTATAGTATAATACTATTTGATGTTACTCTACTATTTTTTGTTGTTGTAGAGATTTCCTCTTTGGCTTTTGAATCCAGAAATTTCATGTGTGTGTTTGTGTGTGCGCATGCGTGTGGGTGGGTTTGTGTGTGTGTCTTTTTAACAGTTCTACCTAGGATTTTTGACCTGAAAACTTTAGTGTTCCTCTCAGGAAAAGGTCATATACTTTTAAATTATTGCTTCTATTCTATTCTTTTTTTCTCCTTCTATAACTATGTTATTTGAATGTTCAATGTCATTTATCTCTCTAAATTTTATTTTATAATTTCTTCCTCTTTTTTTTCTTGTCTTATATGCTCAGATAACTTTTTAGTTTGAGTGTCCAGATTATTATTTTTGTAATGCCAATTTTGTATTTACTACCTCCCTAGGTGGGTCAGATATTTTGTGGGGGGTTGTTTAAATAATACACACTATTACTTGGTCTTGAAGTGCACAGAACTGAATTAATAATAAACATTGGTTCATAATCCACTGTATATGCAAATGCTTTCATTTGTTTGTGAAACTGCTTGTTACTTTCAATAGTAAACACATATGAACCCACTTAAAACAAAAGCTAGAACTTTGAAAGTGACTTATCTGTAAACAGACGTCCCCGTCATCCCATCCGTCCGTCTGCCCTGGAGATCGTAATCGCCTTGCATCCTGTGTCCGGTCCCCTTTGGTTGCCTTGTTGTTGCATCTCTGTGAATTCCTGAAGGGATGTGTTTTTAATTTTAATTGTTTGAAATTTAGGAACTTTCCCCCACTTTGATGCCTAAAAGATAGTCATCTGTTTTTTCCATTAAGAGTTTTAAACGTTTAGATAAACCTTATTCTGTCTGTCCTTAATATTGGTACCTGGTGTGAGGTGGCGTCCAGTTTAATTTTTAGTATATGATTGTTGTTAATCTTGCCTGATGGAAAAGTTAATGCTCTTTGCCACTGCACTGACACGTCATATACGAGGGCTGTCCGCAAAGTATCCAGCCACGTCATAGGCGAAATAGAGGCCTTCATGGCCGGAGGTTGTCGGACAGCCCCGGGACAGACGCCTTCAGTGAAGTGCTCTTGTCCCCCTGCGCTGTGTTTCGCTGCACCGCTCGTTCCTGTGAACACAGCCCCGTATCCGTGGCTGTGGTCTGGATGGCCTCTGGGGCTGCAAAAGAAGGTTCTTTCCTCCCCACAAGATGTCCTGGCCCTTTACGCTTCTTAGACATTTTAGAGTAACCACAGAAAATTCTCTGAGAGAGCTTTGTTTGAGTTTCGTTTTGTTTTTAAATGTTGGGAGCAGTAAGTACCATCCTTAGAATGCTGGGTCTATCCATGAACGTGGTATACTTCTTTTATTTAGGTCCTCTTTAATAGTTCTTCTTTAGTTTATTAGATAATTTTAACTGTGGAGTTCTTGTTCTGTCCTGTAGCTAGTGGATAATTTCTGGTACGTGGTGCTTTAAAATGGGGTGTACAGGTAAATGCAGCTGGGTTTTGAATATTTACCTTATATCTAGCCACCTTGCTAAGCTCTTCTAGTTAATATTTTCCAGAAATAATTTTGGATTGTTTTGCGTAAAGGATCATATCATGAATGCCATGACAGTTTTATTAATTTATTTCAGTTCTATGCCTTTAATTTCATTTTTCTTGTGCTGGGTAAGAAATCTAGTCAATGTTGATTAGAAGTGACAATAGCAGGTATCGTCGTTTCATTGCTCCCTGCCTCGGTACCTAATGCGCTTCTAAAACGTTTCCCAGTGCTAGCTGTGCAAGCGTGTGTATTATAAAGAGGGTTTCTGAGGAATTGAAGGGTAGTGTGTTATTTTCCACGTTGTTGCTTGCGTGTCCTCTGAGACTGCGTAACTCTTGCGAACGCTTTTACTCCAGGCCTCCCAGGGGAAGGTGGCCTGTTGGTCACTGCCTTCGCTGTCATGTAGGCCTCGTCTTTGGGTGGTGCGTGTGTACGAGTCTTTTCTGAAATGCAATTTGTGCGTGTGGGAAGCCCAGCTTGTGAGAACTGACACCTCTGTGCCACGCGAACAGGAAACTGGCTTAGTCCCTGCGGTGCGGCCGGAGCTCCCGGGTTTCCTGTGCAAGTGGGGGGGCGGGCTGGCAGCCCCTGCCTGTCCCCTTCCTCCTGTCTTGGGGTCACCGTGCCCCCCACCCCCCACGTCCCTGCACCTTCTGTGCACGCTGCAGGCTGGCTGCTGAGCTGCAGGGACCCGGGTGCCCTGCAGACGCCTGGCCGTCCCCTCTGGGCCTGCAGCGGGCGTGTCCCTGTTTTCTGGTCTCCAGGAAGCCGGGCTATCTGACCCTCGGTGGGGTCCACTGCACCAACTTTCTCCTAATGCGCTTTACCTCACCTTTCTGAACCTTAATCGCACCAAGTTTTTCCTGTTTCTTGCTGGAGTGTTTATTACCTGAGCTTTCGTGTGGGCCGTGACCCCTGCGAAGTTGGTGTTTGGGGGTGCTCCTAGGGAAAGCACCCGAAGTTAACGGCCCTAGTGTGGCCGCTGCCCTGCGAGCAGGACAGTCGGGTGGCCAGGGGCCTTGCCGCAGCCCGAGCCTCGCCTGCCGCCGCTGTGTGCCCGCGGCCCATGGGGTCCGCCCTGCCCCCCTCGGGGTGGCCTGCTGCCTCCCTCGGTTTTGTCCCCCCTGCACCGTCTTCTTTTTAATTCCAGGTTGTTGTTTAGAGTCTAAACACTTCCTTCCCCCACTTACGCGTGCACGTGCACGGTTTTCCATTGTCGGGGTCCCTTGCCGGAACCCCTTTATGCACAGATGTGCACTTGATCGCAGTCTCCTCCTCTGCGACCCGAACCCCCGTACCCCGTTTCATGTGCTCGCGCCACCCTGTGCTGCCCCTCTGGCGTTGGCTCCGGGATTTCAGGTCTTCTTTCTCCTGATGGGGGCCCCGCGCGCTGTTCGGTAGGTGGGCACGCCGGCTCAGCCCGTGTCCCTGCTGGAGAACCGGTAACTTCGCTGGACCGTCTCCGCTCCCCCCGAACACCCCCTGTGGACCCGGCCTGGAGCCCGCAGGCGGGGGCACCGCAGCAGGGGTTGCCCCAGGCGATGGTGCCCCGGGTAGGGGGTTGCCCCAGGCGACGGTGCCCCAGGTAGAGGGGTTGCCCCAGGCGACGGTGCCCCGGGTACAGGGGTTGCCCCAGGTAGAGGGCACGAGGGGCCCCGGCCCCGGGGCAGACCCGCTGGGGGTGAGCATGGGTGCTGGAGCACAGAGCCCCCCACCCCTCCTGGAACCTCCTGGGACCTCCTGGGACCCCGCGACGGGGTGGGCTGGCCAGCCCCCCGCTTCCGGAGCTCACAGAATTCCGGCGGGACACTCCACGGGGAAGGGGGACAGAGACTGGGGCCCCCTTTCGCCACCCGGCCGGCCCCTTGTGGGCGAGCGCGCTGCAGCCCGTGCCCCCGCAGCCCGGCGTGTTTAAAGGGGAGCAGGAACTCCGGGTGCGGCCGGACCCGTCCGGCCTGGCAGCGGCTGGCGGTGTCGGGGTGTTTTGGGGAAGATGGGCTCAGAGGCCGAGACCTGCCTGCCCTCTCGAGCTGTGCAGCCTTGGGGACACTCCTCTCCTTCGCCTGGGGGCGGCGGGCCGGGGACCCCACCTGCTGTGCGCTGGCGTGATGACAATATTTTTTTGGCCTTGACTTGGGGCGATTTTAGAAGGAATACAGGCCTCAGGGACTCTCCCTTGAATTGAAGTTTTTTTTAATCTCTTCATTATAGTTTTACTGAAGCGGGCCTGCAGTTTTACCCTACTACTGTATAGCCCCTGTTCACCACAACCAAAAGCCAACATGTAACCAAAACTATAAAATTAGTAAAATTAAGTTGACTTAATGTGGCAGATGGTAGTGTTCTATGGATGCTAACTTGGCACTCACAAGCTAAACCAAGGATATTAGTATGTGTCAGAATATTCTTGCAAAATGTTGTTATTAAACTTGGGGAGTAGAATTCATTGCTCCCGTCCTCCACATTACGTGTGTGGCCCTGGCACTCAGATGATAGTCATTGTCTTAGAGTGGTGTTCTCCTCCTTGTTGCCGTGAAGTCTTCACAGATGTGCCTACAGGTTTGATCACAGTTTACAACACGGGTGTCCAGTCTTTTGGCGTCCCTGGGCCACATGGCAAGAACTGTCTTGGGCCACACAGAAAATATACTCACACTAAGCACAGCTGATGAGCTAAAAAAAAAAAAAAAAAAAAAGAAGGTCCATGCATGATTTTCCTAATGTTTGAAGAAAGTTTACAGATATGTTGGGCCGCGTTCAAAGCCGTCCTGGCCGCGTGAGGCCTGCGGGCCGGGGGTTGGCCCCGCGTGGCTGACGGCGTTGTTTTCTGTGACGCAGTAAACACAGTTGTCGCCGTGCGCCAAGGAGCATGAACTGAACAGGTTGTGTGATTCAGTATGGAGTGAGCTGCCGTTGCTGTGAATTAGAGGCAACCGTTATAGCCTACTTATAAGTTAGTGCCGAATAACTGTGATTTATTAGAACTTGGAAGAACTTGACCTCTGACACGTCTTAGTGCCCGGGTAACCGAGAGGGCGAGCTACGGCCTGGCAGTGGCCTTTACAGACACGGCGGCACAGTATGCACCGGACTAGTAACTCTGCTGTCATTGCTGCCCCTTCCTTTAGGGTGCTTGGGCCTGGTTCTGGTTCGGGGTTTAAACCTTTCAGGCATGCTGCCAAAGTCTTTAGTATTTGAACGCCGATGACAGACACGAGGACGAGAACTTTGGAGTGAGGAGACAGTGGCCAGCAGGCCTCGCTCGGGGACACGGTTTCTTGGAGCGTGGCAGGTGTTGCTTTGTGAACTCTCAGTACTTGTATTTAAACTGTTTACACCTGGGCTATGCAGCACCAAAAAATTTGGCTGTTAACACAGTATACTCTGTTTTTCTTAACTGCGTGAAGTTTTCAAGATTTGGTCTTTGACTTTGGGCTTTCTGTTTTGCAAGGTCTACCTTTGAGAGACCGTGCACTAGCTCAGGCGTGTGTGTTCACTACTACCAGGTTTGTATATGTAAACAAATCCAATTTTACACCCGCACTCTAGTTCCATGTCTTCAATTGCCTGTTTCTGCTTAGATGTCCACTTACCTCTCATTGTCGTGTCCCTACATTTGTTTATCCTTTCTTAGTTTAAGCTGATTGAAAAATAAGTAATACCCAGGAAGCTTATAGTTCGGTAGTGGTGGGAGCCAGAAATGCGTGTATGATGTTGGGAATTAACTGAGGCGTCTTATGAACGGGGCGTACGGGTATGGCCGGGGAGAGGCCCTGAGAAAACGGAGACAGCCTCGTAGAGGAGGTCGTGGGTGAGGTGAACTGTTGGAGACTAATGTTGGCGGATGGTATCGTTCGGGCAAAGGGAAGTCCGTGAACAAGGAGAAGGAACCAGAACACCTTGGTGCCTTCCGTTATCAACAAGTGGTTTTGTGTGGCTGGATGTGGTGTCATGACAAATCAGTGTGTGCTCTTTCACTCCTGATTCCTGATTCCTGATTCCTGCCGCGGAGCTCTGTTACCCTTGGGACTTACTGCTGTCCTTTGTCTGCTGGTGAGGTGACTCCTGGTTGGGGGACTAGGTAGCTTCAGGAGGGGGCTGTACCTCAGAAAATCAACCGCTGTGACTAAAAGGTTAGCCTTTCAGCCCACACCCCAGTCAGGGCGGGGAGGGACTGCGCGCTGAGTTCGGGCACCAGCGGCCCACGGTCCCGGCAGTCGTGCCTGCGTAGTGACAGCCCCAGGGCCCCTGTGCACTTCGGGTAAATGCTCAGTCGTAGGCGCTCCAGGCCAGAACTTAGCGTGTGTGGTTAAGTGTTTCCTTCCCGATTGTCTGTGAGACTTGTCCTCTTAAAACTACGGTGTCACATCATGAGTATATGGTTAAAATACAAAAATCGCTCTTCAGGGACTTGGTCAGTACGGTCCAGTGAGGACACGGACGCCACGTGATGGCTTGAGCCGGGCGGGCGTTATACGTGGTGGCACGGACTGGTCACGGGCCGCGGTCTGGCTACTAAGGGGTGAGGGGACGGCGCGGGACGAAGGAAGGGGTCCGCTTGGCAGGGCCCCAGCCCGGGCCCCAGGTCTGCGTCCCCGCTCCTGCTGGGAGGTGGGGACACGTTCGCTGCGGGGCTGGGGGCTGGGACACTCTGCAGGGAACTTTGCAGTGGCTCCAGGACAGCCTCGTATGGAGCGTGGGATTAGTAAGCCTAGCGCTGTCACCTCGGGGAGCGGCGCCCCCGATGGTCGGTGGGGTCCGCGGTGTGCACCTGATGGGTACGACCCAAACCGTCCTGGCTTCCAGGGGTTGGCGGAGACACACACAGCTACTGGGAATTATGTAATGTTCCAGTTAGAAAGTTGGATTTGGGGCGTGTTCAGTTGGTTTCATTAATATAAGGGGTTCTACTTTGGGACTGCAAGTGACCATGAACATTTAAGTACGGGAACGAGAGGTACATAGAGACTTATCTGGGCAAGACAAATGTGTTAAGAATGAGTCAGATTATTAGCATCAAAACCAGTTAAATGCGTGTTTTATTTAAACTGCAGAGATCTAAGATTAAGGATATGATCCGATTCACAGAAGTTTGTTTTTTAACCACATATTCTCCAGAACATAGGCACTTTGCTGTCAAAGCACACCACTCTAAAAGGCCCTGTCGGGGGTTAGAACTCAACGTGCGTGTTCCCGTAGAAACCGGGGTTCATGCTGTGGATTCGGGTGGGGCTTGGACATGCATTTAATTCTGTGCGAACCGAGCTTATAGCGCTGTGTGACAGCAGTCTGCAAAACTGCATTTAGAGCTTCTACGTCAGTTATGTTTCTGCTGTCTGTCGGTTAATGGGGACGGGCGAGGACATTAGGGACACGGACATTAAGCAGACGTCAGATTGGTTGAAGTGCTGGGTGGCAAGTCGGGATCGGAACGCTGAGGAAGCATTTATTGGGGAACAACTATGTTCATTGCTCTTTGCTACCTATTTCCCATAAAGTATCTCATTTCTTTATACTTTCCTTTATTGTTATTATTATTAATATTATATGAATGCTTAGAAATGTGTGTTGCTCTGGGATTCAATAAAAAGATAGGAAAAGACTTTTTAAATTCAAAATTTCTGGCATTTCTAAGCTTAAGTGTAAATAAGTGAAGAATAAAAAATTTTGCATTCTTTCAGAGTTAGACACCCATAGAGGTCTATGATTAATTTATTTTACTACTAAAGTGCTGTTAACCTAAAACGATTTACATAAGCCTCGATTCTGGCAGTCGAAAATATAAGATACCTTAATCTGATGGGATTATTGTATATAGATTATTTGTAATTGAGAATTTCAACACTCGAGTTCAGGCAGAACTGACAGGGCTGTAACTCGGAAGTGAAGCCTCCTGTGACCTTCTAGGTGGGACGAGCAGCATACAGAAAGTTCGCGCAGTCAACAGGCCTGGCTTACATGTGCTTCCTGTTCCTGTCTCCAGTGATTAGTTAGTCCCTCCTTCCTGGGGGATGGGGGACAGGGGGGTGCAGTCAAGCCCTAGGATCTGAGTTACTCCAGTTCATCTCTGCAGTCTCTGCTCTGTTCATGTATCCAATCAGTATTGATTGTCAGCCGCAGTGCAGATCCTGTACTAGCTCCCAGAAATACATCGATGAGCGAAATAGTCTGTGCCCTCTGTGGACTTAGTCTGGTCGTCGACGTGCTGTATTACCGTAATCTGTCGTGCCAGGGGAAACTTTAACTTTAAGCGAAGGTAGCTGAATGTAAACAAAACCTTTGAATTAGGAGCACAATGGTATTTTGTAAACCCTGAATGCAAGTTAGAGGGAAGAGGAAGACGAGGGGCAGCTGGAGGTAGCTGTGGCACGCCAAGGGCCCTCTTAGCCATGGTAAGACTTGTGCTGTGGGAACACTCTTCCTCAGAGAGGCCGTAGAATGTTCCATAGGAAGGGAAATGAAAGGCCAAGTTGTCCCCGTAAATTATAGGTAAGACTGAAACAACGTTTAGGACACACAGTTTTTAGGTTGGTTTGTTTGTTTTCTTAGGTGATTGGAGGCAGGTTTCAGGCTTACAGAGAGCTACGTGAAGGACATACTGTGTACTTGAAATGATCTCAGTGAGGCTTAGGGACTTCTTGTTGTGGTAGGAGATGACATGACCTGGGGTAGTGCAGTGTTACCGGGTAGATGCAGAAGATACAAAAATTGTCGTGCGTATGGTCACATACATTAATTTTTTTTCCATTGATAAATAACTTTGGAATGCTCACCACTTAGTGCCTAGCAATGTGCGTGTGATTCTGAAATTTAAGAATGCCTTGGGATTTTCTCTCGAATTGCTTTCCCCCCATCTTTTCTTAGAAAATTTGAAAGCTTTTTTTCAGAAGTCATTCTAAGAGTTGCCTTTTTCCCCCTGAAAATGGAAACCTTTGACTTCCTTTCCTTTGCACAAACCCAGTTTATTTATATTTGGAAACTCAGTTAGAGAAACCAGTGACTGAGTTATGAGTCACTCAGCCCTTAACACAGAATGCTTTCCTGCCTTGTAGTCAGCGGTGCTCTACTTTTCTTACACTGTTAAGCATTTTACACCAAATAAGTGGATTTGGGGGCTGAGTTTTCATTTTTCACTGAATCTTTAATCTCCAAAATATAGAGAAGAGCAAATGTGGAAAGAACATGGGCTGTGGAATTTGAAAGACCTGTTTTCATTCCTGTCTCTTTACTTAGCTAATCTCTTGAAGTCTGTTAGCTATAAAATGAGAGTAACTTCCTGGAGCCTGTGTATCTGTGCATGTGTGTGTGTGTATTAAATGAGATTAGTTCCTGGAAGCACTTAACAGTCTGGCGTACAGCAAGATCGTAATAAATACTTACCCTCTTTCCTTGGCCTAACCAGTGATCCCGGTTTTTGCATCATCAGAAAGTTGTACCAGTGTTATATATACTGAAACAGATGAAAAACAGACCCAACATTAGGTCGGGCTAACAGGGAAGGGAACGAATTTCTGTGAAACCCTCTCATCCTTAATTTACGTTCAAACTACTGATACCTCCTTCTCCCTGAAGTGCATAGTGCTGTATCTTGCACATAGTGGGCACATAAGGATGTCATCATGCACTGAAAATAATATTGAGTAAGGAATCTGAAGGCCTGTATGTAGTCTTGGCTTCTTTGCTTATTGATTTGACTCTTTAAACATTGGGTCCTGCCCTTCTTGGTCCAACAGTGTGAACAGGTTGCACCCACCTCCTTATACTTCAGTAGACAAGAAAACCATGCATAGAAGAGTTCAGAGCTCAGGAAAGGAGCTCTAGACATGCAAGTGGGTTGGATCCACCTTGGATCCAAAATTGCTAGTCATGGAGACAACCCTATGCAGGAAGGACATTTTTAGTTGAGAATCAGGGTGTGTCCAAGACCAGAAGCTTGGCAAATATAGGAAGGTGAGAACCTTGACAGATGGACCAGGGTCTTAATCACAACAGAAATAGCAGGAACAAAAACATGTCATTGCAGGAAATGAAGATGCAGGTTTTCAGACAGAAAAAGCACAGCTGGACAATGCCAATAACAGGAAAACTAGACAAATGAGATGGCTCTTCTGCCATAAACTTAGACTTGTTCTCAGAGCTCACCTCTGTTGACCTCTTCCCGTTACCTGCTAACTCAGCTAAGAAAATTCTCCCACCCTTTTCCCTTCCCACTCAGCCTGCTTCCCTCCACCAGTGCTTTTGCCCTCACTGTTTTCTTGTCAGTCAGAATTCACGAGACCATGAACCATGCTAAGTACGCCTGGCTTATTTTTTCTAGGATATTTAGCTGACTTTATTGTGAAAGATAAACAAGACATAAACTGTAATAACATTTTGAAGACATTGCTTCTCTTCATAAAATACTCAGTATTCCCAATACACTCGTCATCAGTCAATTATCACCATAACAGCCACTCGAAAAGTTAGTGGCGTGCCAGAATATTATCATCATGTTCACGGATTTGCAGGTTGGTTGGATGGCTCTTCCCCACAAGTGCCTCATTCTTCGGGGGCAGCTGGGCTACCCAGGTCCCGTTCTTAGGAACTTGTGGAAGTTTAAGAGGGCAAGTCCGGCCATTAAGCACATCTCATGTCTGCTCGCATGTCTGTTAATACGTCGTTGGTCACATCATTTCACATGGCCAAATCCATCGTCAGTGCAGCAGGGAAATAGTTTGTCTCTAGTGGGAGGAAGTGAAAAGTGCAAAGAGATGGGAGAAGAATTGGGAGTCTAACAGGCTCTGTAATCTTTTCTGGGCTTTATATTCGTGTTGACATTTAACCTTGTGTCATTAATGTACACTATTCTGTCTTCTACCACTTTAGCTTAATGTGATTTTGTGAAGATAACTTCCATAACGGTTACATATTCACTCTTAAAAATATACAGCTGTTTGCTTAACTCAGACTGTGCTGTATCCACCTGTATCAGCATCATTTGAGATGCTTATTAAGAATGCAGATCCCTGAGCTTTAATCCAACACCCCCCCCCCCCATCCTGGAATCACAATCTCTGGGGGTTGCCAGGGGCCCGGAATCTTCATGATTATCAGACTCATCAGGTCATTCTTCTGCACATTGAAGTTTACAATTTCTTCCTTAGTGGAAGGACATTTTCCATTTTTCTAGCATTATCAATAATAGCCAGGAACATTGGTACAAATTATTAATTTTGTGGGATATTCAGTACTTTTTCCTTGATCTATGATTAATTAATTTGCAGTTGAGGAAAATAATATTCATTGCAAAGACTGGAATTTGGAGTGCTGGTGATGGTGAGATTACAAACAGGCTTATAAAATATTTTAAGTATTTTATGCTCACCACAGTAAGACATTGTATAGATGAGGAAAATTGCTGTAATATTTTTATACACTTTTAATTAGTCATGTTGAGCATAGCCTAACTTAATTATGGTCCCATTGCTAGTTATTGGTAATTTTTTTTTAAATGAAAGATAATTTGATGGGTTTAAAGAGAATTTTATTTTTCTTATATTTCAGCTCTGCAAATTTGACAGCTTGATTCTTTTATTCATCCATTTTGAGTCATCCTGGTATTTTATATATCCTTGTTTATGGACTTTATTATGTATTTTATTGTCAGATAATCTTGGTTATCTTGGCTCTTTAAGAGTTTTTATGGACATGAAAATTCTTGATGGCGTGGCAGATACTGTCAGTGCCTGTCCAATATACATTCTTTTCTTTTTTCCTTACAAACAACCCTGATTTCATTTTCAGAGCAACTTTTGGCCTACCTGAAAAGTACATTTCCCAATGTCCTTTGTAACTGAGTGGCCATGTGACTTTGTGTTGTTCATTGAGGCCTTCCTTAAGTAGGAGATACTAGATGGGCTTTGTCAAACAAGGGAGAATCATTGCACAGAAATCTTTTGTCCTCTGCCCTTCCCTTTATCCTACCTAACACTTGGACCCGATGCTGAAGGGGGAGACATAGAGTGACAGACATTTGTTGACTGTCGCATACAAGCACGTTTAGTGGTAAGATGGGAGGAGCTCAGATCTCAAACTTCTCACCTCCAGTTTACTTGTACTGGGAAAAAAAGATACTGTAGTATATAGAGGCTGCTGTTTAGATGGAACTCCGTTGCATGTAGCTGAATATCATTTCTAACTACACATGAACTATACCTGGTGTCTGTGAAAGGTACTTATTTAGACTAGGTTATCTCAAACTTGACTTTCAAATTGCTTTTGTTTCATTTTGAAATTGGTTTAGGACTCTTCATCTCTGCATGTATATACACTGTACATATTTAAATTATCAAGCATGTTTTGAAATGCACGTTTTACAATTCTGACATCAGCAAATCTGTATGCAGACATTTAAAAACTTTATTTTGAAATAATTTCAAATTTAAAGTTGCAAGGCTCATGTAAAGAACTTCCATCACGAATTTTTTTCTGAACCATTAAATTGCATGCCCCTTTACCCTGTAAATGCTTGAGGATGTATTTCCTAAGAAAAGTATATTAGAAAAATAGATTTTCTTACATAACTATAGTACAGTTATCAAATCCAGGACTTTAATATTAACACAGTATTGTTACTAAGCAGTCCATATTCATATTTTTTCAACGGTCCCAGTAATATCCTGTAGAGAATTTAGTATGAGAAGCAGTCTGATCTCCCACGTGACATTGAGTTGCCATGCCAGTTGCAAAGTGTTCCTTGCTCTGGATTTATCTGATGCTTCTGAAGATAAAATTAGTTTATGTATTTTTTGGCGGGAATACCACAGATGATGATCGTCTTTGTGGTGTATCATATGATATCAGTCAGGAGGCATACACTGTCATTTTATCCCCTTATTGGTACACTGTGGTCACTTGGTGAGGTGGTATCTATCAGGTTTCTTCTTTATGGTTTCTCTTTCTCCGTTTTTAATTTCTAGGAAGAGAGTTTGAAACTATATCCTGTTTCTAATCAAACTTTCACCGAATAGCTTTCTCATCCATTTATGATTCTTGACTGAATTATTACTGAGATGAATGGAAAACAGTATTTAAGAAAGATTTCATCAGACCCTTGTATGCTGCTGACATCTTGTTTTTCATTTCATTTCCACTGAGCTTCTTTGTTTCATGGTGCTGTCTGGGGAACTTGTTTTAGGACACACAGAGGTGTAAGGAGGACCGTGGCTCTTCTCTCAGGAAGTTCAGGGAAGGGTTTGATAGTAGGGTCCCATCTATCTACCTCTTTTTCTCTCCAACAGGGTGTAATAGGTTATTCTGTAGACCAGTAGAGTGTAAATGGATATGCAGCAAATGGGGGCAAATGATCTATTCTATTTAGGATGTTTTATGACACATTGGAGAATGAGATGCTGTGTTTTTTTCTTGAATAGATCTTTGGATCCCTGCGGTACGGTACACCCATCAGTGCATGGCCTGCCAAGAGCATGCAGTTGTCATACATCCCGGTCCCTGGCTGCCACTGGGAGGGAGACGTTCCTGGGGCTGCCCGATCTCAGTTAGGGGTCCTATCCCCTAGCTGATGGAGCTCCATAGACACTTGTTTTCCTTAGTTCTTCTGGGGCTTGGCCAGCATGCACATCATGGGCCGGAAACTCTTAGTTCAGTGAGACTTCTTGGAGAGAAATGGTAACATGAGAATGGAGTAAGGGGTCCCTGCAGCAGGTCCATGCTTCCTGAGAGAATGAAATCTGTTCAGTCTCTCTCAAGTATTTTTCTTTTTTATTCTAGTTCATTTTGCATTTTATTTAAACCAAAGGTTATTTATATTTTCAGATTTTAAAGTGTAACGATCTTTCTTTTTCCCTCCTCTAGCACCAGCAGACATTTCTGAATCAGCTGAGAGAGATTACTGGGATAAATGACACCCAAATACTACAGCAAGCCTTGAAGGTATGATCTGTTTTGTGACATCCAGTTTGTATTACACCCTCATTCCTGCTGCTTACCATATTTGGAAGTTCAGGTTTTTTAGTTTTACCATGTGGTGGTAGTCAAGGTACAAGAACGAACTTTTATGAAGTACGAGCCTAACTTGAGCTTGTTAGCTTTCAGTGGCCTCATGGCCTAAGATACCTTGGCGTGACAGGTGACCTCCCTCCATACGAAACGCTTTCCATGCACAGTGAAGGGTATGAGTCCAAACGCTGATGGCTGGTTTTGCTCAAGCGCCACGTTTGTAGGGTTTAAATGGGGAGTGGAGAGTGGGGTGGCAGGGACAGAAGAGGAGGAAGACAAGGAAGGAAAGGTAGAAAATTCATAGACTGTCGAAAACTGATGTTTTTTCCGTCTATGAGGGAGAAATATGAATTGGCTAACATTCCACTTACTGCACCTGAAAAATCCTCAACATCAAACTGTTTAGTATGTGCTCCACATAAAGTGTGTCATTTTGGTGGGATCTTAGGAAGTACCTTCATTGCCACATAGAGTTACCCAGGTGAGTCAGGTCTGGATGTGCACATTGAAAAAGATCAAGTGAATGAGATGTTCAGGAACCAGACCTGCAGTTTAAGCTTACTTACGTGCTGCTGCTCATAGCAGTATTTGTGTCACCGTGGGCCTGCCCACAGCGTCAGTCCTTTGGAACTTGCTCCATGAGGCAAAGTTAATGACGTAATTTTTCATTCTGAGCCCAAAGTACATTTGTTTCTAGAAGTGATTTCCCTTGTAGATGCATGTAATCAAAATCATCCGAATGATAGTGACAGTAACTAGCACTTACAGCACCCGGTCTGCTCTGAACACTTTGTTTGCTTCTCTCCTCCTCCTAGTAACTGTGAGGTAGGCGTTATTTTCACCCCCTTTTAAAAGCTCAGAGAACAGAGAGGTTAGGTGGCTTGCTCAGGGCCACACAGCCAGCATGTGCAAGGGCGTGGAGGAGAATCGGAGCAGCCTGCTTCCACACTCGGCTTCCGCTCCGCTCTGTCCCCCGTCGGAGGGGGCGGGGGTGCCCGTGGCCCCATGCCGAGCGGAGGCCAAGGTGTCCTGCCCCCGTTTCTAGGATTATAACGTTTAGATGATTTTTCCCCTTTATTCTGCGTGTGTGCGTGCGTGTGTGTGTGTGCGCGTGTGTGTGCGTGTGTGCATGTGTGTGTGCGCGCATGCGTGCGTGCGTGTGCACGTGTGTGTGCGTGTGCACGTGTGTGTGCGTGTGCGTGCGCACGTGTTTGCACGCGTGTGTGTGGTTCCCTGGCTGGGACTCGAACCCAGACCGCAGCGTTGAGAGCCCCGAAGCCTCGCCACTGCACCCCCAGGGGACCCCCTTTTTCGTCCTCGGCTAGACGGGCCTGAGCGCCCACGTGTGCTTTCAGAGAGCGCCTTCCCGTTCTCCACCCGTTACCTGTCAGCACAGCTTTCGGGAATTCGCTTTCCTTTTTTTAAAACGTGGGAAACATGTAGAATATATTTTAGTAACGAATTACTTCATTTCTTGTCTACGTTTTCTCTGAGGTAAGTTATGCGGCTTTTTGTCACCTTTTCCCCAGTGACCGGAAGCCGGTGCGGCGCGGGGAGGCGGGCGCTTACGCCAGCCGCCGCCCGGCCCAGATCTGTGAGATGTTTAATGCCGGGTTTGGGCTGCTCAGTGATTGACCGGCAAGGGGCCTACTTTTGGGAGCCGTGTGTTATTGAATGATTTTGACACTTTTATTTTACTTTGAGTATCTATTTTTAGTCTTCCAAAAGTAAGTGACCTTCAGGTTGTCCCAACCCCAGTGTACTGTTAGATGAGACAGTGCATGAAAGGCGCGTAGCCATTTCTCGGTACGTAGTAAGTGCTCAAGAAACGGTAGCCCTCGTTCCCGCAAAGTAGTTTACAACTGGCCTGTGTGTCCCGCTGCGGAATATGTTATACCCACATTCTGGGTGAATCACTTAAGAATCTTGTAATGATCGTGACGGAGGGAGTTGACAGCAGTGTCACCCCTCAGACTGCACGCTGACAGCTCGCTCTCCTCACCAGCTGCTAGACTCCGGATCAGCGTGGCCTGGGGACTTGGTTCTTCAGTTGCTCAGGCCTCGTCTCACAATCATCGTGATCTTCCTCCCTCTGCCACCCCCCACACTTACTGTGATAGCAAATAACGTTGGACTCTGTTCACGCCTGTCCTCCCCGGCAGTCTGTGCGCAGCACACAGCCACCGAGATCTGTTTGAAATGTTGTCCTGCCGTGTCACTTCCGTCCCAGACCCTCCCGGGCGCCTGTGACATGCACGTGTAGGCTGAGCTTCTCAAGGCCCACACCGTCTTACGTGTCTGCCTTCTGTTGCCAGGCTAACTTCATTACTAACTAGTACCTGGATTTCCTGGATTTGGGGGAATGTTGTTTCAGTGAGCTGTAGTAGAGCTGGTGGTACATTTCCCGTTAGCTGTACAGAGAACACGAGCGATAAAACCCGGCAAGTCTCTCGTTATTTTGTTGTTTCAGAGCTTCTTAGTTTTGTAGCATCTACTTTCCTATAAGTTAACTTTAGGATGAAGTAGTGTCCAGGTGTGCTTTTGATGAGAATTACGAAGCATTTACATAGTATTTCTAATTTGGGCAGGATGCTCGTCTTGTCAGTGCTATTTCTGCCGCTCTCTTCTTACCATCAAAACTGTCACACGTCAGTACGTTTTGCTGTTTTCTTTCTAAAAGCCCTGGTGCTTGCTTGTTGGCGTTGCCTGTAGGTATATGTTGAGCATCATATTAAAGGAGATGTCTGTTATTGTCCTTGTTTGCAGAAATACTGTTATAAATACACTCGTTTTTCACCCTTGTATATGGCAAGTTCCAGAAAACTTTTTCATTTATTTAGAAGTTTAAGTTTATGATTGACTTTGTTAAGCAGTAATGGAAAACTAAGAAATTAGTTTTGAATTGATTCTTACATTATATTAATAGTTTTAATTAATAGAAAAAGGAATTACTCTTGATATAGTATACTTCGCTTACAGTGAATTTTCACTATAATATTAGAATGACAGGAATAATTCCAAGTAGAAAATAACTTGTGCTATGCAGTGTTAGTTGTTATGAAGACAATTACATAAATCACGTGAGAACGTATAGAAACATTTCACAGCAGTTGATGTTCTGTTCTTGGTGTTTGAAGGATAGTAATGGAAACTTGGAGTTAGCGGTGGCTTTCCTCACGGCCAAGAATGCCAAGCCGGCCCCGCCGGAGGAGACGGCGTACTACCAGACGGCGCTCCCGGGCAACGACAGGTACATCAGCGTGGGCAGCCAGGCGGACGCAAGTAAGCTTCCTCGTCTTCTGCGCGCGAGCGGGAGCGGCGGGGAGGGGGGTCTCCGAAATGGTTTTGTCGAAGCAGAAGGGAAGGACAGGAAAAGAACTACTTTAAAACTCGGTGCTTTTCAGTGTATTGAAAAGAGCGCATCTTTTTTCCCCGCATATGTTTTGTTCTAGTTTAGAGTAAACGATTGTATGTAAGTTACATGTCCTTCCCTGGGGCATTTCATACAGTTGTCATTGTTCTGAAATAGGGAACAACTACAGGTGTTACTCATTAAGAAACAGAAATTTCTAGAATTTTAAGTGGGCACTGTCGTTTTTTTATGGCTTTTAAGTGTTGGTAGAGGCCTTGATATTATTCTTGAAGGCAAACTGTTATTTCTAACTTCTGTAGGTTTACCATTTAATAGAATTTCCTTTCCCTCAACCCCAACCCCACCCCAAAATAAATATTTTTAGAAAAAGGCTTATTACCATTTAACAAAATAAACACATTTAGGCGTGTGCACACACATACGTACGAGGTCGGACAATTAATTTCACCAACTCGTTCTAGAAAAAGTGTTGCTGAATATCACTACGGTGACCTTTGAAGGACTGCCCTCGGGAAGCTGTGCACCAACATCAGCACCTAGTCTCCCCTTCAAAGCACTTTTGGAACTCTTTTTCTGGAATGGCCATCAGAGCTGTCATTGTCCCTCAAATCTGACAGTGAAGTTCGTGAACTTGCCACCGTGCACTTACGTGGCAGCGCTGTACAAACAACTCGGTGAGGTGCCATAACCTTAGCAAGCTCTGACGGGCATTGCAGAAAAAGAGCTCCAGAACAGCTCTGAAGGGCAGACTGGGTGCTGGTGTCGGTGCACAGCTTCCCGAGGGGAGCTTCAAAGGTGACCGCAGTGATAGTCAGCAGTGAGGTATGGAGCGCTTTTTCTAGCATGAGTTCATGAAATTAATTGTCCAACCTCGTACGTATGGAAATTTTTATGTGGGATTCTAAGTTTTTAAAAATATATTCACTTACCTCCATATTCCATTTGGGTATAACAACTCTATGAAATGTAGGTATTTATTTTTATGCACTCTGGATTTGAGAAGTTTTATTACTTATATTTGAACAGAACTTCTGATTTTGTTCATAGACTTCTCAAAGTTAGGAAACAACCAAGCAGAACCCATTCACAAAGATGTTTATAGCTAACGATGGGCATTAAACGCTGCTTAATGTCGGTTAGTAGAATATTTTTATTTCACATTTTCAGGGTAGTTAGTCTTAATGTTTTTGCTTCACAAATGATCTTATGTGAGCCAAAGCTGGAATACCCGTCTCACGCAGATAATAGGTGATGGGAGAAATTTTGTATGTGTAAGACAGATCAGCTGCTTAGATCCAAGTTCAAGACAAACTGTGGTTTGGCCCCTATCCATATCTCTCACTGCATTTTCTACTTCTTTCCTCCTGTCACTTTACTCTGTGGTAATGCAGATTGGCTTGATGTTCTCATCCTCACACTGCTGTTTAGTTCATTTTGTCTCCACACTTGCTGTTCCTTCTGTGTGGAGTCCCCGCTAACCTTTACCTCCCACCTGATGTCTTCTGGTTTAAGATTAGCTCAGGAGCTGCTGGCTTTAGAATGCTTCCCCTGGCCTCTAGGTGGACCAAGTGCTTTTCGAGCACCAAGGGCATACTTTTGTCTTAACAAATACTGTGTTATTATGACATTATTTGCTTGTGCCTTTCTTGCTCAATAAACTGGAAGCTTAACAGGGCAAGAGACCATTGATGTCCGCATCTTCATAACAGAATGTCATAGTTGCTCAAAAAATGTGTGTTGATTATTTTTGATAGTATGCATAAAAAAGCTATTTCGAAACCAATGAAAGAGAATGAGCTTGTTGCAAGAAAAAGAGAAAATAGAAGTGGTTTTAAAAAGAAAAGTGGTAGAAATAGAGGAGTATGTGTAAGAATGACATATTTTTCAGGGTTCTGAGACTTGCGAAAATGAAATTAGGTAGAAAAAGGAAAAATAGAATGATTTTGATTAAAGACCACTGGTTAAAGTGAAGGAAAACGGAAATTGGCTAAATTCTATATAGTCTTCTAGTTGGAAAGGATGAAAAGATTTTAGGATGGTAACTGAATTCTTAATGTAGATGGTAGACTTTATGACATGAGATAGCACATATAGGTATGTAGGAAGAATTAGGATTATAAGACTGTATAAACAAAAGAAAATGTCTTATTTGCTATGTAAAAGTCAGAAAATATTTAAGCCAGATGTTAACTCTACTTGAAGATTTTTGACAAGGTATAGTGAAAATGTTATGGATAAAAAGAGATGGATTTGAATAGGTGCTCTGAGGGAGACGGCAACCACATTTCAGAAGGCAGGTGTCCCAGTGGCTGATAATTACGAGTCACACTTTTTTGCGTGTGCACATGTGCAGCTCTTGACAAACATCCACTAAGTAATTTTATATTCCGCTTGAAAGAAATGGTAGAGAAATGGAGTTTCCGGTTTTATCTCAGCTCAATGACTGTTGCATTTATCAAGTTGCTTGCTGTTATGGTTTCTTTATTGATAAAAATGTGGCATCCTTCTAGCCAGATATTAATTCATATTTGATAATTCAGTAATCTAGATAGTGTGTCCATAAAGTATGATATTACTGAGAAAAAACTTACTGAAGTATAATGTGATGATTGTATTATTAATAGTATTAGAATCAAACTGGGAAAAAATAGCTGATGAGGTCACAATAATTCTTTTCCCACTGTATTTTGTAAAGTTCTAAGAAGTACAGCTGCCTTTAGGACATAGTCTTGATTCAGCATTTAAATTTCATAGTATTATAATGTTACATGTTTAAAATTGAGAAAGTAAGGAGATGTCATGCGTTTGGCAGGTTCTTTAACTTACTATGGTGTGATTGCCGAGAAGGATTGAAATCTTTTGTGTATTTTTAATTCTTGGAAAGAGGGTAGAACTCATGGGAAGGAAAAAGAAATAATTACAAATGAATATGTAAACACAAGCCTCTATGGAGAACACTGTAGTCCTGAAGTAGTGAGTGCTGTGGGGTGATCAGCGTGTGAGGGATTGTTCGAGATACAATAATTTCTGTGAAATACATTGTTATTTGAAGTTGACCGTAGTTTGACTTGTTGCACTTATTTCTTTCAAATATGGCAGAGGAGGTTATTTTTTAATTCCTTTTTTTTTTTAATGTAAGTCTGTTATTACTAGGGCTAAAGCATAAACAAAGCTTTGCAAACTGAAGTGTGTCATCGATACAACAGTGCTGACAAAACATCTGTATTTTGAAAGTCTCTAATACAAAATACATATGATTCCTCATTGATGTAAACTGGAATACCAACTGTTTATAACTGAGGGTCTCTTTTAGAGGGAATAAAATACATAGGGTTTTTTTTTAATGACTAGAAAAATTTAGCTTGTAAAGTAATACCCCATAGAAATCACATTTGGTGCTCACGGGGACGATTTCATTTATGCCCATCTGGATACTTCAGAGGATAAAGTAAATCGTCCCAACTTCCTTTGAAAACACTTATTTATGAACCTTTATTTAACACTGAAGAACTGGTCACATTTTAAATAGTTAGTAGGACAATGAATGTATGTTTTTACCTTTTATCTTTGAGAGAAAAAGGAAAAGTTTCAAGGAAAGCTTCCTGTGCGTATCAGAGGATTCAGAAGTGGAATACCTGCTGTGTTCATGTTGTAGTGGTAACAGTCCGTATGGCCATTTACCACTCTGTTGAATTTGGGGAAAATTCCTAAATCATTTGTATTAGTATTAGCAAAAAATTAGAAAAAATTTTTTCATTATTTGGGTCCCCTGTCCAGCCTGGATATTGTGAGAGGTCAAATGAGTGCCTCCTACCTCCATCTGAAATGGGAAATAAAATGGTATTGAAGTTTTGGAATTAAAAAAATACGACGGCAAATGGCACTAAGAAGTGGTGCAAGATAGCAAGATGTCATAGGTGTACTTAATAGTCAGAGGAGAGATTCTGTCACGTTTTTGTGTCTTAGCTATGGCCATAACAAGGCTTTTGCCGAATTTGAAATCAAATTCTTTCTTTCAGACCATTAAATTCTTTTGGCCCTTTTTAAAACAGGAAAAATGAAACAGTATATGCCCACCAGAATGAGATGTGCCTTAATTGAGCAATCCAAGTGTGGACCAAAAGCTAAGAGGGGTTTAGGTAGGAGATTGTAGTGGAGATAGTAATGCCAGTAGCTTAAGTTTTAGAGGAACTGACACCGCACAGTGGAGTGAGTGCTAAGTCGTCGCCCCTTCATACATTTAGCATCAGCGTGTTGTCCCCCGGAAGCACCCGAGTTGCTAGGTAAGGAATGCCTGCGAGAAAAATGCTGAGGTTCTTTCCTAGAACTCTGGTCCTGGTTATGTTGCTTGACCTGAAAGAGACTGAAAGCACGAGTGATAAGTAGATCCAGATTTAGTGCTGTCAGCACTGCCGAGGGTGAATCACTAGGCGGCGTGGTGCAGGGTGGCACGCGGGGCGCGGCCGAGCGGGGGCAGAGGAGACCGGCGGGTGTCGTGCTGCGCGCGTCCTTGTGCCGCCAGCCCCGCGCGCTGGGAGAAAACCGACGGGTGAGGCGCACGCGCGGACCTTCTCAGCTCCCAGACGCCTCACTGTGGTCGCTTTTCCAGGGGCCAGATACTGACTTTAATCTGTGTAACTTTTATTTCTTGATTACCTAATACGTGTCAGGCGCTTTTGTAGTCCATTAAAAAAAGGCAACACAAAGTGTCTTGGTTTACAGAGGAGGGAGACAAAGAGTAAACAATCAACGAGTAATGTCAGGTAGTGCCAAGTTCACGGAGAGCATTAGGACAGGCGGGAGGCGGACAGGGCTGCGGTGTCGTCAGGTGTGGCACGTGGTATTCAGGTGCCCGAGCTCACGCTTACACAGACACCCGGGCGACCCGAGGGGGTGGGCCTCAGCGCGTCTGAGGGGCGTGTCGCAGGCTGGGGGCCCGCGGCTTGGGCAGTGAGCAGTGGGGACACAGCTGCGGCCGATCCGGACTGAGTGAGGGTGAGAGGGGCAGCGTGTTCATTGCCCATCTCCTACTGACCGTCCCCGTGCTTAGAGGTGACCTCCCGAAACCCGCAACGACCTTCTGGAGGGCGGGCCCTGTGGAGTACAGGCTCCCCTGCTGGGGGAGTGTTCTAGAACCGTCTGCATCCCGGCACCCGCGGGTGTGGTGGTGAGAGGCCGCGTGCGGCGTCAGTGAGCTGTTTTGGAGACTCTGTCACCGCGTGTGCCCATGTCATGACGGTGATGGACACGGACACCGTGCAGCGTGACATCGCCCCTGCCCACCCCGCGCTGAGTGCTCAGCAGGTTCTGACCCAAAACGGCCTGACCCCCGGGCCCCACCCTCCCTGGTCATCTGATCTCACCGCAGCAACTTCATGTCTCCCTGGATGACAAAATTCCTTACAGGGAAACATTTTACCAACGTGGAAGAGATAAACGAAAGTCAACAGAACTAAAAGGCATCAAAATCGATGAATGCAAAACCTGCTCTGAGCGCTGCATCCAACGAGAGTCCTGTGAAGGTGGCTGAGGTTACATGTAAGAATAAGTACGTAGTTGTTTATAAATGAATTCCGTGGTTTTTTGGGTCCCTCCTTGTTTATTTGCCTTCTGTTGACCTCCGTCCTTTGGTTGACCCAGCGCTTATTTTCATTTTTCTGCTTCTTCCTAATCTCCCAAAACAGTTTGTTTGCAGCTCCGTCAGATTCTAACACAGCTTTTCCTGCCGTCACCCCTGCCCTGGTACGTGTTCTAGTGACTGCTCCCCCCAAACTCCTGCTCTCACTCCCAACTCCCGAAACCCAGTTCTTTCCACACCTGTCAGCCCCCTGCATAGCAGCCTTTGTGAGCAGTAAATATAAATTTGGCTTATTTAAAAACAAGTATCTCCTTTCGGCTTAGTCCGATGTAGATAAGGTAAACAGTGGAGAAAATTTTTTTCTTCTAAAATCACAATCTTTATATATATTGTAGTTAAACGAGCTAATGGGATAAATTGGCTTTTGTGAACTGATTTAGATGCCTTATTTTCCTTGAATATACTTTCTTTTCATGGGAAAATGAATTATGAGTTAATAAACAATTATATACATTTGAAGTGGAATTCATTATTAGGTTGATGACTGCCTGTATTTCGGAGTTAGCAAAGAAGTGTTTGGTAGTTAGCATTTAAGTTTGACTCAAATAGTAATTCTTTGAAAAGTGAAAAGATTTATTAGGATGAATGTTACATTTTGGTATATATTTTTCTTATTTTATGGAAAAAGTTTTAATTTGGACAGTTTTCAAAATGTTGGAGATTACTGTTTATTGGCTTTTGTAACGTGATTAGTATTTTTGTAGTTATTCAACTAATGCTAACGTGCTTCTGCCCTTGAATTGAGTTCACTCAAATACTAGAGGGAGGCTTGGTTACAACCAAGTTTCTTGTTGTATCAAGGTCTTCCCTTGGCACAGATGTAAAAATATTCCTAATACCCTGGTATGCAGATGGAATTGGTACAAAAGCTAAATTTTTATAATTGACTTTTGCCATTTAGAAATAGCTTATAGCTAAACTTACTCTGTTCTTTTTTGAGTGTAAGCAGATCAGAAAATCATTGCGGGTTAGTTTTCATTGTCAAATTGATAGTTCTTGATATGTTTTATGGATATCAGCCTGACTCCAGAAAAAGAAGAAATTCAGGTTTAACCGTTCTGTTGAAATAATATTTTGGGGGTTCCCTGGTTGTGTCATGGCTAGGCTTCAGTGCTGTCACCACCGTGGCCTGGGTTCAATCCCCACTCAGGGAACCAACCAAAAAAAAAAAAAAGAATATTATATTTTCTTAATATCTGGTCGTATAATCACATGTGTATCTGGTATGCGAGTATAATAGTCTTCTTTCAGAATGGCTGTATTGTGTTAAAGTATCCCATGGAAACAAGAAGCTTTATGGCATAATGAGAACATCATGGAGACGATGATAATAATTATAGTGAAACTAGAGGAATCAAAAAACCTTCATTGCTTAAAGGAAGAAGTCCAGTTTTTCAGTTGAAGACCAATGGTTTCTGGTCAACCAGCCTTTCTAGCATTAAAGACTACTATTTCTTGTTTCTTCCTCTGCTCACTCACAGTACTTCTGACACCAGATTTGTGAGTTTTTTCCCCAAACAATTTTTCAACACTGGCTGGGTGTCTTACAATTCATTTGAGTTCTGAAACTACCTACCTGGAGTTAAGATCAGATCCCACAGGTTAAGAGGGCCCAGTCCCACAGGACTGTCCCCACTGTAGATGCCATTCCCAAGGAATGAGTCCCCAGGTTACACACTCTGGCTTGGCTACAAGTTGGCTTCTCACGACTCCCTCCTTAAGTTTGATAATTTGCTGTCATGGCTCACAGAACTCAGGGAAACCCTTGTGTTTATCACTTTATATAATGAAGGGTATGATAAACAGACGAACAGCCACGTGGAGAGGTACAGAAGGCAAGGTCTGGGAGGGTCCCAAGCACAGCAGCTTCTGGCTGTGGAGTTGGGGTGCATCATCCTCCCAGCATATAAATCCAAACTTAATCTCCAAACACTGTCTCTTTCCTAGAGGGTAGAAGGTAGGACTCAAAGTTCCAAGTCTTTTTTCATATCTTGATCTTTCTGGTGACCAGTGCCCATCCTGAAGCCATGTAGGAACCCACCCAGAGTCACCTCATAAGCACAAAAGATGCTCCTATTGTCCAGGAAATACCAAGTGATTTTTGAACTCTGCATCAGGAACCAGGGTCAAAGGCCAAATGTTAGAACAGAAGTTGCTCCTGTCGCTTAGCTTGCACTGGTGGTTTGGAAAAGGTTGACTCCCCCATAGTGGAAGAATGTCAATATTATAAAACAAATTGAAGTTGTTAATATCACTTGATTTCTTCAGAAAACCCTTTAAGTGTTGGGAAGATATCAGGAAAGTGGTGGAAACAAGTTTAATGAAGTTCCTATTTTTGCTTGAAAATTTCATATTTTGATCATTGGCGACCAATACTATTATTTGTTCTCCCGGTGACAGGCTCACTTTATTCTTGAGGAGATGACTGACAAATACTGCAGTTGGAGTAATCATAGTTTGCAGTTTGTTGGTGTTCTTTCAAGCAGAAACAGTGTTCCATGAAAAAGGTCAGCCAGTTCAGCTCGCACCTCAAGCGCCAGCCCAGTGTTTCTTGTTGAGCAGCAGCGTACTTCAGACACAGGGCAGAAGCAATTCCCATTACTGAAATACTGTGTTAAAGAACTAGTAAGTCCATGCCTCAGCTTTAATAAAAATAATCTTCCCCCTGTCAGGGATTTAAGAGAAAATGGCTTTTTATTTGAATAATGAGTGTGCATGGTTGTGAGTAATACAGTGAATTGCTCACACAACATAGTGCGCCTCCCTCGATTTGTGCTAAGACGCCGCCGTGTTGTTTTACATTGTCAGCGCAGTGTGACCAGGTAGAACAGGCAGATAGAACACTTTTTACGTAAGGAACCCCCCACGGTCACAGGGCCATGGGGGTGCAGCACCACAGGATTCGTGGACCACACTTGGACAGCTGCTAGCATGGAGGAAAGACCACTTGACGTAATAAAGATTTAAATTGAAGCCTGTCTACCATTCTTTATTCTTATAGTTACACTTCATTTCTCACAACTTCACTTATCTCATTTATGAAATGGAATTAAAAACATCCTGCCTTATTTTTTGCTTTTGTGTTGCTTGAGTTACAATTGAGAAGTTAGGGAAAGTTCTAAGTGGAAGTTATTGCTATTTCTGAGTGGAGTTTTCTGCTCTAGCCAGTTTGGTTTACTTGTTAGTCATGAAACAGTAAACACTCCAGATCCTTTCAAAGAAGAAATGCATTTGTTCGTATGTTTATTTGTTTATTTTTATTTAAGTATAGTTGGTATACAACCTTATCTTGGTTGTATTCGTTTCAGATGTACAATGTCGTGATTTGACATTTTGATACCTAACAGTGTGATCATTCACTAATTCTAGTAATCAGTCATCTGTCACTGTGCAAACTTACCACAATATTATTGATTATATTCCCCTTCCCCTTTTCACCCAGCCCTCCTCCCTCCTCCCTTCTGATAACCATCCCTTGGCTCTGTGTTTGTTTTGCTTGTTCATTTTATGTTTTAGTTACCATGTGTAAGTGAAGCTCCATAGTATTTGTCTTTTTCTGTCTGACTTATTTCACTTAGCATAATACCCTCCAGATCCATCCTTGTTGTCCCAAATGGCAAAATTTTGTTCTTTTTATGGTTGAGTAAAATTCCATTGTATATATGCCTCACATCTTCTTTGTCCATTCATCTATCACTGGACACCTGGACTGCTTCCATATCTTAGCTCTTGTCAGTAATGCTGCACTGAACACACACATGCATGCATCTTTATTTTCAAATAGTGTTTTTGTTTTCTTTGGATAATACCCAGAAATGGAGTTGCTGGGTCACGTGGTAGATCTTTTTCTAGTTTTTTGAGTAATCTTCATACTGTTTTCCCGAGGGGCTGCACCAGTGTGCACTCGCACCAGCAGTCACAAGGGTTCCCTTTCCCCCCACATCCTCACCCACACTTGGTATCTGTTCATTTTTTGATAGTGGCCGTTGTGACGGGTATGAGGCGGTATCTCATTGTGGTTTAATTTAAAATGGGATTCAGTTCTTCAGAAATCACTGACAGGACTGGAGGAGGGCTCTGTAGCCCAGCCTTCTGAGATCCTTGCAGGGCTGGCCAGCCTCGGAAGCTGCCCCCTCTGCCAGTCAGAGGGCAGTGAACCGGGAGGCTGCTTCGGAGACTGCTGAGCTCAAGAGCATACCCCTGTGGCCGTGGCCCAGGGAGCGGCAGCCAGGGGCAGGGAACTGCCACCCAGCTGTGCCCGGACATTGCAACGCAGAGCCCAGTTGCCACTTCTTTCTGTCTTGACATCCCGGAAGCTGGAAATTGGGGTATGGGACACTCCTGTGGGACAACCCACATCTGTTCAGTCATGTTGGAGAAACAGCCAGAAGCAGCAGGACAGTTGCTGCCCTCTCACTTTTGCCTCCAAATCTCTGATTAGTGCACCCAGATGGTAGAACCTCAAGTTTATCCGGAACTTGAACCACAAGTGTACTGGGAAAATAGATGTGTTTTCATCTTTCTGTCTTCCATAGCTGAAGAATTCACAAGGATGATGGGAGAATTGAGTCTGAGGGCTAATGGATCACATCTCCAGACCTGCTTTTCTGCTGCTTTGAGCTTTTCAAATTATTTTCTTTACTTTCATTATTCTCTCTTTACTCACCCAGTTTATAGTCATTATTTAATGGCCATGACAGTTCTCATTTTTATGCGGCCATTTCATGCCTCTGTAGCCCTAGCTTGCTACTTCATCCAAATTTAAGTTGTACAGGGTGGCTGCACCCAGGTGACCCCGTCTACAGTGTCAGAGTAGACTTGGATTGTAAGCCAGACTGAGAACACTTGGCCTGGGTATATGTAGCATGCGCCAGCATTGCGGTTACCTTGCTGTATAACTTTATTCCACATTTTACTTGATGGAATTTTTTTGGATCCTACTTATACATTTTTGTGAGTTTTATTTAGACTAAGGAGATTATACACACACACACACACACACACACACACACACACATATATATATATATATATATATATATATATATATATATATATATACACACACACACACCCCTCCCCTGGATAACTATTATTTCTAATATTTTTAATATTCTTGTAAACTACTCTCTGGAGAAGAAAATGTGGGTAATAATGGAAGTAGAGTTTTGAAACTGCCAATATACATCATTTCTTGCTCATTAAGTGTGTGATGCTCCCTTCTAGTCTGTATGTAGCCAGATGTTAGAATGCAAGTACCTTACTTCCCATCCCCGACACATTTTGTTTGTTTCTCTCTTATAAAATTTCAGGATTACAAAGAAAGAATTAACTTTTAACATTCTCAAATACAAATAAAATTAATACAAAACCTGTCCACAGTAGCAGTAAGCATACTCTCAAACACAGAGAGATGAGGTAGTAACAGCTGCACGTCTTTTGCTTTCTCACTGTATTGTTTTGTAATCCCATTTAGCAACATATTATGGTTTCTGTTATTTAGATGATTATGGGAGTATTGCTGGCATCTTAAGGAAATTAACCAGTTTATATTGGGAAATTGGATTAAAAAGTTTTTTTTTGAAGGTGGTAATAGTTATAGCCTTTATTCTTTTGAAAAATGATTCTCACCACATTAAGACTATTTTCTTTTGTTGGCAAAGAAAATAGTGTCATTTATTTGTATATTTCTTTTTGTAAAATGAGTTTCTTTTTTTACTTAAAAAGACTGTGCATGTATTAAATAATTCAGAGGTTACAGAAGTGTTTAATATAGAACGTGAAAGATGCCTACAGGTGTTAATCAAAATTAACCCCTGTTAATAGTTTGGTACCTACTTCTAGACTTCAAAAATAATGTATGTATAAATATATATTTTTATATATAATATAAATCAACATTATGTTTACACATATATGGTCAATTCATTTCTGAAACATAATTTTTTAGAGCTCAGTTGTTAATTATACTTTGATCAGTAAGGTTCAGGGGCAGTATGGATGAGCTGTAGCGTGTGTTTGGGTTAACTTTGGAAAGCATAGATGTAAATGTTTAATTATGTTGATATCAGTTTTTGTTGGTAAAGGCACTGTTTCTAGCAGTTTTTCTTACTCATTTTTAATCAGAGACATCATAGTAAATATTGAGATTTCCTTGCAATGAAAAAATATGTTCTTACTGCTTTAGATATATGTTAGAGCATGTATTTTCGAGAACATTAAGTTTTGAAGTGTAACCAATTTGCAACTTGTTTGCATTCTCTTCAGAGAGGCTCTTAACACAGAATTCAGTTGGTGCTGACTTTGGTTTGAAAGGGTATATTGGGTATAAAATCTCCATAATAAGAACTACCTTTCATTTTGTTTGACTTTGAATTTTGAGAAAGATAGTTTTGCTTTTCAGATGTGATTGATCTCACTGGAGATGATAAAGATGATCTTCAGAGAGCAATTGCCTTGAGTTTGGCGGAATCAAACAGGGCATTCAGGGAGACTGGAATAACTGATGAAGAGCAAGCCATTAGCAGGTAAAAACGTAATTTGTCTACAGTAGATATAAGTGCTCTTTATCATAGAAGTAATAATTGGCTTTCACTTCAAGAGGCACAAAGATATGCTTTGTTATTCTAAATAAACTATTCATGTACTTTAGTATTGCTTTTATATTTTATGTAACCATGATTTTTTTATTCTAGTTCCAATTGCTTATTAGATATTTAGGATTTTGAAGTTGCATTATAGGGCATTAAATGTAGGTGTGTATTTTAACATTTCTTTGATTTGTCTCCCCTAATCCCTTTTCAGTACATTGTCCAATTCAATTTACAGTCACTTACAGTAGACGTCAGCACACTTTTTCTGTAAAGGGCCTGTAGTAAATACTTCAGGCCTTTGTTGGCCACATGGTTTCTGTCGCAGTTACTCCACTCTGGCGTTGTGGTATACCAGAACAGCCTCAGATAATTCCTAATGTACTGAGTGTGACGGTGTTTCAGCAAATCTGGATTGACCAGAATTGTCTGCTACCTGGATTCGCTCATGGCCCATAGTTTTCCAAATTCTGATCTATGATATGATAGTGTATTTATAAGTTTTTTGGAAAAGAAATTGACACGATCTTCCAAGATGTGTGATAGAATGCATCGTTTGATTTAATAGCCAAAAGTTTTTGGTTTAAAAGAATTATAATACCAAAGGATTAAATAAATAAATTTGATTTTTATCACATGATGGTACTGATTTTTTAAAAAGCATATTTAAATTATGACTAACTGTAATATCCTAACCAACTCTTTGGAGGCATTGGTAATTGAAGAAGAATTCATCTTTTAAGGGGCTACATGATTTTTCATAAACACTTGACTAAGATGGTTCTTATGACTCCAGAAATCTTTTCCCTGTAAAAAAGGTTGGTAGCAGACTGTACTAGTGTTTGCAGATAATTTCCCTTGGCACAACATCAATACTATATTTCTTCCCAAGTAATCTGAAATTACTGTATAGCAGGAAATATCTCAAAATGCTGTGCTTTTAGCCAATGCACATAATTTTTCTTAGTAATACTTTTAATGTTACTTTGGAAACAACCTTGTAAGACATTTATATTAAAATGGAAAGACAATTAAAATCCACTACCCTCTTTAGTTGTAGTTAATATCATTTAATGCCAGTGATTTTAAATGAAAAGCAAAAATGCATAGTCTGTCTTTAGACATTTTAGTTAGAATTATTTTGTGAAGGATTTGGAGAAATTATAAAATTAGTTTTTGTCTTAAAAAATATTGGAATGAAATAAATGTCTTGAATAATTATAAGACTTGATAATAAGCTTTGATGAAAAGTGTTTTAAACATGAAATACATGAATTCGATTTCATATGTAAGGGGATTGATGATCTATTATGTGAAAAAACATAAAATTGAACATTTATGGTGATACAAATATTTTAGAAAGCATATGTATGTTTTTATATGAATTTATATTAGAATACAAATTTTAAAAGTCTGAAATCTTATATATCAAATAGTATTAACGATTTTATATCATGTGTTTTCTAATTTTAAAACATGTATTAATTAGATAATAAAAAGTAAAAATAAAAGTTAAAGAATTAAGACTATTATTAATCTGTTGTTAAGTTTTATGTATATGTTTTAAGTTTTGTGTATATGTTTTAAGTTTTATGTATATGTTTTTGTCCCAGTGTAGGGGGAAAAAATCTCTTAAGACAGTAGTCCCCAACCTTTTTGGCACCAGGGACCAGGATTCATGGAAGACAGTTTTTCCAGGCATCGGGGCGATGCGCATGCACAGTTCACAGTAGGGTTCACGCTCCTGTGAGAATCAGATGCCCCCGCTAATCTGCCAGGGGGCGGAGCTCAGGCCGCTGATCTGCCAGGGGGCGGGGCTCAGGCCGCTGAGCTGACAGGGGGCGGAGCTCAGGCTGCTGATCTGACAGAGGGCGGAGCTCAGGTGGTGATGGGAGCGATGCGGAGCGGCTGTAAGTACACATGAAGCTTCGCTTGCTCACCTGCCACTCACCTCCTGCTGTGCAGCTGGGTTCGTAACAAGCCACAGACCAGTGGGTTGGGGACCCCTGTCTTAAGATAATGCTCCTTTTTTTAACTCTTGGTCTTTTAACTTTTAATGTACTTTTAATATAGTAAATGTAAATATTTTTACTATAGATAACATTACAGAGATTTGACACAGTGTAGGTTTACATAAAATTATACTGGTTAGAAGTAAAAAGTCATTCATATACTGTTGCAAAATGTAATTTTTTTCTTTTATAATTTACAGTTTTAAAAATGTTAAGTGCAAACTGTACAGTTAATGAGCATGTAGATAAGTAACATTTTATCAGAAAAAAAGGGAATTTGAGAATTCCAAGTAAACTTTTGGCAAAGGTATGTTTGTTTCTGGGATTTATTAAGGCATGGGACTTAAGTTCAAAAGGGAAAATGATGTATTTTAAAGGAAAAGAATTTAAATAACATGCTTAAAAGTAAATTTAACTGTTCATTACTGAATTCAGATGACAAAATCTTGCCAAATTAAATTCTAGAATCATTTGACCGCAGTTAAATTTCAGTAGACATATTTTAATATGAATTTATGGATTTGGAATACTGTATTATTCTATATACTTGGACGAGATATCTTACAATCCTGTGTTTGGCCCTCGTAAATTTCATGGTATTTCTTAAGTTGAACATTTTAAAACTGTACTTCTTAATATAATTCCTCCTTAGTTTTAGGGGTGGGTCTATTTGTAATGACCTCTTGGTTTGACATTGCTTACATAGGGAACAAGGTGAGCATGGATAGTTGAAGTTTGCTAATGAACTGCATTGTAACTAGTTTGTGTCTATGGCATATTTCTTGTAAATGGCTTGTCTCATGAAAAATGACTTTGAACTAGCTTGGTGTAAAAGGTAAAGCTGGGTTCAAGTTAGAATTGTTAAAAAGAGCACACTTCCAGCTGTTTCAAGAAATATGGTAGAATAAGACACATTTTTTACTGGAAACAACCAGGAAGTATTGTTTCTTTGGATATAAAATTTATCAAGTCTTACAAGTATTACAGACTTGTTAGGATAATAAAGACTGAAACCCAAGTGGAAGAAGGAATCCAAAGATGTAAGTCTGGAGCACTGAAAACCACTTCTTGACATGATGAATTTGTTTGTGTGTGTAAACTTAAACTTTAGTTGTGATAGCCTTTTAGAATGTGGGAAAAAGAAGTCTAAGGCCATCTTCTATGTAAGGTGGGGAGCTCTTTGCCCTTATTAAATGGTTATGCCAAGGGATGACACTCACAGGAAGGGTAAAAAGAAAAGTATCCCCCCTCTTTAAAACTCCTAGAGTACTACCGAGATAGCTGCCTTGCTAATGGAGGTCATGGAACTGGGCTCTGGGAAGTTATACCATGATTTTGCAGCTGCAATCTGTGTCTCTTGGGAACTTAGTTTTAAAAGTTGTTGTATTTCTGTTGTCTGTAGGTCCCGGCAGAATAAAAAATACATTCTCTGTCCATAATAGGAAGGTGTCTTTATCCTTGGCTTCAAGCAATCCCCTTCAGTGATTTTCGAAGCTGTACAATCCCCACCGGTCAGAATTACCAAGTGTATTTGGAAAAAAGTTACCATGAGAATCATTAAAAATTGTAGGCAGCAAAAATGCACCCATTTGTGTAGATATTGTGATTGAAAGAACTATGCTTTAGCTTTTAGAGGAAATAAGAAATGCTCGAAAGTATGACTTTCTAACATATTTTAAAAGGAACTGAAAATATCTTTTGGAAATTATATTTACTGGAGTATAATAATAAAAAAACAACAACACAGACTTAATAGCAGATTAGAAATAGCTAAAGAACACATTAGTAGATTGGAAAATATATAAGAAGAAACTATCCAACCTGTTAGCTAAAAAAAAAGGAAAAGTTTGAAAGATACGGAAAATAAATAAGTCTAACATTAATTGATATTATAGAAGGAGAGGAGAGAATGGGTCAGAAGCAAAATTTAAAGAGATAATCACTGAGAATTTTTCAGAAGTGAGATAATAACCTGTAATTCCATGAAACCCAACAAATCCCCATCAGGAAAATTAATAGAAACCAACACTTAGATTCATTATATATAGTGATTCTCTAAAGCAGTTAAGACTGAGAATAATCTTAAAAGTACTCAGAGGAAAAAGGTGGAATTATCCTAAAAATAGTGACAGTGAAGGTGACAAATGACACAAATTGACACAGCAATACAACACATGAGAATAATAATGTGATTTTCAGTGAATGGAGGCAGAACAACTTCCAGAACTCTGTACTCAGTACAGCGGTTTGAGGTAGTGCCACCAGGGCATGCTTCCCTGTGATTGAGGTGCCAGGGGCAGTTCTCAAAGGCAGAGACTCTCCTGGGAATGTCTCTCCTATTCCCACATTTCCCGTACCCCAGATGCAGGGTGCTGATACCGCCTCCACTGCTGCAAAATCCGTGTGTCCCATTCCGTTATAGTTGCACCTTTTCCCCAGTAATTTCCTACTGGCTCCCCACCTTTCGTCCAGAAAGGCAGGTGTAAGAGGAACAAAAGCATTTTTATAAAATTTACAGGGCCCAGTTTTGCCTCCGCCTTTGGCCAGCACGGGCCATGGTGGAGGACCTGCATGAACAGTGTCCTCAATCACCTCATCATTATCATTATTACCCTCTTAAAGCACTCGGTCCAACAAGGGAATCCAGGTGTCCACGCTGCGACTAAGTTTGGAGCCACCTGGAGCGTTTACCAGCCCGCACGGCCTGGAGTTGCCCTGGGGAGACTGAAAGAAGCAGCATGTCCAGGCGTGCTTAGGGCGGAATTGTGCACTTTAAAGTGATTCCTGGGACTCCCACCCTTTTCATCCTGACGTCCCCGGGGGCAGCTGTGAGGGAAAGCGGCCTTAGGGCGGGTGGAGCAGCAGTGGCTGAGGGAGCCCATTACTCATCTTTGTAAGTTGAGTCGTGAGGATAACTCTAAGGCCCAGCGATACCAGATGCACATGAATGGCAGGGAGCGTGGGAGGGAGGGCCATCGAATACTTTGTCCTTCCATTTTGGAGAGGTTTTTATGATCAAAGGTGTACCGTTGGCAGATGACAATAAAAACTGAAAATATGGAACAGATTAGTTCCATGGGCCACAAGGTTGTGGCCGGAGCTGACCAGACTTGAACGGCAATACTGTAACTTGTAGAAGTGTCAGCAACTGAGAGTTCCCACTGATAGTCCTAAGAAAGGTTGGAGGGAGGAGGAGGGGTCAAAGGTCTGATGCGGTCAGTCTGCCAGAAGTGGGCAGGAGCCACAGGGTACGGGGAGGCCTCCCTCACTGTGAGAAAAGCAGGCCAGGTTTGGCAGGAGTCATACCTCCCCCATGCAGTGGTAGCTCCGTGTCAGGTACAGGCCCTTAATTTGTACTCAGTATACAGCTGTGGACACGTTGTCGTATGGGTGTGATGACAGATGGTGGCAGTGGTGGCAATCTGGGTGGTGCAAGCTTGTTGAGTCCTGGCACCACTATGCATCGCCATGGCGAAAATTAGAAAGACTGGTGTACCCAGTGTTGAGCACGTGCAGCAGCTGGAACTGTCATATACGGTTGGTGGGAATTGCAGTGGGATAACCCTTTGGAAAACTGAGAATCTCTAAGGAATTTCAGCACACACTGCGCTATAATAGGACTGAGCATTTCCACTCCTAGGTGGACAGGCCCTTGAGAAAGGAGTGCATAGTAGCTTTATTGATAAGTAAAAACTGCGAACCACCAAATATCCCTAAGAGCAGAATAGTAAACAGTGGTGGTGTATTCACTCAGTGGGGCGCGAGGCATCATAATGAGAAACATTCTCCCGGCACTTGCAAGAATGTGGAGGAATCCTTGAAGCCACGTGTTGCATGAGAAACTTGACATAGAAGAGGAACTGCTGTGTGAATCCATCTATGTGATGTCGAAGGACAGGCAACACGAGTTCATGGCGATCGAAGTCCGATGGCGATCATCTGAGAGAGGGAGAAGGCACTGCTGGCTGGAAAATGACATGAGAGAATTTTCTGGAATCATGGCAGTTTTCCTACCTGGGTAGTAGTCACATAGCTATATACATATGCAAAAAATGTCACTGAGCTGCTTAGCTAAGATTTGTGTATCTTACTCCATGGGAAATGTCCCTCAATAAAGTCCTCTTATCAAGAAAAAAAGACAGATTTAGCTATGTTGATTGGTAATATACAAAAATGATATTTCTCTATTAAGAAAGAATGAGGTGACATTTTAAGAAGTTATCATTTATAGCACATAACTATTAAAGACCAGGAATAAATTTAATAAGAAATATGCAAGAACTTCCTTGAAGAAAACTAATAAATGTCGTTGAGACACATTAAGGAATATTTAATTTTTGGAAACATATCGTTTCACAAATTGGAAGACTGGACACTGTAAAACTGGTCAGTTATCCTTAAAGTGACTTACGGGTTTTATGTGATCCCAATCAAAATATCAGTAGGTTTTTTTTTAAGGAATTAAACATAACCCTCCCTCCCTCCCTCCCTCCTTTCCTCCTCCCCCCCTTCCCTTTCTCTCCCTCTGTCCTTTCTGGTGCTCTGTACAGCTTACATGAAATGTGTGTTTTTCAGTGAGTGTGATGCTTCCCCAAAATGGACTCAGATGATCTAAATGGGATGTTTTCAACATCACTGCTCCAATGCACTTTAAATAACAATATGAAACAATAAAATAAGCAAAAAGAATAGTCCACCATCAGTACAATAAAATTTTAATGAGCCAATGAACATTTACCATAAGTAGGTGCTTTAGGTGCTTTAAACATTCAGTGTAACGTGTGGAAGGAAGAGAGACAGCAAGACATTTTGTCATCCTTTCAGATGACTGAATGCCACGGTCATGACCGGTGCTGGGAAAAGAAAGCCCGCGAAGTGTAGCAGGGCTGTTTTCGCTTTGCGTCTTTGGGGTTGCCTCTCAGCATGCTGCATTTGGGTGTAAGCCGTTTCTGAGCTGTTGAGATTTGCAGTGTTTGTTTACTTATTTTTTCTTCTCTCTGCTGGCACCATTAACACCTGGAGTGTAGCTCTGGCACACTTTATTCTTTACAGCCTAGGGAAGGAGCCCGTATGTATGGCAGAACTTAGCCTTGTGGAAACCTTCCTTGCATTCATTGTGCTGGGACTGGACTATGGAGAGGAACGGGGTTGGGGAATAGAGTAGTATCTGCTTTAACAGAGAGCAGAGAGGTAGCAGCATCTAATGTGTCCGTCATCCACTCACTTTCCACTCCCCTGTCGTGTGTGCTCTGGGGATGAAACACATGTGAGGAGAGACCGACCGAGGCACAGGCGTTTGTGGCGCGGTGTGATGGGTGTGTTAATAAAGTCCTTTAGGGCCCAGGAGGAGGTAGCAGGAGGAAACCTCCTGGAAGTGTTTTAAGTCCCTGGTGGTGAGAACAAGTCATGCCATTCTGTCACCTCCCATATTTTCGTAGCACATGACGTGCTTAAGGAATATTACAATAAACCCCATGTTTGTCGTAACGACTGATGACATCTCCTGTATGGCTGAATTGAGTTACACGAGTGTTTAAGTTTTTACGTGTGTGTAATACGTTTGTGTGTGTCACACACTTGAAATGTAAATACAGTAGGAATGGACATTTATTTTTATATCTGAGGTGACTTGGACGAGCAGTGAGCACGTATCTCCTGAGCCCCGACCAGGAGTCACAGTTCGCACCTCGTCTTACCTCTGTAAGGAAAGGGTTAGGGGAATCCTGGGGGGGACGGAGTCTTCCGTCTCCACCTCCCGCCGCCCCTGTGCAGACCGCACCCAGCACGGGCCGCTGCCGGATCCTAGCAGGTGCCTTGGAGGCCCTGCGAGCTCCCCACTGCTGTCAGGGAGGGGCAGCAGGCAACGAAACACGGCCTTTGTCCTAGCCCGGGAAGGTGATGTTTGTACGACATTGTTTATACGGAGTTTTGGTGGGAGTGGAGCGGAAGAGGGGAGTGAGGGAACCCACTGCATGTGAACGTTAACTTGCAGGGTTTTAGTCGTCTTACCCAGCTCTGGAGTAAGGAGAGTTATGTTTATCTGGGGACAGTCCAGCTACAGATTTGGGTTGGAATGTTGACACTTACGTGGAACATGAGACCTGGTTTTACTCAATTTGTCTTTTTTAGTTTTTCACAGAACTTACATATGGATTTAGTTTTCGCAGGTTGGGTGTATTTTGTAGAAATTGGGTGTTCTCAAGTTTTCCATGATTAATGTCTTTGTGACTCATTGCCTGGTCATTATGCTAAATGTGATCAAGCCTGTTGGCATTGTTAAGAAGGGCTCGTTTCTTATGAGTGTTTTATTATGATTAGTAGTTAAAGTGTGTGTGTGTGTGTGTGTGTGTGTGTGTGTGTGCTATGATACAGGTTCAACCACCAAGAGATTGGAAGGTTAAATTAATTCTCCTAGACTTTTGACCAGTTGACACTTTAAGAATATGCTCTAGAATTCTCTTGTTAAGTGATTATCGGACCACCACGTGTACAATTGCCTGTGGCCTCTCCTGTCTTTTGTACTTGACCAGTGGTGCCAATGCTTCTTTCTTATTGGTGGTATTGCTGCTCCCAGAACCCATTGCTTCGTTCATTCACTTCTCATTACCAAGATAGAAGTTAGGTTTTCTTTCTTTATGACACATATGCATCACAGAGGGAACAAAATTTTCAAAAGAAAATACTCCTGTTTATAAAAGTCAATAAAACATGCCTTCTTACATACAGCAGTCTTTTGCGTTACCTTACCTTTTGGATGCTATGCATGGCCTTCTTTGAGCAGAAACCAGTTGTCCTGTACAAATCCAGTTGTTCCAATTGAGTGTCATTCTGGGTTATGTTACTGAATGGTGCGGCCTGAACGGTAGGAAGTCTCTATTGGCTCTTTGACTGTTTATCTCCCCCTTATGTTCTTGCAAACTTGTTTCTGGTCACAGTGGGTTGTTCTGGAAAAAATCTGATTTTCTTCTGTCCCTGTTCATCTAATTAAATGCCTTGCAAGGAGTTCTGGTACCTTAGTGGTACACAGTTGAAGAAAAGCCCCTGTGGCTGGGGGTGCGTTTGGGAGTGGACTATTAGGCAGTGCTGTATCACTCTTGCAAGTGGCAGAGATGTAAACTGTTTATTTTTAAATATGTGAGTTTACTTTGATCTTTATATTTTAACATGTTGTTGTTACCTGCTTTTTTTTTTTTTAGTACTGTGTGGTTTTATTGATTCCCAAAAAAAGACTTTATATCCTTATATGCACATAAGGTATTTTAAGTAATGATAACTTGGAAGCTTGCTGCCTTGTATCTGTTGTCGTGTTGTAAATACTGCTGTTAGAGATAAAGGAAGCATTTACCTTTTCCTCCTAATTAAGGAATAAAGCAATATTATTTTGACATTAATCTGGTTGGGCAAAATCTTTACGATAAAGATGGTATAGCATGAATGAGATTTCCTCAAGAAGCCAAAAAGTTGGAAAAACTCATTTTGGCTGAGGTTTCTGTGATTAACACAAAATGGATTAAGACGCCTGGTATTATTCATACTTACTTAGAATATAAGTAATACATGTCTTGAGCAGTCAGTCTGCTTGGTCACTGTGCAGGTGGGAAGTAGGGTTTTCTAGCATGTCATTGCAAGAAAACATCATCAATCAAAGTAGCGTGACTCTTGCCCTGTTTAGATATATTTAAGATAATTCTGTAGGTGAGTTTATTTTGAGGCAGTTAATCTTTAATTATTCTGATACTTAGATACTTATTTCACAAGATTTTCCCCTAGAGGCCAGGCAGGTCTAATCTGCAGCCCGGGACAGCTTTGAATATGGTCCAACACAAATTCTTAAAACATTATGAGATTATTTTTTTTGTGACCTTTCTTTTTTAAGCTCATCAGCTATCGTTAGTGTGAGTAGATTTTATGTGTGACCCAAGACAGTTCTGATGTGGCCCAGGGAAGCCAAAAGGTTGGACAAAAAGTTTGCCCTAGGCAAACCTTTGGATGAAGAAGTGAACACATAAGTATTGCCTTCCTTTATTTAGCTGTCATAGAGTCACAAATCTCTAGAACTGAAAGGAACCTTAGAATTTACCTTTTTTTATAGAAAAGCAGATTAATGGTCAGAGGTATAAAAGTGCAGTTTGTTTAGTTTTAATGTTTTCTTGATGATTCAAAGTTATTGTTATAAAAACCAGTCATTTTGCTATATTTTAATACGTACTTCAATACAGTGATTTCTCAGAAAACTTAGCAAGGTGCTGTATTCCTGGCACTAAACCTCTAGTTCATTGAAACATAATTTAACATACTTTCTATTATAAATGTTGGCTTTGTGTTTGAAATTTCCTCTTTGTAAGGAAGAAGGAAGGTGTGTGTCTCTCAATCTGTTGGCTTGCCACTGCTGTGTTTTTAAAGAAAATGAAGTCTATTTGAGTAAAGATAGCCTGAAATATTACTTCCCCAAATACATTACCCAGAGCTCAAGTCATTAAAACCCTTTGTTTGTGGTATGCTCTTTCCTAGGGCACAGCACTAAATTAATACGGTGTTTTCTTCCTCATTTTCTCCCTGTTGCTGTAGAGTTCTGGAAGCCAGCATAGCCGAAAACAAGGCGTGCTTGAAGAGGGCGCCTACGGAGGTTTGGAGGGACTCTCGGAACCCCTATGATAGGAAGAGGCAGGACCGCGTGCCGGTGGGGCTCAAGAACGTCGGCAACACCTGCTGGTTCAGTGCTGTGATTCAGGTGAGGGCGTCGGGGCGGGCCTCCCGGGCTGCCTGGGGCGTGTGCCTCCCGGGCCTTGTGCCTCCCGGGGCTTTGTGCCTCCCGGGGCTTTGTGCCTCCTGGGGCGTGTGCCTCCTGGGCCCTGGACCCTCAGGGGCCTTCCATCTGATCAGGCTCACCCCCGCTGCGGAGTTAACAGCAGAGCCAACCTGTGCGTTACCTCACGGCTGTGTCACCACGATCCCCTTTTGAAGGACTCCCCTGGGAAGCTGTGCACCGACGCCAGCACCCAGGCCACCCTTCAGAGCAGTTTTGGAACTCTTTTTCTGGAGTGGCCGTCAGAGCTGTCGTCGTACCCAGCATACAAGCTGTCTATCCAGTGCTGCCAACATAAGTGCACGGTGGCAAGTTCGCTAACTTAATTGTCAGATTTTGGGGACAACAGCTCTGATGGCCATTCCAGAAAAAGTTCCAAAATTGCTTTGAAGGGTGGACTAGGCGCTGCCGTCCGTGCACAGCTTCCCAAGGGAGTCCTTCCAAGGTGACCATGGTGGCACTCAGCCGTGAGGGATGTAGCAGCTGCCCCACCTCATGGCTACAGCGCAGGTTACGAGTAAGCAGCAGTCCGTGCTTACGTGTCCTGTGACTTGGTACGTATCCCCGCGGTGTGCTGGGACTGCCCCGCTGGAACCCGCTCTTTCCCCTTCGGTTTTCTATGTGCTTACCCTTCCCACTCCCCACGTGCGCCCGCACTCCGTTAGGCCCTGCCACCGGTGCGCGCTGTATGCTCAAATCCATGCACTCCATCTCCTGTTTTCTTTCCTTTTGTTTCTTTTTTTACGTCCTTATCACAGATTTCTCTGCTTCAGCTCCAGACAGGACTCCGATCCTCTCTGCTTTCAGCACGGTTGCCGGCATTCCAGAGGGGTTGGGGGAGGACGGATTGGGGTCACATTGCAAGTTTTGATCTAATCCTATTTGTAGCGCTGGATTTCATCCCTCTCCCATCCTGATACACTCTGGCTGGTTTTTCTGAACTCGAGTCAGTTCAGTTCAGTAGTATTTAAAAACTGAATTTCCTGTAGCCCAGTGAAAGAGGGAGTCGTAGTCGGGTGGGCGTAGGAAGTTAATTGCACGGTGGCGGACTTTTCCTTTAAGTGTGCCATCTGCTGCAGTCCCTGTCTCACCTGACACTTACGTGATACCATTCCATTTTCTAAAAACACCACCTCGGAGATTGGATCTTGCCTGTCCTCAGAGACCTCCAGTACAGTTTGTATCTGCCTTTGCTCTCTTGTCATCAGTCTTGTTGTTTTCTACAAATTCCTTCGTCTCTTAGGTCCCATTGCTTTCTGTTATTTGCAAGAATTGAGCCAAACTCCATTTCTAGCAAGTGTCCCCAAAAGTCATGTTTCAGCTTTGGACTGAGGGGGAGGATACTCGTTTTTGATGTGCATCAATCACAAGCACAGCTCAGGCTGGGTGACCCTTACCCTGTCCTCCTCTGTGTCTGGGGTGCAGTGGGTGCTCCATAAAGTTTCTTAAATGAATGAATAAATGAATTATCTCACATGTTCATTTGGTTTAATTAAGAAATATTTCCAGATCACAGGATAACCAAAATATTTTCCTACAGTCTCTGTTTGTAAATTTATGGGTTTACTTTTCATGTTTAGGTTTTTAATTCACATGTGTATTTATGTATCTATAAATATTTCTTTATATATAGTGGATGACTTTTCCCAACCCCCAACTACTAAAAAAAAAAAAAAATGGTTTCTTATTGATCTGTGGTGCCACCTTTTATTTTTTTATCAAGCTGGCTAACGCATCTTTACGTACATTTACTACATCACCCCCTCCTATTCAGTGACTTTCAAACTGTATAAACTGTGACTCACAGAAAGGAATATGTTGTGCATGGTAAAACCCCTTACACATACACGTTTATTTAAAATACCTAATATGAGATTGTACAAACAGAACTCTGCGGTGAATTTACTGTGTGTAATATAGTCTCTTATTTTCCATTGTATTTCATTTCATTTTTTAAACAAATGTTCTTCATGGTGACATTAATGAGTTATAAACTGTAGTTTAAAAATCAGCTCTAGGAAGTCTTTCCCTGGGCACCTTGCGTATGCTTTCATTATACTCTGTGAGCCATATTACTACGTCTTCGAGTCACATTTCTGTTAGAACTACGTGTCTAATCTCCTGTCTAGGTTGGGTATCTTCTTGAGCCTGGGGATGAAATGGAATTTATTTTTGTCTCCATTCCCAAGCATCTGGCCCATGAATTTCTTTGTACTATGTTTTTGTAAAGTTGATACCTCTGGATAACTTCTATTGAACATAATGTTTGAAAGGTTGTAGACTTTATATTTGTACACCTTCTATTTTGAGGAAACTGTTTATTAGGAGTGATATAAAGAACGAAATCTTTTAATATACAACGTAGTGTGTTTTTTTAGTTGTCCACGAGAAATTTTCTGCTTTGCAATGCAATAAATATTGTTAATGATCAAGAATAGTTTGTCAAAATACAAGAAATCTGACACTTTCCCCTGAGGAAAATAGGCCTTCTTGTGCAGTCGGCAGTTCTCTGGTGAGTAGTGTGGTTGCTGAGTATAGTTGTCAGGAATAAGCCATCAAGAATAAGTAATATCGTTGTCAAGAATAAATCGCCATCATAACTTTACAGTTCTGTCAGAATTTTTTTTTTAGGTTATCTTAAATTGTTGCTCTTTTTCAGTCATTATTCAATCTCTTGGAGTTTAGAAGATTAGTTCTGAATTACAAGCCTCCGTCAAATGCTCAAGATTTACCTCGAAACCAAAAGGTAAATTTGTGTAAGATTTTTAAGCAGAGGGTCTTCGTTTTTTATCCATGTTTATTTGGGGGGCACTTGTGTCTCATCAAATCTGAAACAGTGTCAATGTGAAGTCAACCCATTAACCTCAGTTAGCACTACGGTAACTCTCTGTTCCTTGTCGGTGTTGTAAACATGAATTTTTCTTCACCTGTGTGTCAGGCATTATGCCGATTTTTGTGTAACTTTAGTAACTTTAGTAACCTTTTTCTTTTTGGACTGTCCAATTTCAGTGAACTTTATAGGCTGCAATTTACAATTTAAGATCTTTCTTTGTCTCTTGAAAAATTGTGATAAAATCAATTTTTTTTTCAGTTGTTTCTATAGACCAGCTCTTTAAAATACTAGTTTTGTACTAGCTGTCTTTGCATTGCAAATATATCATCTAAGTTAATATCAGTAGGCAATATAATGTGGCAGTACAGATACCGGGGCCAAATTGCCTAGGTTCTGACTGTGGACCTGAAGCAAGACAGATACCCTTCTTTGCTGTCTCTGCTCAGTTTCCTTATCAAAAAAGTATTAACAATAATAACAATGATTTTGTCGAGTTGCTGTGAGAATTAAATGAGATGAAACATGTAAAGGGCTCAGAAGTAACCTGGTACCTAGTAGATATTGGGGGTCAACTGCTAGTCATGATTCTGTTCACATTAGCTTTTCAAAATACAGGACTGGTTGGCATGCAGAAATTCATACTTAATGGAAAAAAAGTTAATTGCTGAGATAATATGCTTGAGTGTAGGTCTTTAGTGATCTTGTCCTAAAGAAATTGTAGTCCTAAAGGGAACTGATGGTCAAGAGAAAGAAGTTAAAGTTTTAGGTTTCCTTCAGGTGTTGAACTCTGTGTAACCTGTTGTTAGTAGTAATGATAGATTATTAAATTATGATTTTCTTTTGGTGTATATTTTTGAATAATACTTTTTCTGCAAACATAGGAAACATTTATAATGCAAGCTCATCAGAATACAATGATTTATAATCAGCTTTTCAGGCTGTAATCCTCATGTCATGAAGTTCAGGCTGATAAGCCATTTTCATAAGGAAACCAAGGTCACCTGACCACCCCTCATACTTCCAGAAAAATTAAGCAGAACCCCCTTCAGTCATTGTAATCTTTAAATGAAAATTTTGGGTTATTTCCTCCCTTTTTTACAATTTATTAGTATCAGCAGTTCTCTCTTCCAGTGTCTCAGTTGGAGTATATTTATAATTTATGTAACATTGTTTAGAATTACTACTTCCCATTACATATTCATATGTACCTTGACCTTTTCTTTTATATTCCTGGATTTTAGTGCATTACAGAGCTTTAATTTCTTTTCTTCTTCAAAGTGTTGAATAAGATCAAGTTAGTATCTTAACCTTAATTAACAATTGTGATATCCATGGTTGTGTATTGGAACTAGTTTGGGAGTATGAGAATATTCAGCTGAATGCTAGAGAGATATGTAACTCCAGTTGTCAGCACTTTTCTAGAGACATTAGTTTCTTGCAATGGAATGGTCAGCATGTCCAGATGTCCCTTTAGCATGAGGAATAAAACTAGTATCTATTTCTATTCTGAAAAAGACACTCACTTAGAAGAATACTGTGCAGTTTTATAAAAGATTGTTCCACAAATGAGTTTATTCTTTAATTTGGCATGGTAACAGCAGTACATACTATAACTTGACATCTTTGAAGCAAGCATGTGGGATTTATAGGTAGTTAATCAGCCACTGATTGGTACTACATTCCATTGAGGTGATAAAAGACAGGTTTTTAAAAAGGTGTCAGTGTGACTTTAGTCCCTTATTATTTACTAATGAATTCATATCTAACTCAGGTTTACTCCTACACTGAGTTTAAAAACTAATGTGTTAAGATAGAGAATACCCTTGGGATCCTTTGATCAACTCACAGAGATGTCATTTGCAAAGAAGCCAGATATTTTTTATCAGCAATTACAGGTTGCCACAAATATTCTGTACACAGTGAGTGAAAGAAACTGATGGAGTCTTTGAAATCAGTTTATATTTTAGGTAGACTTGGTTATTATTTGAAGATGTTGAAACTAATTTAATACATTCATATTTATTTGTCTGTTTGTAATTTTAATGTCTAGTAGAACTGGGAGCTTACCACAAATTTCAATTCTCACTGTAAACAGCTTACCCCTCTTCACCTCCTTTGGCTGAAAAAGTGACATTCTGATGGCAAAACATGTTAAATGTTGAGAACATAGAGATGCATAAGCCCATAATATTTAGAAGTAGACTCCACATAAATGGCTAAAGGTTCATTATTCATAAAGTTATATTATTTAAAGTCTTTATTTGAGGAGAATATTTCCAAATAAAATTTCCCCCCTGTTTCTACTAATGAGTAAGGAACATGTGAGAAGGAATGTGTTTAGCCATGGTGAAGTAACAGAGACTGGATTTATAACTGCCAGTAAATTTTAAAGGATTCAAAGCATGCTAAGTATGTTTCCTGAATGTGATGAAGTTAGATACTGACTAAGAGATATCTAGAAAAGCTCGCTGGTGGCTGGAAATTAAGCAGTACACCTCTGAATGACCCCGGGGACAAAGAACAAGTGAGTCAAAGGGAAAAGTTACGAATATTCCAAACTGAATAAAAATTACAACATGACATATCAGATTTAGAGGGATGCAGCCAAAGCAGTGGTTAGGGAAAATACATGAACTAAACACCTTATTAGAAAATAGGAATGGTTTAAAATTAATGACAACAGCTCACACAACAAGAAATTAGTGGGGAAAAGCACACTAATTTGAAAGCAGAAGGAAGGGAGTAATGAAGATGAGAGCATAAATCAGTGAAATGGAAATCAGGAAAACAACAGAGAAAATTAATGGAGCCGAAGCTACTTACAGACGATTAGTAAAACTGATGAACTCTGGAGGAGACTGAGCAAGAACAGATAAGGAAGAAACAAAGGACCAGTTTGAAGAGTGAAAAGGAGACAGCACTGCCTGCTCCGTAGAGAATGAAAAAGAATGGTGAAATGCTATGACCGGTAGGTAAGTAGCTTAAAAACCACAAGCTACTGACGCTCACGGATGAAAAAGTCTAACCTAACTTCCCAATGTTATATTTTAAAAATTGATTTTTAATTAAGAACTCGGCCACCAAAAATTTAATAGCAACATAGTTTACTGGTGAGTTGTACCCAACAGTTCTCTGAAAACTTCCCAACTCATTCTGAGCCCAGCATTACCCTGAAGCCAAAAGTAGAAAAAGAAAACCACAGACCAATATTCTCTATAAATACAGGATTAAACGTTGTAGCCGATTTTGCAGATTGAGTCCTGTGATACATATAAAGGGTAAGACCTTACGAGCGAGTGGCGTTTATCCAGGACTGCAGGATCGGTTTTGTGGTCAAAACTCAGTGTATTTCACCCCATTAACAAACTAAAGAAGAAAACCCATGTGATCATCTTAGTGTTTGAAGAAAAAGGATTTGACAAAACTAACATTTATTTATGGCAAAAATCTCTCAAAATCTAGGAATAGAAAGAAACTTTCTTACCTGAAAAAGCTCATTTTTTATGGAAAATCTACATTTAATATAATAATGGTGAAAGACTGAATGTTTTTCTCTGAAGATTGGGAGCAAACAAGGATATCAGTTCTCACCACTTCTGTTAAACCTTAGACTGGAGTTCCTAAGCAGTTCTGTAAAGCAGGGAAAAGAAATAAGCATGCAGATTGGAAAGGAGGAAATAAAGCTGGTTTTTGTATTTTTGATTTGGATCTGTATGTAGAAAATCCTAAATACTCTAACAACAACAGCAGCAACAACAACAAAAGATGCTGGAAGTGAGAAATAAATTATCAGGGTTACATGATATAAGACATAGAAAAATCAGTTGCACTTCTAAATACTTGCAATACAAAAATGTGAATTTAAATTTTAAAAAATACTTATATCCAATAGCTTAAAATAATGGGCTATTAGGGGTAACATGCACAAAAGATATATATAGAAACTACAAAATATTACTGAGAGAAATTAAATAAAGAGATATACTATGTTCATGGATCAGAAGAGTCAACATTGTTAAGGTATCATTGTCACCAATTTAATCTGTTTATTCAGTGTAATTCTTTCATAGGAATTGACAAACTGACTTCTAAAATTTATTGAAAGTCAAAATATGAAGAATAACCAGGAAAAGAATGTTGAAGGAGTAATTATCAGGCTACAGTGATCAAGGCGCTACTATGTTATAGACAGAAAGATAAATCATACAGGTCAAATGGACAGAATAGAAAGGTTAGAAATAGACCTACTCATCTAGGGTGAATTAATTTTAATCCATGTTGCCTTCCCTAGGCAAAGGAAAATCTTCTGAACTAATGTTGTCATAGACAGAAAAATAATCCCCAATTTTTACAAGACACTATGCAGGATCACCACTTTAGAAATCCAAAGTGCGTTTTTGCTTTTATGAAAATAGCTGTTAGAGTCCTAACGTAGGTCTTTTGTAACAGTGATGTGGCATGAATCGAACTTTTAGAAAGCAGAGGGTACTCTTTCCTTTGTGCCATTTTGACTTAGGAAATGTTTCATAGGACACGACTTTAGGATAGCGTGGGAAACTTGTCTGTGAAAGAAGTTATAATGGCTTATAGATCTAAAAGGAGGAACTCAACCTATAAAAATATTGAATAGAACATAGAAAATTTTAGTGTCTCGGCTTAAAATTTTTTTCTTAAGGCAATAAAAGGACACAACTCATAAAAGAAAAAAATGATAAATTGGACTTCATCTAAAGTAAAAACTCTTAATCTTTGACAATTTCATGCAAAATGAAAAGGCAAGACACAGATTACTAGAAAATACTGGCAAACCATGTATCAGATAAAGGAATTGTATTTAGGTACATACAGAACTTGTCCACTTCCGCAGTAAGGCAAGTAACCTATTACTGTACTGGGAAAAGTATTTGAACATATACTTCACCAAGTAAGATATGCAGATTGTAAATAACCACATGAAAAGATGCTCAGCATTAGAAGACATTAGAAAAATGCAAGTTAAAACTAGAGATGCTACTGGTACCCACTAGAAGAACCGAAGTTAAAAACATAATCCATATCTAAGTGTGTAAAATGTGGACCTAGAACTCTCATCACAGTGCCAGGATATAAAATAGTGTAATGCCTTTGGATACCAGTTGTATCGTTGCTTTTAAAAATCTATAAAATCTAGCCCTTAACCCAGGTTTTTACTCAAGAGAAATGAAAGCGTATGTCCATCCACACGAAGACATGTCCAATAACACCTGCGATCGCGGGAGCCCGGGGACGGATGAGTAAGTGTGGTATGTCCGTGCACTGGGGTACCGCTGAGCACTGAAACACTGAATTACAGTCTACGGCCTGATTTACATCAGTTTCTAATGGTCACCTGAGGGTGATGAGGAAGCGGCGTGAGGGATGAAGAAAGTTTTGGAGGGTGATGGATAAGGATGTTATCTTGGCAGTGGGGATGCTCTCACAAGTCTGCAGCTCATCAAATTGTGCACTTTATAACGTACAACATATTGAACATCAGTTAGACCTTGATAAATCTGTTTGAAAAAGCCAAAAAGAACAGAGTTTGGATTGTTTCTATCTGTGGTGTTATTTCCACGATTTAGCCAAATGCAGCAGCTGCTCTTAACATCATTTACATTTTTCCATTTGAAATTCAAAATGATTTCCTAGCCACAGGAATTAACTGAGACAAAAATGTTTCATTATGTTAAAGTATTTTACTTTTATGTGCTTCTCTGCAGAATGCCACTTAATTTTTAAGTCATTTGTTTCATCTTTGTTACTTGGCAAGGAGTATTTCAAAAAACTGCACTGACTTTAGATAGAATGATAAATGAAATTGATCTCAGGAAATGAAGGGTGCTTATGGGAGTTTATTTTGGATTAAAATTCTTAGTATTTACACTTTTAAAATTTATTTATTTGGGGACATTGTAAGGGACCAGAAGTACAGAAAAAACACGGATTAGTTTTCTATTTCATTTAACTTTTATCATCTATGATGAAATTTATTATACTTAAATACAATTCATGTTTTCCATAACTTAGCATTTTTTATAATGGTATATAGTTCTTAGATCGAATGGCAAGTATTTAGAATAACTTTTATTCCTTTACACCTATTTCTTAGGAAACCTGTTTAATGCATTCTGGGAGCAGCTCTTTCTATATTGATTATATTAGTCTGGACAGCACTTATGCACGCACGCACACATGCACATGCACACCCCTCTATAGTTTTATAGTGTTGGGAATGCCAACCATGGAAACTTGGAAATTTTTTCTAATATTTAAATAGCATATGTTCAAATTGTCACTGAAAGAGCTAACTGTAGCAAGAACTGCTTTTGTTACCATAAAGTATTTTTCTAAGGTATGTGAGTTGCATTCTTTATAAACGTTTCCTTCTTATTTTAAAATAAATTGTTTCTAATTGGTAATACTGGCTTGTTTTCATTCTTTCTGGAGGATTTGATTTAATCAGCCAATAAGGATTAAATGCCTGCTCTGTGTAGCAAAAAGTTGTGGAAGAAATACTTAAGTTCTTAGAGAAGTTTACAGTCTTACTGAGAAACAAAACATTTCCAAGGAGCTAGGAGGATACATTAGTCTAATATTAGGATCTAGTCTAATTACTTATTAGACTAATATTAGTGGCAGTTGGTGATTCTTTGTTAAGGGAGACATTCATTTCAGTAGACGTGGAGTTCGAGGGAAGCACTGACTTAGTGAGGTCGGGGAAGGCTTCATGGAGGAGGGAGTTTTGCGTCCAGGGGTTATTGAGGTGACGTGCTTACCCGTTGCCCCCACACAGCTTACTCTCTCTGAGGTGGCTGTCACCGCTGTCCTCGGCAGCAGCTGGGCCTGGCTGAGGGACAGGATTAGAATAAACTTGAATGAGGAGGGTGTTCCTGGCGGGGTGTGGAGGTGATTTGCTGTGAGTGCGTGGCCTTCCTGCTGAGATTGTGCGTTTAGCGTGGGCCGTCTGTTTTTGTGCTTGACTCCTTTGAGTCTGGGTGACACCGAAACTCTAGTTATAACAGAGGAGTGCGGGACTCGATCCCAATCTTCATTACTTAAATTTCAGTTTTAAAAGGTTTCTTTTTTCTTTTTTTTCCCCAATAGGAGCATCGGAATTTGCCTTTTATGCGTGAGCTGAGGTATCTGTTCGCACTCCTTGTTGGTACTAAAAGGAAATATGTTGATCCATCCAGAGCGGTTGAAATTCTTAAGGATGCTTTCAAATCAAATGACTCCCAGCAGGTAGCTGTATTGTGCTTGCTTCTTTATTAGCCGTTGGTGCTTCATTTAACCTGATCATACAGTAAGCAGTTTTTTTCAAAGATCCGTGCAATTGAAAATGTCGTTACTCATCTTTATTAAAAATACGCTGGAGCCATTTAAACATTATGTGGAAGATTGGCTGTCACATTAAGAAGTGATTGAACTTGAAAGTGTTACAGTGAATGCAGGTACATGAGCTGAAGGGAAGCAGTGTCGGAGGGGCCACTGCCCCTGGGGGGTGGTCTCGTGGTCCTGGGTGGCCTCCGGGTGTGGCCCAGGGGAGGGCTTTGGAGGCCAGTTCTGGGAGACCTGCGGTTCTGCCACTGCCTCCTGTGCCTTTCCCAAAATCGAGCTTCTGTGGCAAAGCTGCAGGACCAGAAAGCCATGCTCACACTGGTGCTGGCTTCTGGGTGTCGGGTTCAGGTTTTTAAAGAGATTTGTAGTACTGTTCTAGTGCTTGCTGTGTTTAGTGTCTGTCACAACAAGGCTTAACACGAGTTGAAAGAAACGTAATTCCCAAAAATGCCCGACCACCGTGTAGGGTATTCCTTCAGGCCCTAGCTGCGCCTCTCATAGCGTTACCCCCATTTAGTGTGGTACGGTATCTCTGGTGGCCGCCGAGCACTGAGTGTGCACTTAAATCTAACATTACCTTCTCCCTGTTGCTCCTTTCCTGTGTGCAAGCTCTGCAGAGGGGTGCTGATGGCCCGGCGGCTGTGCACACACCCCGGCGAGGCGGCTCGGGCCTCCTGGGGGCTGCACCCCTTTGGCTGGGGCCCGCGGGGAAACGGGGTGAGGGCGCCCTTCCGCGCTCCCGGAAGCCCTGTGTGACTGCCTGTGCTCTGGGCTGGGGGTGCAGACTCACCCGTTTTTCTCCTTGTTTCTTTTTTCTCTACGAGGTCTTCTAAGTAGTTGCACTTCAGTTGAGGTAGATACAGGTTTGATTCTCCTCTGTTCCTAGACACTGCATCTGAGGGACACGTGAGGGACATGGTAGAGTAAGTATCTAAGTGACATTAGCATCATTATGCTTTACAAGTGAATTTATACATATTCTTTCTAAATATACCATACTTTGAAATGTGCACATCTTGGGGGTAAACCTTTTGTGATTTTACTCCTGCTTGTAACTGCTTCAATTTAAATGTAAAGTGTTACAGTTAAAGGCCTCATTTTTTCTCTTGATGAAACAGGTAGAATTAGGTTATAAAATTGTAAATGTTAGATGGATTGTAAAAAATACAGGGATTAATTTCTTCTGAGGAGTGTTGTGATAACTGGGAAACCCTTTTGTTGCTTGTCAGATATAACCTTGCAAGATAAGTTATGAAAAACGTATGGGCCGTTGTTTTTAGGTGTCGTAGTTTGCTAGGACAGCTGTAGCAAGTTACTACAAACCAAGTGATTTTGAAACAACAGAAAATCATTCTGTCACAGTTGTAGAGACCAGAACCCAGGCCTAAGGTGTTGGCAGGGCTCCGTGCCCTCGGGGGTCTGAGAGAAGCCTTCCTGCCCCCTGTCTCCTGTCGGCTCTGTGTCCTGGGCTTGCAGCAGCCTCACGGTGGTCTGTCCCCATCTTTACGTGGCCACTTCCCCTGTGTGCTTCCTCCTCTTCCGTTTCTGGTGAGCATTCCCGCCATTGGATTACGGGCCTATCAGAACCCAGGGTCATCTCTTGGTGAGATCCTCACTTGCACTCCATCCACAGAGACCCTTATTCCATAGAAGGCTGCATTCTGAGGTCCACGTGGCAGGCATCTATTTAACCTACTGCGAATAGTGTGGATGTTTCTGACTGGATTTTGTGCTGAGTTTCATTGTCTTTATGTGTGTGGCTTTGGAGTAACTTACTTAAGCTTCCCAGACCTTAGTTGTAGCACTTTAAAGGTGAATAGGTTGGCCCAGGTGCCCTTTACACAACTTCCAGATGGAAAAATCTTTGACAGTAAATTTGTTTTATACTTAGGGCTATTTTGATAACTAAGGACAAATTCTTGATGTAGATTTCATCTGCCTCTGATGGGTGGTCTTAGGAGGATTGATTTATTTTTTTCCCCCTAGGTTCTATAGGAAACTGTTTTCTATGCTCCAGCTCACATTATTGAAATAATTCTGGTAGTAGATAAATACAACTGCTATTGCCTATTCCTGTTTTCTGTTAAGGGAGCTAGAGCTGAAGGAAGGGATAACTGAGGTGGTGGGTACGCCTGTTCTCAGTGGAGGATCATTTGAAGTTCATGAGATCGTGGACTTGACAGTCCAGGCGTTGGTGCTGGGATACAACATACCTGACATACGAGGGCTGTACAGAAAATAGGCAGCCATCAGTGCCTCTGTTTTTCATATTACGTGGCTGGACACTTTCTGGACCACCCTCGTACATCTTACAGTGAATACGGCTTTAAAAAGTTGTGTATAAAAGTAGAACTAAGAAAAGCACATCTTCCTTCTAAAAGAGAAGCCACTAATAATTCTTTATAATATGAAGAACTTCATTTTATAAAGATTTAGCTTTTCAGGGAAGTAATCATTCTTTTCTAAGTTTGAATTTTGATACATGAAAGGCTACCAGGGAAGTATCCAGCCATGTAAAACAGAAAATAGAGACATTTATGGCTGGATTTTTTTCCAGACAACCCTCATACATATATTACTTCTTTTTCCTAAAGTGAAACCCAGTCACATCAATATATTGCTTGTTTTTCTCAAATATTGATTTTTATACTCTGGTTATATTAAAGTATTTCTGGCATTTGGTGTGAAACATTTCTTAGGCTATCTTTGTGAGGAATCAGTAATCATATCCTTGAATGTCTGGTTGTAAAATTTATGATGCAATATTTAGTATTTTTATCAGTAGGCTTAAGTATCAACAAGACTCTTTTTTCTTTCTGCAGCAAGACGTGAGTGAGTTTACACACAAATTACTCGATTGGTTAGAAGATGCCTTCCAAATGAAAGCTGAGGAGGAAACGTAAGTTACCATGAGATTTAGTGATGGGATTTTAGGAGATCTCTAAATAGTACTCATTTTTTTCTCCTCTTATGTATTCAATGTCAACAGAGAATAGAAACCTGAGATAGACCTATGAGAACCCCAGGGTTACCTCAGTGTTATTGACGAGCTGTTTCGAATTGGTGGCCACCAATGCCAGGTAGCTTTAGATTTCCATTATAAGATCAGAATCTAGCCAGAAAGACCTAAAAGATGACCCCTGACAGGACTAATCCCACATACCCAGTTCGTTTCCTTAGACTTAATGAGAGGGACATGTCTCAAGTTAAGCCTTAAGATTTCAGAACACATGGAAAAGTTCTAGCTTCTTTTAATACAGTTTTAGAAAAGGGTGAGATAATTTGTTAGTTATGAGATCAGAGGAGATGACTAGGACCTCCAGAAAATTAACAAAAAGTACTTTAATAATAAGCAAGATCTCCAAAATCAGAATAAAATGATTGATTCCTTTAGAAGAAGCAGTGTTTCAGGAAACAGGTGGCACTCATTGTAAGACTAGAGATAGAAAGCAAGTGGGGAGTCCTGTGTTGGACACAGAATTCTATGGGGTGCTGGCAGAAAATCTGGGAAGATTTGATAGGAAGAACTAAGGCTTCTGGGTAAAGCCTTCAAAGAATTACCGAGAAAGCTTCCAAGGACTCAGTTATCATCAGTTGGGATACAGATACTGTTTGCACTCTGAGGGGACATGCACAATGCATTTTTGGTCTTAGAACCCTAACAGTACAAGGAACATAAGCTTTTACAAAAGAGAAACTAGGGTGACAGCCATAGGTCAAGTCCACGTAGGCTGACAGGACAGTCATGCTGGTGGGATCCTCTAGCTCGGAAGGTGGACAAGCCACGTTTGATTAGGAGTAGCTTTTCCCTTTCCCAAGAAGTCCAAGTAAGCATGTACCATACAGAGTTAAAGTCCAAGAATGAAATACGTAATGATAGTAGATGATCAAGCACTTCAAGGGCAGAGACTGGATCAGGTCCTCTTACCAGGTCATGCCACATAGTAACTCACTGTAACCATTAAAATAACCTTGTGAAGCTACAACACCCACTTATGATTAAAATACTTAATAACATGGGATAGAAGGAAAGTATTCCAACATAATAAAGGCCATGTATGACAGACCCTCAGCTAATATCATACTTAATGGTTAAAAACTGAAAGCTTTTCCTCTAAAATCAAGAACAAGAATGGGATGTCTCCTATCACCATATTAATCAACATAGTACTGGAAGTTCTAGCCAGAGCTGTCAGGCAAGAGAAAGAAATAAAAGGCATCCAAATTGGAAATGAAGAAGTTAAATTGTCACTTTTTGCAGATGGCATGATTCTCTATATAAAAAATCCTAAAGACTTTGCAAAAACTATTAGAAACAATAAATGAATACAGTAAAGTTGCAGGATACAAAATCAGTGTACAGAAATCCATTGCATTTCTATATGCTGACAATGAAATTTCAAAAAAAGAAATGGAAAAAAAAAACTCCATTTGCAATTGCAACAAAATTAATAAAATACCTAGGAACAAATTTAAAGGATGTGAAAGACTTATATACTGATAACTATAAGAAGTATTAAAAGAAATTGAAGAAGACACAAAGAAATGGAAAGATATTCCATGTTCATGGATTGGAAGACAACATAGTGAACATGGCCATATTACCCAAAGCACTATACAGATTTAATGCAATCACCATAAAAATCCCAATGGCATTTTTTCAAGAAATAAAACAAAAAAACATGTTTGTAAGGAATCACAAAAGAAGCAATCCTACAAAAAAGGAACAAAGCTGGAGGCATCATACTCCCTGACTTCAATTTGTACTAAAAAGTGACAATAATCAAAACAACATGGTATTGGCAGAAAAACAGACACAAAGACCAATAGAATAGAATTGAAAGTTCAGAAATAAGGCCACATATATGTGGGCAGATAATTTCCAACAAAGGAGCCAGAAACACAATAGAGAAAAGACAGCCTCTTCAGTAAATTGTACTGGGAAAATTGGAAAGCCACATGCAAAAGAATGAAACCAGACTGCTATCTGTCACCATATACCAGAATAAACTCAAAATGGATCAAGACCTAAATATTAAATCTGAAATAATAAACTGCATAGAAGAAAGCATAGGTACTGTTATAAACTTTTGGGCCTTAGGTTCAGAAAGGATTTAATGAATTTGACCTCGAAGACAACAGAAATTAAAAAAAAATAAATGAATGAGACGATATCAAACTAAAAAGCTTCTGCACAGCAAAAGAAACCTTCAGCAAAACAAAGAGGCAACCAACAGAATGGGAGAACATACCTACAAACTTCACCTTTGTTAAGGGGCTAATACCCAAAATATATAAAGAACTCATACGCATTAACAGCAAAACAAATAATCCAGTTTAAAAATGGGCCAAGGACCTGAACAGACATCTCTCCCAAGAAGACATACCAACAGCCAACAAATATATGAGAAAATGCTCCACTTCACTAGCAATTAGGAAAATGAAAATCAAAATGACAATGAGATACCACCTCCTACCTGCTAGAATGGCTGTCATCAACAAGACAAGTAATAACAAATGTTGCAGAGGCTGTGGGGAAAAACGAACCCTCACACACCACTAATGTGAATGTAAATTGGTACAACCACTATGGAAAACAGTATGGATGTTCCTCAAAAAATTAAGAATAAAAATTACCATTTGACTCAGTAATCCCTTTTCTGGGTATCTACCCCAAAAATCTGAAAACATTTTTTTATAAAGATATATGTACCTGTATGTTCATTGCAACATTATTCACAGTGCCCAAGACATGGAAACAACCAAAGTGTCCTTCAGGAGATGACGGGGTAAAGAAGATGTGCATATACACAATAGAATACTACTTGGCAATAAGAAAAGATAAAATGCTACCATTTGCGACAGACAACATGGGTGGATCTTGAGATTATAATGCTAAGTGAAGTAAGTCAGACAAAGTCAAGTACCATATGACTTCACTCATATGTGAGATATATAAGTGAAAGCAACGAAGAAACAAAACAAATAAGAACTTACAGGCACACACAACCATTTAGTGGTTACCAGAAAGTAAGGGGGAGAGGGAGTCAATTACATGGTGATGGAAGAACAGACCCTGGGTGGTGAGCACACTTGCAATATAGATGACGTATTACAGAATTGTACACTTGAAACCTGTATAATTTTGCTGGCCAATGTCACCCCAGTAAATATAATAGATAAATCAGAAATATACTATAAGAAATACAGTCTTGTGAGTTCAATTACCGTTATTATCCTCAGTTGGCTGGTAAAGAAATGGAAAAGGAAATTTAAGTACCTTGCACAAGGTGACACTAGTACTAGAGCTGAGCACGTGATAACCTCATAACATACTGTTTTGGCATGTATTATTGTTCTTTCAATGTTTTCTGTATTATTTACAGGACCAAAAATTATAACCACAATTATGTTTTTTAACATGCTTTAGGGACGAAGAGAAGCCAAAGAACCCCATGGTAGAGTTGTTCTATGGAAGGTTCCTCGCTGTGGGCGTACTTGAAGGTACACTTACGCATGCTTACTGTTCAGTACAATTAAAGAGATATTATCTGTTAGCTGCTTTTGCCTCGATTGTAACTACTTGTTGAATGGTTAATAATTTTGCTTCGACTTGCTCTGTTTCTAGTTCTTGTTTCATTGCTGCAGCTAATCATTTATATAGAAAGTGCAGAATTCAGTGAATGAAAACAAAGGTAGAGTGCATTCATTTTCACATGCTAGCAGATGTGTGGTTATTATGATCTATTGTTCTTTCTCTGGAAAAGCTTCTTCGATCCTGGGAACTGTTGGGACAGAGGTTAAGGGGACAATTGGTGGATCTTTTGAAAATAGGACTGGAGTTGAATACAGGCTTAGTATGGTGGTCACTGTTTGTGAGAGTTTCAAGTCTATCGGTATTGAGAGCTGCATTAAGCAATTCAGCATAGTGAAGGTATTGCAGTTTGGGGTGATTGTAAAATTCTTTAGATTCTCGTTTTCAAGAAGAAGTGATACCAGTTAAGAGTGGTAACACTCCATTTACTTGAAATCTGGGCCTAAGCAGTTGCTCTTTGATTTTTTAACAAGGGAAGGGAATGGACTCAGTAGATACACTTCACACAATATTACTAAGTCCCAAAGCATACATTTTTGAAAATTTGCTTTTTTCTTAATGGCTCAGTGCATCAACTTTTGACAATTTACTTGAAGTATAAAATGTGGAAAATTGGTTTTCCTTCGGTGTCTTAAGTAACCAATCAATCCCCGTAAAGTTTTGTTTGAATATAATTTTATAGTTTGGAATTCAAAAAAAGACAGACTAAGGATTTTTGGTCAGGAATTAAAGCTTTATATTGAAGTATCAGTATATCTTTGTTTACCTCAAATGCTAAATATTCATTATATAAATGATGGAATACTTTATGTAGTACATTAAATTTCAACTTGGGATATCCACACTCTCATACTGATTTTTATTTAAAATAGAACACTATCTGAAGCAGTAAAATAGCTCTAATCGGGTTGTGATTGGACACTACTTTTAATACCATTCATGAGCATTTCTACCTGCATTATCTTGATTCTTCAAAGTGATTGTTACTAAAATACATAATATGTCAATCAGTGTTGATGTCTTTGTACTTGGCAATTAAATTGTTTCAAAACTTGTGCTACATAAATGTGATTTTAATACATTTCCACGTGAATGATGCATTTGCTTCGGTAAAAATAATTTATTTTAGAGCACTTTCTTATCCGTGTGTATGTGTTTGTGTGTGTGTGTGTCTTCCTAATGCTTTCTTTTAGACTGGTGACTCCCAGTGGGGGTGATTTCCCATTTGTTCACTAACTAAAGTACCCTCATTGCAAAAGTCCCTCAACTTTTCCAGAACGTACTGTGTACTGAGTGCCTCTGAGCCCTTTTCCTCACCTCCTCCCTTGGCCATTATAATCGTACGCACAAATATGCCTGCTGGCACCACCTCTCCAGACAGGCCCTGCCGTTCCTTAAGGTGCTCTGTGCCTGTGTTGCGGACCTGAATACCGCTGGGGCGAGGCCACGGAGATGGGCCAACACTGATGGATCCGGAACTTGTAGTAGAAGCGGTTTCACTAGTCCCAATTCTGTTACCCTCCCTGGCAGTCGCACTTGTTTTCTCTAGTCCCTTTTTCTGTGCTATCCCCTTTTTCTGCACTAACAATTTCCATTTTTCTACTTCCAGTCTAACTGGTTTGTGTCTTCATTGTCTGGGAAGCGCCTTACCCCGCATTTCAGGGATTTACCTGAAGCTAATGAAACCTAACCGTGGGTCCTGTCTAAAGCCCTGAATCTGATTTTGTGTTTATGATACCATATCATAGTTCTTAAAAACGACTTAGTCAAATATGGGGGCGTCAGGGTCCGCAGCCTGGGTCCATTCCTAACTCCCCTGCATTATTTTCGTGGTTTCTCCTGATAATAAAGGAGCTATTCGGTCTTATGGCAAAAGGCCGTTCTTTACACGAGCTCAGAATCTCATGCCCTCACGCTCTCCCTGAGACCTCACTGTCTCCGTTACCTTGTGGGCGTTGGGGTGTTCGTTTTTGTTTGTTGGTTGGTATCTTCGGCTTCTTCCTCTTTAATGTGTCCTCCTCATCAATATTGAGAAATGGTCTCGTATCTCGTATCTTGAAAAACACTTCGCTCCCTTCACTCACTCCTTTTCAGCTCATCTTAATCGGAGTTAAACCCCCGTAAGGAGAGACGTTTGTTTCCACCTGGTAACTCCCCATTTATTCAAACCAACCCTCTTTCCTCCAAGTGTTCAAGTTCATTGGCTCCTTCTCAGTTTTTGTATTGAACTCTCATCAGCTATTCATTTAGTCTCTCCTCCTCGTCCTTTTCCCTGTGCTTTTCTTTAAAACACTTCTGTGGCTGCTGTGGACCGTAGTTTCTTGGCTTTTGTATGCCCCGGTGGGTATTTCTAGGAGTTACGCGGCGTCTGGCAGAAGTAATGCCCCGACTTGAGTTATGATTTTATCTCAGAATCATAACCATACATGCTCAGGACTTTGGAATAAAAGATTTGGTATAGATTACCAGCTCCTAAAAAGGGGGCGTTATTTTTGCCAGACCCTGCATTTTATAGTCTCCTCCTTACATCTAAAACTAGGAGCGTGGGGCTCAGCACAGGCCCTCCCCGGCTTCCTGGGGGCTAATTCCCGAGGCGTTCTCACGTGCTGCCTGGATTTCCTGTCACCAGGAAGCCAGTGGTTCTCTGAGTTATGTAATAGCTTCAGACCAGAAGATTGAGCTGTGACAGGCTCATGGATCCTATTGTCTTCTCACCTTGAAATCTCGTGGGCCATTCTACAACCATGAGTGCCACGACTACCTTAATTCAAAAGGGAAAAACCCTTTAGGCTTCTTTCAGTCGTGCCCCTTTCAGTACATAAATATCAGTCCAGCTGTTGACACTGGAAATCTGAGGGTCCTTCTTGATACCTTCCTTACTCTCCTGTCCCCTCCTGTCCATGAGCCAGCCCATCAGGTCTTACAGGCGCGCCCCCTCGTGAGCGTGTAAGTGTGTGAAGGTGCAGATTTATCTGTCTTTGTACACCTTTACTATTAACACACCGTTTCACACCACTTAACCAAGAGGGAGTCTGCAATAGTCTCCTAACACAGAAGCCCTAAGGATGTTTCGAAGACATAAATCTGATCCTGTTATCCCTAGATTTAACCAGTTAGTGAATTTCTGTCATACTCAGAATATACAGAAAAACAAATTTCTTAGCAAGGGCTGTTAGATTGTAGATTTAATTATCTGACTTCCCATCGTCATCCCCCCATGGCTTCCCCAAGCCACACTGTCCCTATCTTAGTCCTTCTGAAGTGCCAGGCTCATTGCAGCCTCATTAAGTCTTCACATACGCTGTTTCTTGGCCAAGAAGCTTCTCCCACTGCCTGGCACTCTGACCTGGCTAACACCCATTCACGATTTAAATGTCAGCACAAATGTCACTTTGCAGTAGAAGTCCTCTAGCCCTAATGCTGTTAGCTCCCCTTCTCACGGTGCTCCGTCGTGCCACAACTTTTATAACACTTCTAATAGTAGCAATTATTTGTTCATGATTACGTGCAGCTCATGTGTGTGACGTCTTTCAGAAGAGACTGAGAGTCTCCTCAGCTCAGGGACCATTTCTCTCTTGTTCGGCACTGTGTCCTGCCCTTGGGAGGTGCTATTTGAAAGACATATATATATATATATTCATACTTACATGCACACACATACATCTATGCCCACACACACATGCACACACACGTACGTGTTGTCATAACTACATACCTACATATGGGTATGTATATCTATGTCTGGCTGTTGAATGTACATATGTACATGTATAAATCAATAGGAAAATTATACTAACTCACTACTCTCAGAAACATAATCAATGAGTTTCAGTTGTCAGGTTCAGGAGATAATTAATATATACATTTAGCAGCTAAGAGGCCACATTGAGGAACATTAATTTAATTAACTTTCCCCTTCCTATAGGTAAAAAATTTGAAAATACTGAAATGTTTGGTCAGTACCCACTTCAGGTCAATGGATTCAAAGATCTACATGAGTGCCTAGAAGCTGCTATGATTGAAGGAGAAATTGAATCTTTACATTCAGAGAATTCAGGAAAATCAGGCCAAGAGGTGAGTTTAGCATCTACATTATGCTCCCCCCCC
>PVJL010002521.1:0-129379 GCA_004026885.1 Lyroderma lyra | reverse complement strand
TTCTGTTAAAATACTCCTTTAGAACACTGTTTAGTCTGTTTAGACTTTTCAGTCAAGGTACGTGACCAGTCATGACAGCATGAGAGTCCCTGAAGGAAAGAAGAAACACACTGCTATTAGCGTGGGATTTTAGACAGATGAAGGTTACCTCTACCGCTTATTGTTGGAATTTGTCAAATTTTGTCTAATTGGGCAACACCAGACTCTTTTTCCTGTGATATTGGTGTGTAAGTTCATGAAGGTCAGAGGGAAGAACTTACTTCCTCAAGAAAGAAGTAATTTTTAAAATATATTATAAACCTGTGTATCTGTGTCCACTGGTCTGTCTCACCACCCAGCTCTGTCCCTCACTCCATCTGTGTGTCCGTCTGCCCATCCACATACTTGTCTGTCTGGGAGTGTTACTGTAGTAGGAAGCGCAGAGTAGATCACGTGCTCCCCCATCGGTCATCTTTAAGGAGTTGCCTCTCCGTAAGCTCCATGGAGGAGGGTGGCATCTTCATCTACTATGTCCCTAATGGGTACAGTAACTGCAGGTAGAATGACATAATATTATATATTTATTGACTGAATGAATGATATGTCTCCCTGTTAGCAAAAAAGTTCCCTAGGTCTTTATCCCTGAGTAGGTGCTTAATAAATAGTAAGTGCTGGTATCTCTGAGTTTATCTAAAAAGGGCCTGGGTTCTTCTATCTTTGACAATGAATTGCTTTTGTCTGAATTGTGTGCTTTTTAAAAACGATGTAATTAACCATTTCTTATTCTAACTGCATTCTCATTGCCTTCTCTTCCCTCAAAAACCCAAACAAGAACAAATAAATAGTATTTACTATGTTTTGGCATAGTTTTAAGAGGGGGAGAGAGATGAGAGTATTTGAAAGAGTTTTTCTCTCTACATTGCAGAAACATTTTAGGCTTGCTTCTAAATTGACGTGACCCCTAATGAAACACCTTTTACTCTTACACTATTATTTAGTAAAAATGGGCAATTTTACTTTAATACAGAAAACATCCTTTTTGCTGAAGTTGCTGTGGCCCGTTAATAGGAGACCTTTAGTTCCCAGAAGCACTCGTGTTCAAATATTCTTCGGTCTGCAAGAGTTTAAATTTCTGAAGTGGCATAACAAGAGAAAACTGAATACATTAAAAATTATTGTATGTCAGATAAATACATTTTTCTAAATGGTACGCAGTTTATAGATGAGTCAAACTTTCCATCAAACCCGGAGATGCGTCTTGATTGTGTGATGGAGGAAAAAACTTTCAAATAGTGAATACCTCACTTCTGGTGCAGACGCTCACTGATAATGAGCTGTGCGTTCATTCTTGCTTTCTTCACTCTTTCCATGTCATTATATAACTTTATACCATTTTTTTAAAACCTGCATAGTATCACATAGCCTGTATTGATTTTGAAAGAAAGATCTCGTTGTTTTATATTATTTAATAGTCTAGTTATGTACTCTGCTGTAAATTCTAAAATTACAGAGCTAGAGACAACATTTTTTAAATGAATTTAGGAAATGTCTGGCTATCTCTTCTTGTCCCCATCAACCTGAGAATGACAAAGTGAAATCCTTCTACTTTATGTAGTAGGAAAAAACTGTCACTTGGTGTTAAAGGACGTGCATTCACAACAGATGCATATTACGTAACGTAGTATGAATGTCCTTTCATAAGCTGTTTCCTGGACTTCTCATGGCCTACGGAGAAAGTATACCCCCAGGTTGGGTCATTTCAGTTCCACTGGCCATTTAGATTCCCATGAATTAAATTATATAACTGTTTAATTTTAATGGTGACCTTCAAAATATTCCAATAAAATACTAAAGTAATAGTTCTTGAAATCTACTTAATGCTTGTTTGAGTCTCATAAAATGTAGTAGAAGATGATATCCTAAGGCATCAAAAATTTTCTTTGCTATATATATGGGTTGTGTTTTAATTCTTAATACTAGTAATTTTAGGTGTGGCTTAGAACTAAAATTCTTGCCAATGCCATGTAAGAACAAACTAAATAAGCAAATTTGCTCAAGAAATTTTAAAACCTAAGAGATATTTTTGATATTAGATTTTTTATAGCTTTCTCTAGTCAACTTCAGATAATACCCATGTAAAATAAAACAGATTCCTTAAACTTCAACTTGTAAAAGGTAAACCAAAACCAACTCAGGACTCTCATTCAGATAATCCTGAGCATTTTGAAGAGAGAAATAATCTCGAAAAACTATTTACTTTTACTTGCTTTATTTATAGAAAAGTAGCAACTTTCAAGAGCTTAGTTAAATCCAGCCTGCCATGTGTGCGTCTTTCCTGCTTTTCTTTTTTCTTTTTTCCTGCCAGTGTGAGTTTAAATTAGTGGACTCCTAGCTTACTGGCGTTCGTGTGCTGGGGTTTCCTGACAATTGGAAGTCACACGTAGTATAGTATGTGTCGTAAAAAAGCCGTACGTTGCGAAGCTTGTAATCACTTTAACCATGTTTGTTACATTACTTTTGTACTTCTGTATTTGTTGATTTGCATGTTTGTTCATTTGTCTTCCTCTTTAAAGAAATAATGTTTATGTAAAACTTGAAAATAATTTCTTTTGAAGTTTTATTTACTTATGCTTAACTGAGCAGTTACCAGAGTTTGAGAAAGATTTGGTTCATCACAGTCAGGTATTTAATCTTTAAGTACAAGTTATTTAAAAAAGGTTTTAAATATAGTTACTCTATGTATCAACTCCATATTTGTTAGTAATAGGTCTTGTTCTTACATTAGTCAAAATTCCCATAGAAAAATTAAATCCAAACCAGGAAAGTATCGGTTTCTAGTTTTGAGCATGAGTATTGTAATCACTTATGTTATCATCTGTTTTCCTTTGTGAACTACATCTTACAAGTGACTTTGTCACAGGGTTTTGACCATGTGGTTGATTGTAATAAGTATGGTATATGTCCACGCATGGCAGTAATAATGACACAATGTTAAAGAAGCCAGAAGACTGGAGCTACTACACTGATTTTCACCAATGGCTTTCTCTTTGGGTTGGAAATGTTAATGTAAACCATTATCATGGAAAGAGAGTCAGTCATTAGAAGAGTTTTCTCTTTCCTGGTTTTATGTTTCTCTTCATCCTTGGAATGTTTAAGAGGTGTGGAAAATTTTTAGGAAGAGGTTGAGTTGTAACTAAATTGCATACCCAGTTATCTGTGACGTCAGCAATGTGATGGTTCATACAGAAATGCCCCTGCCTACGTCTGGTGCCTCAGATTGGGGTGGAGAAAGCAGAAAGGCGGTATTAAAGTTCTCTGTTGTGGTTTTCTTTCAGCACTGGTTTACCGAACTGCCACCCGTGCTAACATTCGAATTGTCAAGATTTGAATTTAATCAGGCATTGGGAAGACCAGAAAAAATTCATAACAAATTAGAATTTCCTCAAGTTTTATATCTGGACAGGTATGGTTTGGTACACAGCATGACGTAATTTTGAAACAGCTTAGTAACCAAGTGAAGATTCACTACTGTTTTGGGAGAAGAATTTTGCTTAGAATTCATCTTTACTTTTTTGCATAATATGTCTAAGAGCATCTGTCAAGAAAAATGAGAGTTCTTTTTCTATTTAGTATAGTTACTGGGAATAATGTTCCAAGGAAGTTTTAAAAATTATTTTTTTGTATTATAATTCTGTCAGAATTTTCAAAAAAACTATTTTATACTATCTTTCTATTTTATTGTAAAATTTTTAATGAACTCATCTTCCGTGGTATTGTGTAGACATAATATTGTATCTACTTCCATGATATTTAGAAATACTAATGCTTGTTGCTATTTTCCTTTTTTCTGATAGGTACATGCACAGAAACAGAGAAATTACGAGAATTAAGAGGGAAGAGATCAAGAGACTGAAAGATTACCTCACAGTGTTACAGCAGAGACTGGAAAGGTAACTTTTACAGCCTTGTGAGCTAGCTAACTGTAGGAATTCAGATTTTTAGTGACTCTCTAGAATCTTTCATTTTAAATTTGCCTTGAGTATGTTATGATTCTAGGAGTAGAGAATCATTCTCATTTAATATGTTTGCTTATATAGTTTAGTTTTGAGTTCTATTAGAAACTTAAACTAATTTATAATTGTTATTGTAAGATTATTTTAGTGTTTAAAATTAAATATTCTCACCAGCGACAGGTAATGCTTATGGTGCTTTTGAAAATAGATGCAAAGTAATCTACAATTGAGGTTTCCTCTTTAATGAGACTAATTATTACTCTTGAGGTTTTCATAAACGTGTGCTGACTGAGTCTCCGACACACCACCAGGTGCAAGCTCAGATGCCTGCCAGGGCCTCGCGGGGGCTCCATAGGAAGGGGGGTGAGTCAGGTATAGGTGGTGGGCAGGGTCTCCTGGACAGCTCAGCCCTGTGGGTGGTCCCATGACAAGCTGTCAAATGTGCTGTAGTTCAGACAGACATGCGCGGGCTGATGTGGCCTGAGTTCCCAGATCGCATCCTCTCATCCGATTTGTAGTCCCTTATCCCTAAAACGTTTTTATACAAACATAATATCATATTTCAATAATCATATTGAAAAATAATCAGAGGTAAAAAGTAGGAGGACAGTGTTAGTCACCATCTTGATCATGAGACCAAATGACAAATCTAAAAATAAAAAAATCTCAGGAGGTGGGAGTGGATTACCACTTAGAGCAGCGTGTAAAGTTTGTAAGTTTGTACACTCGGTCTTAGTCAGTTTGGTTTCCTTTCTTCGGAGAACATTTAGTTTATTTCTTAAATGTATACTCAGTCTTACTGTCTTCATGTGGAAGCAAAATTAGTTTCACTGTTGAGAAAGATTCGTTGAAGTGTTTTTATCGTGGTTTTATAAAAATTATTTTTTAAAAAATTTTTGCTTTATATCCAAATAAAAGCATCCATGCGTTTTGTGGTTAACAGATACCTGAGCTATGGTTCGGGTCCCAAACGATTCCCCCTGGTAGACGTTCTGCAGTACGCCTTGGAATTTGCCTCAAGTAAACCTGTGTGCACGTCTCCTGTTGATGACATTGATGCTAGTTCCCCACCTAGTGGTTCCACGCCGTCACAGGCATCACCAAGGTAAGAGCTCTTCTGTCACAGGAGACGGCTGTGTTATCTGTGTTGCATGACGATGTATGGACGCCCTTTAAAGAAGGTTTTATAAGATACATGTTGTGGCTGATTTTAATGAACTCCAAAAAGATTAGATTCACTTAGAAGATTATTATGTCTTCTTGGTGTTTATTTTATTGCTGTAATTGATTTTATTTCTGTGGATTGAATTTTTCATGATATTTTTTTCTGTTCAGAGTTATATTTTAAGTTGTTTTGGTATGGTACATGTTTTAGCCTGTCATCCATGAAAATGATACTGTTAAATTAAGATTTCCTTTTATGGTATAAACTGGTAAGTATTAGCAAGAGAAGGTCTTTATAATTTTGGTACACGTAAGATTTTATTTTACTTTTTTAGTAAATAAGATCAATCCATTTCTACTGTAATGCCACAGTTTCATCCTCATAATAATGTAGTCCTCATATGTTAAGAATCTCATTAAGCTATTAGATTAATCCACATCTCTCTCTCTCTCTCTTAAGACCTTTTCATTTTGAAATTATGAGCCAATTTAATGCTCCATGTTTGGCACAGTCTTTGTCCAGAGCTTCAGTTTGGGAAGGTTAATAATATTTTATACTTTAAAAATACAGCACAACAGAGCCCCAGGCAGCGCCTTCCTCAGAATTACCAAGCACGTCACCTGCGTCCGTAGCTGCCATTTCATCGAGGTCCGTGATCCACAAACCGTTCACTCAGTCGCGGATCCCTCCGGATTTGCCCATGCACCCGGCACCGCGGCACATAACAGAGGAAGAACTTTCTGTGCTAGAAAGCTGTTTACATCGCTGGAGGACAGAAATAGAAAATGACACCAGAGGTAAAGAGCTTCTCACAGCGTAATGACTGTTGCCTCAGATGGGTATATAAAAACATAAAATTGAGAAGGGAGATCACCTCTAGATTTCATATTGTAAATATTATAAAGTATTTTTTTGCTAGAAAGGGTTTTCTGAAAGATAAACTAGTCTGGCTTCCCATTTTTATGATCTTAATATGAGGTTCCAAGAGACCGAAAGCTTCTCCCTGGATTACTCAGCTGATTAATGTCGTAGCAGATGGTCTGATTTTCTAGTTTAGTGCTCGGAATTCATGTCGCCCTGGTATTCACAGCTACTCCGCGGTGAAACCTCATACAGCATCACGTTTTGTATATATAAATTATGTGCTTACAAGCACCTAATGTTTACACAGTGACGTTCAAGTGACACAAATTTTCTTTAGGCTTAGAATTCAAGGTGTGGATTTTAATTTCCAGTCTGCGCTCATGAGATTTCTGAATATGACCTAGGGGCTCAGTGCTAACTTGTAATGAGTTTTAATTGATATGAAGCAAAATAGGAAAAATAAGGATGACACTCCCGGGCGCGGTGTGGGCGTGGGCGTTCAGTGGCGTCTGTCCTTTCTGGAAGGAGCTCGCCTTTACCCTGAGGCTGTCTCCTTCCCGTGTCACTATTGTTAAAGTGTCCTCTTTTCTTTCTTCTTTTTTTTTTTTAATGAAGTGATGTTAATATTTTATGGTAGATCTCATTATAATTTTTTCTTACATGTCAAAAAAATGTAATACCCTATTATCATCCCCCAGTTTTATCCCAATTTTATTGATCTATGAAAAATAATTAGGATTTTTTTAAATTAAAATTTTAAATTTAAGAGTAACTACAGTTATATACCAAAAGTTGGAACTATGTTAAACAATATCAGTCATTGGATTTTAAATGCCCAACTTGGTGCTTTATAGACAGCATGTAAATAAAGAGCAGTCCAATTTAATAGAATAAATAGAAAATGATGGGGGCTAGCAGCTAGTGTGAGTAACTGTAAGTATTTCTCTTAGTATTTTTTATAGCTAAGAGAATTTTTTAATACTTAAATTCATTAGCACACATTAATTAAGCACATGGTGTTTCCCAAACACTGTGCTAGGTTTGGAATAATTTTCCACTGGACTTGGCAGATTGCGTTTGTTTTGTAAGATTACGCTCAGAAGACATCCGGGTAGTGAGAGTCACTGAGGGAGGGGAGAAGTGCTGCTCGGAGACAACTGGCAGGTGTAAGTCGTTGGCGGAGAGGGCGGTGTCGGGGATGATTGTGTTAGTCACTCACCCTGGCGTGAACGCCTAGGGAGGTCGAATGCACTTAGGAGAAGGACGGGCTGGCAGGTGAACAGGTCTCCACCTCGGGGGAGGATGTGGGGATGTGATGAGCCCACTTGGGGCTGTTTTAAGTTTGAGGAACTTGAGACTCTTTCATGGACTGAGAATAATTCGGAGCAGGAAAGATTTGCCTGAGAATACTTGTTTTCTCTCTGTCATCCCTGTTGACATCAGTTGTTAGCATTATTTTTCAAATGATTGATTAGTATTCCAACAGAAGAGTATGATGGAATTTTTTAAATTTCTATATTGATACTCAGCGCAAATAGTGCTGGCCTTCTACATACACATTTACACACTTTTGTGAGTGCGATATATTTCTGGTCCAAAGCATATATATTTAAATTTGACTGTTTTAAAATTGTCCCCCGAAAACATGGAACCAGTTTACATTCCCACTAACTGTATGAACCTGTCTGTCAGCATCCTCCTTGGTCCTGGGCAGTTTTTTTTTCATAATTGAAAAAAAAAAAAAAAAAGGTATTTCAGTGTCTCAAGTTTCCTTAATTATGAGTGAAATTTTATTTTTCTATAAATTTCTTGGTGACGTCTCGTCTTTCGTGTTGAACCACTTGTCTCTCTCTTACTGCTTAATAGAAACTGTAACGTTACTGGTCTTAACCTGTTTCCTGTAATGTATGCTGCAGGTGTTATTTTCTCTGTTTGCCTTTGTCATTTAACTTCCTTTATGTTGGTTTTGTTTTATTTTTATAATGTAGATTTTCTTAAGTTTGGGGAGGAGTCTCATGTTTTCCTTTAAGGTTACTGGACTTGGATCAGGTTGAGGAAGGCCTTTCCCCCAGACTAAACTTTTTTGTCGTCAGTCCTCATTCCTGGTTCTTCTCAGCGGCCCCATAGCACAGTGTGGTTGCACCATGGCACTATGACTTAACCAGGCTGTCTCCAGGTTTCTAAGTAGTTATGAACATCCTGTCTCTGAGTAATAATCAGAAATGGGAGACTCGTGACTTTATTTCCATTGGTGATTCTGGTGGTTTTTTTACTCTATTACATGTGTATGATATGTGAACTTATTTTTTTCATTCTAAAGTTTTTTCTGTTTTATTTAAATATATAAGGGCTTTAGCTTTAATTTTCATTGAAACCTTCCTTTATAGATATGAACAAAGTTTATTTTTATTGGTTCTGCACATTTTCTAAATGAACCATATTTGTTTTGGTTTTTAATTATGCATTTATGCTATGTCTTTTATTAAGGAGAACTGTATTTCTTTTTATACAGACTCCAGATAGTAATGTTTTTAAGAACAGTTTTAGGAAATTTTCTTTATTCTTCTAGCATATTGGTAAGAAAACCTTTAGTCCCTACCTTATAAGTCTCGGTAGAAATATACTTGATGTAATCATTAAATGACATCTATTCTTAGATTTGCAGGAAAGCATTTCCAGAATCCATCGTACAATTGAACTAATGTACTCTGACAAATCTATGATCCAAGTAAGTTAAATTTTGAGCTAGTAAGCATTATCCGAATTATTTACGTTTTTATTTATCTTAACCTAATTCTCCTTACATGTTTTGTTATAAAATTGCTGAACTTAAAGAAGCCATATTAATATTTCCCTCATTCAGTTATATTCCCCTGTGCTATTTATTGCTTACTTTTTTTAATTTTACAGTAAGATTTTATCAGAATTCCCAAAACACCTTAATATTTAAAGGTAAAATATGGGAGAAATTACAAGGTTGTTTAACAATATTAAGATTATAGGAGCAGGTGTAGGTAGAGCTCAGTGACCTCTTAAGTTCTGGTACCTGTTATATTGTAAGCCGTTTTGCTAAACTCAGCCATCAGTTTGTAATTGTGAAGGTTTACATAAACCCTCTGCTATATACAAAAATGTTCATCATCAGCTCTTTACTAGAAAGAAATAAGTGAAACTGGTCAATAAATATGTGCATACACATATATCTTTAAAATTTTGAAAATCATTTCATGGTTTATTTTTCTTCAGACGTTTAATCTTAACCAGTTTTCTCTTGTTAAGAAACCGGTTCCCAGGGTACCCTCCAGTCAGATGTTTGGGTTTCATGGCGTGTGGCGGGGTAGACCATTGGACTGCTGTTTACCTCTCCTGCTTCCATCCCAGGTCCCTTATCGCTTACATGCTGTTTTGGTCCATGAAGGCCAAGCGAATGCCGGACACTACTGGGCATACATTTTTGATCATCGTGAAAACAGGTGGATGAAGTACAATGATATCGCTGTGACAAAATCGTCGTGGGACGAGCTAGTGAGGGACTCTTTCGGTGGTTACAGAAATGCCAGTGCGTACTGCTTAATGTACATAAATGATAAGGCACAGTTCTTAATACAAGGTAAGACTGTGAAATACGCAGGTGTGTATATCTTTAAATAAGTACCCTTCTCTGTGACTGGTCTCGGGGGAGATTAGTCAAGTGTAGTTCACCCAGAGGGCGATGGGGGTGAGGAGGAAGTGTTGCTGGGGTATTGTGATTGCCTAAACCCGCATTGCAGAGCAGGTTGCCTGGGGCTGAGATTTGGAATAGTCTGTATCCAAAGGTAATTATTTAGTACCTATTATAAACTAAATTTGGCGTGTTTCTTCTTGCTTAAAATTCTTTAATGACCGCATCACACCTTGACCCATATTGAGGCTCTGTAGCCTGTGCTCTGTTTTCTGGCCTCTGGCTGTCCCTCTGCCTTCATTCTGTGACCCTTGTTCAGTGCAGGCCGAACTGAATCTTGAACTTCCCGCTGCATTCTGCTCACACCAGATTTTTCACACGTTTGTATCTGTTCTTGGTTTTTATTTTTATTTTTTGCCAGTCACGTTCTTATTTCTTTCTTCTTCTGCCTAATTGCTGCTCATCTGTCAGGATTCAGTTTGGGTGTCATCTGCTCTGCCAGGTTTTCTCTGTCGCCTGAGGGTAACCCTCCTTTTGTTGTCATGGTCACCTCTGCGGTCAGCCTGGCCAGTGGGCTCTTACCAGGCACCGGGAGTGCGTGCTGACTTGTCTTCCCACCTCACTCCGGTCTGCTGATGGCCAGGGACCCTGTCATGCTGTGTCTCATTAATCCTCATATTACTGTCATGTAGGCTGTGCATATACAAAACATTCAGTAAACGTTTCTTTTTGAAACTGAAAAAAAATCAACTTTCCTTTTGTATTTAACCACACAGCAAAACTAGCCTAGGCAGCCCATGTATGACTGGAAGCTAAAATTTATTTTGTGTATGTGGAGTAGAAGTTGGGTAACTCTTTTCAATAATATTTATGCAATGTTTTTTTTTTTTTAATCTTGCTATGTTGATTAGTTTTCAAATTGTATATAGGTATATTGCTATACTTAACTGTTTCAGATGAAAAAATTTTCATTTTGAGTTTAATAAGGTTATGAGTTATTCTCATTTTGTGATAGATTTTACTTCATGAATAATCAAACATCTGGGATTTTTCGTACAGTAGAAAAAGTAGTACTGTGTCAGTACTGGAGTAGCAATTCTGGCTTTACATCTTGTTCGAATTTTTACTCTTCAAGTTAAATGTAAGAGTTGAGAACATTACTTATAATGCATTATCAAATATTTGTATCCTTGCTCCTTTTGGCATTTGAGTTTTCATGATTGGGTAACATTGATTTGCTAAATGGCAATCATTCATACTTTAAATCCCATTTGAAATGCATTCTATTTTGAGCTTTGCATTTTTTCTTTCATTCTTAATTCTATATTGCTTTTTGAACTATAATTTGCAGAGGAGTTTAATAAAGAAACTGGGCAGGCCCTTGTTGGAATAGAAACATTACCACCGGATTTAAGAGATTTTGTTGAGGAAGACAACCAGCGATTTGAAAAGGAACTAGAAGAATGGGATGCACAGCTTGCTCAGAAAGCTTTGCAGGAGAAACTTCTAGCATCTCAGAAACTGAGGGAGTCAGAGTCTTCAACAGGTTAGTCCATTTTTATTAAACTATATTTTATTACAATGTCGTATTTATTACTGATATTTTGCTAGGAAATGTTATGCTTGTTAAAAGAAAAACAAACTTCGGTTATCTTAGAGTATGAAGCAGGTAGTAAAATCATCGGCAATTCCGTCCCTTGGAGATAACCACGGGGAACATGTAGTTACCCCTTGCCAGACTTTCTGTGTCCATATACAGTTACCCGTGAACCATGCGGGGGTTGGGGTGCCACCTGCCTGCACAAGCACATATCCACATGGAACTGTGTTGTGTACCTTTTTCAAGGTACATGCAGTGATTCTGCTGATTTTCCCTCTGCCTGTCCTACCTGCTTTATTGGACTGGATCCCTCTTGGCAGAAAGCTTAGAAAAGCTGTGAAACTAACAGGTACCCCAAACCAAATCACTAAAGCTATCAACAGAGTGAACTCTAACGTATTTGAGCAAAGTAACACAACTCCATATACAGAGGGTGCCAAAAAGTGTACACATTTTAAGGAAGTGTACACATATTAAAATTGTAATATTGAATATATACCAATAACAGAAGATGAATACAAGTCATGTTTGACTTCTACAATGACAAGAGATGCTCAAAGTGGTCACCATCAGCATCTAGACACTTCTGATGATGGCCAAATACTGCTTGAGCAACGGTGACCAAAGTGCCCACATGTGTCACTGTGCATGCCATTTCAGTTTCTTCCCGAAGTCCCACCAGTATAGCTGGTTTTCTAGGGTACACCACGTCCTTTAAGGTCCCCCACAGATAGAGTCAGTGGGTTTTAAGTCAGGAGAACATGGGGGAGACTCAAACAATGTTCTCAAATTTCAAATACCACTTCAACATGGCCTTGCACTCCTCGAACAACAACCATGTTTCTGCCATTTTCTCTGACTGTCCTGCCTGTCGCATGGTGACACTAGCATGCATTTGATTAACGCCATCTTTTGAGTGAATGTCATACTACACTTTGCTACTAGGATTCAATTCAACTTCAAAAAGCAGTACATAGATAACATCGCTTAAAAAGTATGTACCTTTTTTGCCACCGCTGGTATATTTTGAGTATACTTATATATTACTGAAATAGCACTAGTAATATATAGTATTTATTAGATTTTTCTCAGAATTCTTAAAATTCAAAACAAAATTAGCCAAAACTAAACATTTAATATATTCCAAGTAAAAATATGAATAAACCTATAAAATACACACATAGGTATATAAAAATACAAATTTTTTAAAATATTCTAAAAATTAATTGATGAAATCAATAAAGTATTTAAATGCGATACAAAAACAAAAAAATATGTTATAGCAAAATTGAAAATGGGATGTCTTTGATTTTTTTTTTTTAAGGTTAAATTTATCACTGAGTTGTGACTATATTTCAGGCACAGAAAAGTGCTATTACTCTGTGGTAATTGGTGAAATAATGATATAAATTAAAACATGTATTTTTTTCTCCCAGTTCATTTGTCTCTTTTTTTATAACTTTGGCCTTTTTTTTTGTGCAAGGTCTGCACGTTTTGATTTAGTCGTTTATGAAGTTTGTTTAATTTTTCTTTTCCACACGGATTCCCATGCGGCATTGCCTGGCTGGGTTTCAGCATTACCTTTTGATCTGGAGAAGGAATTATTCTTGCGGGGGGAGCTTTGCCATGCCACATGGGTGGTGTGATGGATGCAAGCACACACAGATCTGTTCAGACTTGTAACTTGTTTTCATATAAATTGAACAGTTGAATCCTTGATCTTGATTTTAAGAGGCATTGAGTTAGAGTTGTTAAAAGGTGAAGATGACGGTATTATAAACAGCGATACCAGCGTTTGGCTACTGGTGGGCTCTGCCCTCAGGACTCTGCTGTCTTCCCTTACGCCCAGGGCCACCGTGTGGGACAGGAAGCTCTGGGGTCTCGCCAGGGGGCAGTCGCACTGCAGTGGTATTGCCCACTTGGGTAGGACATCAGAGGATGTCGGGAGGTTTCCGAGCTCACCTCGCAGTGTGGTAACTCCAGTGCGGTTCCTTTCACTGTCACCCAGTTCCATCCCTGTGTGATTTCATTCCTTGCCTTTGTGCTTACCACTTCCAAGCCGCCACCCGGACCTTGCCCCCGGATGGAGCTGCTGTGTGGGGCTTGTGCCCCTCACGCTGTCACTGCTGGGGGAGCCAGGCTGCGTAACTGGCGTAGGTGGTAGGACCCGAGCACCCGGGTGCAGGGGAGCCCCCCTTCATTGGTGAAGCTGCAGCTCTCGTGTTGGTTCGTCCATGTTTTATGGCACCAAAACGTTAAGTTCTATAGTTTGCTCCTCTTCATCTGCTCTGTTTCTCACCGGACTCTAAATTTACGGCTGTAACACATTTTTTGTCTACAAAGTCATGCTAATGCATATTCCCACGTCAGCACGGGACGTTAATTCCCCTCTGACAGGACTCGCCAGCTCTGCCCCGTCATTTGTGTTTGTCATCTTCTGTTTCCCCTCTGGAAGAGGCTGCTTCTATGCCCCACACCCTTTCCTGCCCATCAGGTCTCCCTACCATACACTTAGGTTGTTTCGTCATTTTAAAAAGTTTAGTAGTAGGTGTTGGGCATATGTTTGCATGTCTCTCTTTTTATTATTAAACAACTTAAGGAAAATGCAGACTGTTTCTGAAAGGAGCTCAGATAACTAAAAAATAAAGAGGCTGAAAGGGTCATTTCACATATAACCGTTATCATAATTGCCTTCCAGACTGGGTTTTTAGAAAGCGATGGCAGTCCTGCCTTAATAAGAAACATCGTGTCCTCTGTGGAGCTGCTAGAAATACGTGCTCGGTTTGCGTTACTAGAAGTAGAATGTGCCAGGTCTCTAAATTTGGGGTGTGAGATTATTGTTGCAAAGATTGGTTCCTGTGATCTTGCATATCATATTAAGAAATCCATCCTGTGGTTCGGCGGACATTAGTACATCACAACTGAATAAGGGAACTTACCATGTTTACTAGAACCACTCATCTGTTGTCATTAGTAGACAGGTTTTACTTTAACACCCATGTCATCTTCTCTCTATTTCTCTTTACAGTTTTTTAATTTGTTTAATTTGGTATAATACTTTCAGACTATCAAAGAAACATCATATTTAAATCTCTCTGGTGTGCACTAGGGTTATGAGTCACTAGTGGAAGTAATACAAGTAAACCTATTGATATAATCCACCAGAGTGATTTTCTTCCCTCCCTGCAAATCTTCTCAGTAAAGCTACAACGTAAGAGCTACTAAAATCAGTTTCTCCTAAGTGATATCCCAATAAGAATAGTAACTTTCATAGTGTTAAAGAGATCAGTATTTGTTCCTCTTCTGTTAATATGTGACCAAGAAATCCATAGGCCTCACTTTTCTGGACCCATTCATCTTACTGCAGCTAAGTGACACGAGGAGAAAGTATCATTTGCTACGTCCCATGCCGCCTCCCTAGCCTGCTTACGGCAAAGGAGACCTTGCACTTGTGTTTGGAGATGTAGCCAACAGCTGCTTACAGCAGGTGCAGACGTCAGAACTACCTGGGGGACTTTTTCTGAGGATTGAACAGTGTACCACACCTCACATCTTAGAATTCCTGGGATCGGAGTCGCTGAAGGAACAGTCCAGAACATGTATTTATTACAAAACCTTCAGATGAGTCCGAAGTGTGCCTCTAGTTAGAGCATGGCCCTAGGCCGTATTTTTAAAACAGAGAAATTAACCTGAAAGAGAAAAGAGCTTTGCCTGAATTACTGTCTGTCTTGTGTTGCTCCTGCCTTACTAAAAAACAATTTCAAGTCCTGGCAACATACGGAACATACCCAAATTAAAAAAAAGAAAGACGCTAAAACAAAAAAATAAGGTACAGATCATTGCTGTTGGAATAAAATTGATTCCATAAGGCCTCCTAAGTCTGCCTGGGGGTGGCGTGCGGACAGGCTGTGGGACTTCTCTACAGAGGCTGACCACAGCTCCGAGGACACAGCTGCTCCCGAGAGCTCCTGAGACCCGGTGGAGGGGACGGGGCTCTCAGGGTTCTCAGTCCCTTCCGGCGGGGACTGGATGTGTTCCTGTGTGCCTCTCAGAGTCTAGCACGATACGTGCCTTACAGTCAGGGCCCTCTGAGTGTTTTCTGAATTGAATCCACTCCCTGCGGAGATGTCACTGCGAGCTCCCGAGGGGCGATCCTCAGCGTGTGGGAATGGTGTAGCCGGAACGACCGTGCCCCAGGGAGGCAGGCTCAGATGTGCAGTGCAGAACTGTCCTGGGTAAACTGCGGGGTGCATTCTGGTTCCTAAGCCTGGACACCACCCCCCGTTCCTGGGGGTCTGCATTGTAGTAGGGTTTGGTGGTTCTGGTAGCCAGCCTACCATACTCTTTCTAGGCTGCTTCTGAGGACTCGTTGATTATAATTGCATTTCTGGAAACAAATGGACTGCATATCTTGGAAGCAGTCCTCTTTAAGTATTCTTCTAAATTTGAATGCAGTAGATGTGATTCATTAGTAAGACAGGGCTTTAGATACTTGTAGGGGATATGAGATGTTGCTTCTTTTTTTGTTTTTATAGTTGATTAAAGAGCAGATTTTTACCCTTTAACAGAAAACCAGTTGGTCTTCCAGTTGACTCTCCTCTTAAAATGCTGAGTCGCATAACCAGGAAATGCACCTCAGTAGAACACCCCAGGCCCCTCCAGGCCCTTGCTTCCACAGGACAGTGGGCCCAGGGAGCGGCTCAGAGTACTCTCAGACGCTGGGTCTTTGCCAACCAAACGTAAGTGAAGCCCCAGCATGACGAACGTAGAGCGTGGCCAGAAATCTCTCCCGTGGGGGATACGCCATCAGAAACCTCCATGAAGCACCCGTAGGACAAAGGAGTAATGTGAGAGGCACAGGCACATTACGTGCCTCCGTGGAGAACTGGTCATTTAGGGTGAAATGCGTGCATTTAGGAGTTTGTAGGTCTGGGTTGGGAGCCAAGGAAGACTTCAGGGATTAAGAATAATAAATGATACACAGGTAACCACACGCTTTATTCCACGTAGAAGCCTGGACACTACATTAAACGGAGGGACCGACATGGTAGCTCTTTATGGAGTGCCTGCCCTTCATACAGGCAGGACTGATGAGGCTTCTGCAGGGGTGCAGGATGCACACAGCATCGTGCATGTTTACACACACACACAGCCAAACTTCTTGCCCTGCTGCTGTTTATAAGAAAGAAATGGAAATTGCCCAAACACCCTGTTGGGTATTAGTTGTGTGAGCCCTCTGTACAGAAGGACACATTGTAACCAGAAAAAAATTATATTGACGTAAAAAATACTTGCTGTTAAGTTCAACAGAGTACATTCAGAATAATTTTCTTTGAAAAACAGGGGCAGGTAAAGTCTAGAAATACGGAATGCTAAAAGTATTAACTGCGTATCTCTGAGTAGTGGAAAGAACTTTTTATTTTTCTCATTTTGCTTATTTGTTTATTCTAGTCACTATGTTGTTTTTACTCTTCTAGTTTGACAAAATGAAGCCAAAATTTATTTTCTTTGCTATGAGGACCCTCTGTTATAATCTGACTCCTTTGGAATTCTGCGACGCCTTCCCTTTGAGTACCTGGGTTCCATCTGCACCGGATTATTCCCTCTCATTATGACAGTTTTCCAAGTACCCTTCATTTTTAAACTGTCCTCTTACTATCAGTAATCTTGAAATTTTGCTTACTCTTAAGACGTTCTCCCTAAAATTACCCCCATAGCAACTATCCCTTTTTCCTGTTAATCCTAAGCTGCTCTCACTACCAAATTTATGTTGTACTTGTATTTTAATTTGCTTACTGGTATAAAGACTCGTTGGTAGCCAGGATTTTATTAATCTTTTAACTGTCCTTACAGTGCCTCTGCCTACACCGTTTCTTCTACCTGGAATCTTCTTCTTTCCCATTTCCAAGATAATTCTCTCTACAAACCCTTCAAGCCTCAGCTCAGTTGGCATTTCTGGTAGAAAGTCTTTCTGGACATGCAGTATCATCCCGAGTGTGTACATGGGGTCCACAGAGCTTCTGTAGAACCTTGTGTACAACTCGGTCATTGCAATTAGTACTTTATATTGTAATGAAGTTTATATTCACTGATTTTGTTGAGAATTCCTTAAAGTGAGTGAATTTTATGTCAGTTTTTGTTTTTACACTGTTCATGCCAAGCACGGTACTGGAAATGGCACTGGCTTAATTAACATTGGGAATGAAGTTTGGGTTTTTGTTTCCAAACTCCCAGATCCCACATCCCTGTGGGTCCCCTTGCTGTAACAACAGCACCACTCAGATAGTTCCCTGGAAGGTGATAAGCAGGGAACAATCTAGAAAAAATAGTTGTGTGTAATATTTAGGCAAAAGCATTCAGCATTACTCACAAGGTTTTTGGAGTCAACTCCCTATGTAGAAGGAAGCCTTGACCCTGATGACCTAAGTGTATTGGCTGGGTTCATCAGAAGGACTTTTGCTCGTGAGGACTGTTACCTTACTGTCCAGGTTCCAATGCGTTAGACCGATCAGTGTCAGAGCAGGTGGGCTTCTTGGCCCCCACTGCCTGAGGCTCCCGACCGTCCGTCAGCGATGTGCGTTCCCTGAGGAGGGACACAGGGCAGGCGCAGGGCAACGCACTGTCAGCACGCAGCATCACTGCTCAGCAGTCTCGAAAGCAGCTGACTGGAGGCGTGTGTCATGAACCCTCCCAGAAGCAGAACCGTGTGAAGCTGGAGGCCGGCCTGAAATTTTCTCTCCGTCCTTTGTGACCCAGGGGCGCAGTGTATCAGGGACTTCAGAAATGGCACGTTAACGTCTCTAAGCTTCGCATCGCACACAGCGTAAGCCTTTGTCCTGTGGGTTTCCGTGCCATTTCACCTCCCTCATCCTGGTTCCTGCTGCCAGAACCCGGGCTCCTCATCACACCAGTCTTCAGACCTCACCCCTGGAGCCAAAACAGCTCCTGCCTCATGCTGTCTCTGCCCTCAGCACCATCTCCTCTGGCCGTGCTGCCCTGGCACCTTCGCTGGTCTCTCGCACGACTGTCCTCTCTGGTCCGTCCTTTGCCATGCAGCTGGAACAAATTTGTTGTAACGAGCCGTGATGCAGGTCCTTTGTGCCTTCAGAGCCTTTCCGTGACTCAAAGGCCCCTGCTGGCTTTGCCCCTGCCTGCGCCGTCGTGCCAGCGCCTGTCCCCTGTGCGGTGGCCCCGCGCCCGCACTCACTCCGTGGACTGGCTGTCCTTCCATCGGGCACAGCCAGCCCGTCACCCTTCAGCCACACAGTCGCTTCATCTCATCTCCCATAATGCAAGTCACCCCTCCTGTCTCTTATTCCTAGAATGCATTGTTGTAATGTCAGAATTCATGACGATTGTAATGACTTTCTCCATAGTTGACTTCGTAGGGGCAGAGACGAGCTCACGCTTAGAATCTCAGTCCCCGGCCTGGTACCTGGCATGTAGTCAGATGCTTAATTAAAATTGACTGGGTAAATGTGTTGAAATTATAAGAGCTTTTTCACCAATATTTTACTTTGAGAGGTTTTTTTAAAAATTCATCAAGTATTGGACAGATTAACAGGAGCCCTTTTGTGTCACACCAGGTGGTTAAAGAAGGCCTCAAACTTAACTAGTTGCATTAATGTAGACCATTTTCGTGTGCTTCCTTATTGCTCATATCCATCCATTAATTAATTTATTAATTCATTCGTTCCACTAAGTTATGGCATGCTTTATTATGTACTAAGTGTTGGAGAAATAGCAGTGCAGAGGGGAGAGAGCATCTCTGCTCCTACAGTTCAGCAGGGAATATAGTCTGGAGACAAATCCTTACAGTAGTAATTAAGTCATAATTGTGGGAGGTGCTAATAAAAAAGAAGCATGTTCCTTCAGAGCAGTGGTTCTTACCTGGGAGTGATTTTTGTCCCCAGGGAGCGTTTGACAATACTGGAGACATTTCTGGTTGTCACACCTGGGGACAGTACTATTGGCATCTAGGGATAGATGCCAGGGTGGGCGGGATAGGCTTCTACACCAAAGAATCTGAACCGAAATCTCAGTAGTGCAATGGGTGAGAGAGCTGCCCTGGTGACCGAATGATCAGTGACACTTGCACAGGAAGTGGCATTTAAAGGAAAGGATGAGGCGGTGTTTAGATGAGGGCAATGGGAGTGCATGAACGTACAGACAGAAGGCTGAGAATGAGGCTGGAAGTCGGCCTCCTCGTGGATGTATTTGATAAGTTGGAAAAAGGCTGGTATAGGACCCTTTCTGAGCGAAGGGCTAAGGACTAAGGTTACATCGGAGAGACAGGAGGCCCACGGAGAGCCTTGGGGGTCATCTGCGAGACGCCCACTGCGTGCTCAGAGGGCAGTGCTGCTCATGGGCTAGAATGCACGTAGTAGTTACACCTTCGGAAGTTCTTCGTAGGGATGATATTTGAGGTCTTGAGTTATGTTGGTCCAAGCTTGCCAAGTTGTAATCATTTTTCCTCTGACAGCACTCCACCCGGGCAGGTTCAGAAGCCACAGAAGGTTGGGTTCGTTCAGGGTTAGGCCTTTGTCAGGTAGGTGTGAGAAGGGACACTGTGACCAGAGAACAGTTACTGTGCTCGCTGTGGAAACCTTGTCCAGGATTGTTGCACAAAGCAAATCCTCTTTTTTCCCCCTGGTAGAATGCTAGTAGTTTTCCAAAATGAGATTTTGGTCGTAATCGCGCAGAAAGTTTTACTATGGACTCCTTTATCATAAACCACACTGGGGACTTTCTTACGTAAGTATTTCATTGCTTTTGCATTTCTTTCTTTCTTTCTTTCTTTTTTTTTTTTTTTTTTTTTGGTAAATTCCGGGGCAAGTGCTATGTGTTGAAGGTCTGTCACTTTACATAGAAGAGTGAAATGGATTATTGTGTAACTTTGAATTAGAAATACCTAATAGCGTCATCTTAGTATAGACGCTGTGTGATTTATTAGATATACAATTGATTCTTTTCTCATGAAGCACAAGCAGGAGAACCAGAATATCTAGAGCAGCCGTCAAGAAGTGATTTCTCAAAGCACTTGAAGGAAGAGACTGTTCGCATAATTACCAAGGCGTCACATGATCATGAAGATAAAAGTCCTGAAACAGTCTTGCAGTCGGTAAGAACTTTTCTCTTAGCCTCTGCGCCCGGACGAGTTCACGGCATTTCCTAGCAGTGTGTCGGAGAGTGACAGGCCGTGGGACGGCTCTGCCATGCCCCTGGTCAGTGACTGTGGTGTCACCTAACCCCCAGGCTGTAGTTTTCTCAACCCTAATTTTAAACATGCTTCTTTTTAAAGTTAAGTATCTCCCTTCCTATTAGAAATTTGTGAAAAATTACAATCATAGACTAAATCAAGTTGACCCTTGCACAACGTGGGGAGTAGAGGCACCAACCCCCATGCAGTTGAAAATCCATATAGAACCTTAGACTCCTCCAAAAGTTAACTACTGATAGCCTACTGTTGACCAGAAGCCTTACTAACAGTATAAACAGTCCATTAGCATGTATTTTGTATGTCATATGTATTACAATAAAATAAGCTAGAGAAAAGATCTTATTAAGCAAATCATAAGGATAATACATGTATAGTACTACACATTTTTATGGAAAAGCATCTGTGCATGACTGGACCCACACAGTTCAAACCCATGTTGTTCAGGGGTCAGCTGTGCTTCTCCTGTCCCTCATCCCTTCTTCCGTCTTTAGTCTAATTACACGGGAACAGTTGGGAATAGAAGGTGAGATTTTGTTCTATGGAATGTGTTTAACAATAAAATACTAGAGACTCTAGGTGAGAATACTGTTAGGGGGACAAATACGATCTTATAAAATGGTTCACCCACATTTCAGCAGTCCTTACAAAATTTGTTGTTATAATTCTCCTGTGATAGAGTTCTCAGTTGTCTTTTTATAAGAATAAATTGAGCACATCATTATTGCACTGTGTTCTCAATGAGATGTTATTACAAGAATTTAGTACTACAAACCATTCAGTTGCTGTGCTCTTTTTTTTTTTTTCCTTTTTAATGAGCAGAAGCAGCGCTAAAGAGGTTTCCTGATAGTAATGTTAGTATTCCCCCCAGAGAACGGAAGAGTAGAACGTATCGTTTTCAACACACAATTTCTACTTAGTAAGTGAACTTCATTCAAACAGGAGCCTGCTCATTGCAGTGGGGTCTATAATAAGATAAGATCTTGATTAACCAAAATGTCCAATTCATGAGGTATTGTTTTAACTATGTTTTGATGAATGAAATAATAATCAGAAATTACTTTATTTTCTATTTGAAAATTTTGATTATCTTACCATAAGAAGACACTGTATTGATATAGGTAGGTGTTTTTTTGATCATTCCAAATTTTGCAAATGCTCCAGAGATGCTAAATGAGCTTGAGACGGACACCTGCTCACTGGGCACTTGCTGGGACGTCTCTTAATGGATCTGGGGTGTGTAGTTCTTGGGGATGGTAGAAGAGGGAAACCTGGAGAGGAACAAACGACAGGGAAGTAGGTACAAGGGGAATGAAAAATTAATTTGGCAGGGCCCTGGCTGATGAGAACTTTTATTTACTAGAGCCCACACTATGATTAATGGGTGCCATCCTTTTAACTTCTACCAGAAAGCTGCAAGCGTGACTTAGGTTAACGTAGACTCACATTGTTTTTGGTTTGGCTAATCATCTAAAATGTAAATTGGTAGAAATCAACACTCACATTTTGATTACTTAGTTTATTAATATGGATATCATTTTATAAGCTCGCAACCTACTGTGTCGCCTTCACTTGGAAAAGGGGGTGGCACAGAGAGAACGTGATAGACAGCACATGCGTTTGTCCCTTTGACTTGTCATCGGGAGTAGCCCCAGCCGTCCGCCCCGTTGTCTGACTCAGTCCCGCAGAGTGTCCAAGAGCCTGTGTCCGGGCCTCGGGGTCGGCTGCTTGGCACCCTGATAACCACTGACTGGGTTTTGTCGTTTACAGGCATACTTCTAGAAACTGAATCGAAAACTGAGGAGTCTCAGACTTTGGGATTCGGTTGTCCTGATTTTTTAATATCGGTTTTACTTCCTACTAGCTAGGCAAACTTGAATAAATTGCTTAATTTCTCTAAAGCTCAGTTTTCTTTCACATAAAATGGAGGTGATTGTCGGAGTAATTCAGAACTTTTTTTTAAATGCCTAGCATGTAGTGTAGGCACTAGGTAGCTGTTAGTTTCCTTTTGTTGCTCAAATTTTCACTGTTTATAGACATACAACATAGTAAGGTCCAACCTTAGTGTAAGAAGAACTCCCTAGAAAGCTTGCAATCACAGAAACCATAGACAGGTACTCTCCAAATATTTAGAGAGCTTGCATTTTAGAAGAATGTCCTTAAATTCAAATGAAGTACTTTAGAAAGTTTGAAAAATACAGAAAAGTAGACTCCAAGAAGGAATTGTACGTAGTCCCACTACCCAAAGTTAAACACTGTTAACATGTTGGTGCATTTTCTTTCATTCTTATTTTTATATACAGATTTGGAATTTATGTTTATAGTTGAGTTACTACCATATATAAAATTTTGTGTCTTAACTTTTGTTCTTTTAATCACTTAACATTATACATAGCCATTTCCCGTGTTATAAACTCGTGGTAAGGAGCATTAAATAGTTGAGTATTATTCCATTGAGTGATTAAATTCTTGTTTACTTATATATTTTCCCAGTGCATATTTATTTTTATTTTTACATTATTATAAATGGGCTGCTAGAAACGAAACCTTTTCCATATTTCAGGTTATTTCTTTGGCTTCTCTGTTATTGATTTACTGGGTAAAAATGTTTGAGCATATTAATGAGGTGAAGGGGTCATAGTCATCCAGCTTTCTGGCCACCTTTTTATCTGATCACTTTTTCAAAAAGTCATATTTAATGGATTTCAGTTAATAAAAATCTTTGTATTTTCATTATTTTTGCAATGTGTTATTATAATTAAGGAACTTATTTTTAACCCCTTTCAAATTCAGCCTTTGTTAAGGTATTCATAGAGGGGCCTGGCAGTAATAAGAAAAGATAAATATACATGTACTTTACTTCAGTGAACCCTTAAATGCTATAAAAATGTGTATGTACCTGAGGGTCTCTAAACCTGATGCACAGTAAGTACTACAGAATTATCACATGTGCCCAAAGCCTCTTCCCTTTCTCAACTTTTACCCTTATAATGCATCAGTATTGTGCTGTCGAAACGATGAGGCGGTAACTGGAAAGGTTTATAAACATTTATTTTTCTCCAAGTGCAGTTTTTTGCCCCAAAAGGAATATGTTGTTTTGTAAGGATTAGTATTCTAAGGAATACATTTCCCAGTTGCAATTTGCCTTAAATTTATGTTTTCCCTTCCTAAGATAGTTATTGTTGTGGATTACCTTGTGAGAAAGTTTTCACCAAAAAGTCCAGACAAATTTCTAAATTCATCTGTTTATATTTCAGTCTTGTGAATGGAGACCTAGGACAATTATTCCTCTCTAACATGCTAGAAGAATTAAAAACCCTTAATTAAATGTCATGGGCCACGCACATCTCTATAGGATATTTATGAGAGTGATAACAGGTTAGAATTACTCAAATACAGGAAGCTTAAAGTAGCATAATAGTATAATAATATAGATAATGCCTGTCATTTATAGAGCAGTGATTTTGTGTCAGGTATTGGGTTTCTTGGATATAATCTCTCAGGATCATGACAACCAGGCAAGTTGGTTATTTCCTCTTGAAAAACTGAGGACCCAAATAAAATAAGGAAACCTTTTCTAAAAATGTTATGGTTATAAATGGCATTTCTGTTCAAAGGAATGACCATTCATTAGTCTTGGCTATTAGTTTTGTGTTACGGTTTAATTAAATTCTCTGTGCGTGTGTACTCCTGGAGAGTCAGAAGATGCTCACACGTACCTGTATTGTAAATTGAAACAAAATCCTTTAATTACTTTTATTAAAGTTTTCTGTTCATTTCATGTCAAAACTAAAGTTTATCTTTGCTTAGGAAAACTTTTAGGATGCAAAGAAATTACTTAAGTGAGACACTTTGAAGCACTTTAAGTACTTTCCAAATTTGTTTATAGGTTAATAGTGAATATGCTAGTTATAAATCTATTCAGTAGTCAGAGTGTTGTGAAATCTGAACAGTATTTTGAATGAATTGTCTTGATGTCTTTGGACTTTTTTGGATTTCACACTGACTTTCACTCTGTTAGTGTGCATTATGAAATTTATATAATTTGTTAAAGAAAAAAGAAAAAAATCTGCATTATGAAAAATGGTTATCATTTTTCAGCATCTTTTCCAAAAATAAGAATTCCTCGGGCACTTAGAATGTAAATATATGGTACTAGGTCTCACAGGTGTTACGGGTGCATTAAGCACAGCAGAGTGTGGATAGTAAGTGGATACACAGCCAATAGCTAGAAAGGAAAGAGGTGAACTCACAAGGGAGAAAACCTACCGACTCTCCTTGGTTCAGAGGAGGCTCCTGTCTCATTTTGATGGAAATACCAAGAAAGGCTTTAAGGCAATATTGGAATTTTTTTAAAAAATGAAACCCTCAGCTATAAAGAGAGCAATCAGAAAAACAACTCCACTGTTTATTATTTCTAAGGATTTAGAGTCCAAACTAACACTGTGTACGGGAAAAAATGGAAACTCGATTTAGCGTTTGAGATACAAAGGGAAAGCTAGGGTCTTGGACTACCACTTGGTTAAGGCATTGGCTTCTGATACTCCGTCGTAGGGGGTTTCCTTTCATGCTAAGCAAATGCAGGTGTTTTCAAAAGACTCAAGAAGCTCTGCACTGAAACTGGGTGTTTCCCTTGTTCTCTTTTCTAATGTTCATGCTACTGGTTTTCTTCTGCAGGAACCTGAAAGTGCCAGCCGTCAACCACCCTCTAACCAGCGAGTTGTAGAGGTGGCCGTTCCCCACGTAGGGAAATTTGTGATTGAGTCAAAGCAGGGGGGTTATGACGACGAGGTACCCCTCATTGCGGTGCTTGGCACTGCTCCTGCTTGTTTGCTGCACCTCAGTACCAGTGCTCTGGGCACGCCTGCACCCTCACTTGTCCGTCTTCTGCGGCATAACACACAGCTTTGCCAGTGTGGTCTGAAATTACCTTAACCTGTTTCTAACAGAACTTCCCATTTCAAATGAAAATTTAAGCAGAAAGCTTATGGAATTTATCAAAGTAATAGTTTTGTGTTTCTAGTATTCTTTTGTGCAGACATAGGATCAGTTTACTCTCAGGTCGATAGATTACAATAAGATTTGTTTAAATAAAAAGAGAAAATTTTGAGCATTTAAAAATAATTTTGCATTTCCTTTCCTGTTTTACTTCATTTACTATAATAAATACTTTGCCCACCATTTCCTCCAGAAGAGCCCACAGCCTGCCTGCAAACATCACTGATGGCTTTGCTTCCGCCCTCTCCGTGGGGCCGAACTGAAGGACGCGCCGCCGGCTGAGCGCCGAGCCGCTCTGGACGTGGCGGCGCCTCCTCGCGGTTTGTTCTCACCACCTGCCTTTCTGGCAGTGCGGAGGCAGTTCTGCTTCTCACGACACGGTTTTTGAGAATCCGGATGAAATTGAATTGTGACCTTGTTTGCATCAGGTTTACCCCCCGTAGGTCACAGAGGGCCAGGAAAGCAGCTTCTGGGGAGTAACAGCAGGGAAGACCTCGCCTTCTGTCACTTGTTGGTTTTTACTGGCGTGGATGAGAATTGAATGTGTATTAACTTTTTCTGGACTTACTCCTAGGTTGTAGTTACACTATTATATGAGCCTTAGGACGTCCTTGTAATACTAACATCAGTTATCAGGACGTGGTCGATGTCAGAAGGCGTGCCCTAGAGAGGTGGCAGCAGGTTGGCAAGGCAGGCACTGCTCCCACGGGCGATGCGAGGTGCCCCTGCCCCCCGCTACTGCAGCTTCCCGTGTGGAAGCCACAGTGCGCCCCGTGAGTGAGGTTCGTGACTCGGGCAGTGGACGCAGTCTCATCACCTCTACTGAGATGGCTGCCCACGGCCCTGAGGGACTTCACTGCGCAGATGTTTCACAGTGTAAGCGACTCGGCGTAATGAGCTGTTAGAGGACAGAATACACTTCCGTACTTAGTAGTAGGAAGTTCCAATTAACTTTTAATACCGTGTTGGTGCTTGAACATTATGGAAACTGGCATGTTTTTATTTAAAATGTTAACTTAGTGCTCATGCACCTGAGTGTGTGTCTTTGGGTGAACGATCGGCCATTTAAAAAAAACAGAATTGTGATTAATCATTTAACCCTGTCTTTTGCACATGTGCTCCTGCTGCCGGCAGTTTTGTTTGGTTTTCTGAACTCATTGACCGTTTAACAGCGCATGTGCCTTGGACCTAAGTCCTGTGGATACAGGGCTGCTGCTATGGGTGTTCGTGGTGTCTGGTTTGCAGGAAGGCATACCGAGCTCCCCAGCCCTTAAAGAGGCACCTTGAAAACAATTGTTGCTCCTTTTAAATGGTTCTATCAGAGAGGAGCACATTGTTCTAATTTGTCTAGAAAGGGCTGTCTTTTTAAAAGTCTTTGATTCAGAGAGGATGCCTTTCTGCATTTTGCACAAAGGTACTGTATGAACTAGATGTGACCGGCCCTGTATCGACGATTTTGAAAGATACCTACATGCATATTGGATCACATGTGCTATAAAAAAATGCAACATTTGATTTACAGATAGTGAAAAGGACAGGGCTTTTAACTTGCATGTAAAGGAATTATTTGTGTGTGGGGGGGGGTGTTAAATTTTTTTTATGTTAATCATTCAAAAACTCTTACTTTAAATCCCTTGTGGCAGGTCATGATGACACCGAACATGCAAGGTATCATCATGGCCATAGGTAAATCCAGGAGTGTGTATGACAGGTGCGGCCCTGAGGCAGGGTTCTTTAAGGTACAGGAATGTTTTCATGGTGGTTGCTTTTCTTTTCTTTTTTTTTTTTTTTTCAATTAAGCTTATTAAAATGTTTTATTTCTTTGAGTTAAGTTTGATTTCCTATATAATTTCTCTGTTCTTTTTTTAGGTCACTGATATTCTGGGGGTTTCCTTTATGCATGAATCTAAGGCTGATATTTTTTTTCCTTATAATCCAGATAGTTCAACAAAAACAAAGCTTTTTATCTGAGTTTACCCTCATGGTGCTCCTCTGGTTTGTTAGCAGAAATTTGAATTGTCTTTTTACTTGAAGGAAATTAAGGGTGTTGATGAGCAAAACTAGGAACTGAGTAACTGTTTCTAGTAATGTTTTTTTTTCTCATTAGGAATACTATTGGTCAATATTATAATATTTTTCTTTAATTTTATTATCATAAGATACCAAATTGCTTTTTTTATTGGGTTGTTTCTAAAATGATATGTTCATGTATTATCTCTTTTGTTTCCTATTCTTTCTCTCTGTTTTTGCTATAGTTAGTTTTTGATATTCTGGTCATTTCAAGACATCTGAGACCATCAACCTGAGGCATTATTCCATGACTTGATCTTTTTTCTCTCTAATACCAGATCTTTACAGTGTTTTGATTACAATATTATTTGCTTTTACACAATGGATATTTTTGTCATTTTATTTAGATTAACCAAAATTCTACCAAATTTTTCCACTCTTACCACCTTTTTAGTGTTTGTTTTATATTTGTTTAAAAAAACAACAGCTTTATTGAGGTATAGTTCTCCACAAAAAGCTGCCTGCTCTGTCAACATTAAAAGTTCTAAAATTTTTCCTTGAAACAATTGCCATCATCAAACTTGATCTTCAAAAAACTGTTTATTTTTGGCATTCCTTTCAATATGTAGTAAAAATCAAAGGCTTTGGACATGGTAGCCCGTCTCCATAAGCACTTTTGAACTTACTAGGATTAGTGTGACCGAACACCCTGGTATGCCCAGGACTGGGGGGTTTCTTGGGACACAGGAACTTCAAGTGCTAAACTGGGAGTTCCAGCAAAATGGCCCCAGGATGAGTTGATCACCCTATTCGGTTCCTGTAAGAAAGATTGCAAAACAACTCTTTAAAAAAAAAAAAAAGTTTTATGTTTAAAATTTTATTCCCCTTCCTAGGTACTCTACATTTTCTTCTCTTAAAAAACACTGGATATATGTCTTGTAAAGTTTTCATGGATTTGTTGTGGCAGTTATCTATCGTTTGGGGTGCCACTGTCACTTTTTGATGAATTGGGTATCTTTGTGTTGAATTGGAAGTTTTAAAGAGCCAAGTAATTATACATACTATAAACAATAGTCATTCCACCCCCTCCCTTCATGGTGAGTGCTTTCAATTATTTTATCTAGTCCTTTTGGTATGAATTCCACAACTTGAAATAGAATGCTTGTGTTTTTGTGATTCTTACTTTACACATTTTCTTTGAATTCCCTGCTGTGAGATACCAGCGATGAACCCCTTCTCCTGCCCCACATGCTCACACTGACACGTAACAGTCCCCATTTGTCCAACTACACTCGTACACACGTGTAAAAGCTTGTCGTTTTGATTAAAGCATAACTCTTTGTGTTACTTCTGTGTATTAGGCTGAACAGATGTACCATTATAAATGGGACAGAAAACAGAGGTACTGTCTCGTTTCAGATGGGACATATGGTCAGCCTATTCTTCTTGGGCTAAGTTCAGGATGTCAATAGGCTGAGCACACGTCCCATTTAAAACAGGACAGTACCATTGTTTTCTGTTGTGTTCGAAGTGGCACGTCCTACTGTGTATGCTGCTCAGGGTTGAGCTGAGTCATAACATTATTGCTTTTACCTTTTTTAATCTCGGCTTTCATTTTTCTTGGAATTAGTTGTTTTGTTTCATTGATTTGCTTTATTTTCTTTCTGTATCACTGATTTTACTTAGAGACTTTCCACCAATTAGTCGAATCTCCCCTGATTCTGTTCTTTGTCACTTGTATCTTCTTGGGGAGTCTGTTCGGAAGCTTTATGGCCTGCTCCTGTCCGTACTGGTTTTCCTTCACTCCTGGTGTGTAACTGTTACCCCCTTGTCCTTTGTGCATTTGCTGCATCATACATTTCTCTGTTTTGGCTTACCCTCTCATTTTTATGCAGCAGCAAATCTCTGAAGTTTATATTTGTGGACATTTTCACCCATCTGTAACTGAGGAATGTATGAGTGTGTAATCTTACGTAAACATTATCAGTTGTTTAAAACAAATGTATATTTTTAGTATAGGTAGATGACTAGCATTTGGAAAACTCTAGCTGTTTCTAAAACATAATTTTAGAAAAATCTGTAAATTACAAAAGTAATATATGCAAAGTACAGTCATTCAGTAATAACAGAGATGTCTGAAATATGCACATAATCTACAATGGCCACTTCTGTCTTCCTATTTTCCTTAAGTTAGATCAAATATATTTTTAATTTTTATTCTTTTTAATTCTTAGTTTATTTTAAACTGAGGGAGAAGGGTTTTGTTTTTTATATCTCTCTGTCACATTAACAAATAGTCTTTGTTGTGTTTATTTTATACTGGCTGTTACAGCTAGGAGAGGAAGCCTTTCAGCTCTGTGCCTGAGTGCTTCTAGATACAGAGTTCCTTAGGCGTTATGATCGGACCAAATTTGTTACCTGTTCTGTACGTTTGCTAATGGTAAAACCATATGATGAAAATGTTAGCTTTCTTACTGATAAAAATGTAAGCCGCAAAGTGAAACTTAGATCAGAGTGTGTAAGTGGATTTGCTAAGATTTAGCCTCTGAATTAGGAAGAGCTACCAACCCAGTCATCTCAGTTAGGATTTCGACCACAGGCCCTCTCACGCCGGAGTCCACCCCTGGAAACAGAATATGAAAGAGATGATAGGCAGATCTGGGGAAATATGTGAGGAGAGACACTTACCTCGATCTTTTGCCCACACTGACCATTTGTTAGAATTAGCTTTCATTGAGAACAGAAAATCCCCAAATAGTACTGGCTACTATGATGGGCAAAAATAAAAGGGAATGATAATCTCAAAATACTATTTGCTTGTATGTGCCTGTACAGGCGTGGGAGTTGTAGGGTCATGTACAAAGGGTGCCAAAAGAATGTATACACATTTTAAGAAAGGAAAAAACTATTAAAATTATAATCATATATGTTGATAACAAAAGATGAATAAAAGTCTCGTTTGACTTCTGCAATGACAAGAGGTGCTCAAAGTGGTGACCATCAGCACCCAGACGCTTCTGATGATGGCGAACTACTGCTTGAGCAACATTGACCAAAGTGTCCACGTATGTCACTGCACGTGCTGTTTCAGTTTCTTCCCAAAGTCCCGCCAGTATAGCAGGTTGTCTACGGTCCATCATGTCCTTTAAGGTCCCCCATAGGTAGAAGTTCAAGGGGTGTTAAGTCAGGAGAATGTGGGGGAAACTCAATGTTCTCAAATTTCAACCACCACTTCAAAATGGTCTTGTGCTCCTAGAACAACAACCATGCTTCTGCCATTTTCTGTGACTGTCCTGTCTGTCACATGGTGACACTAGCATTCATTTGATTAACGTCATCTTTTTAATGAATGTCATACTACACATTGCTACTGTAATTCAATTCAACTTGAATTGTAAAGTAATACATAGATACATCACTTAAGATATGTACACATTTTTAGGCACCCAGTATTACAATTGTGGAATTAATTTAACTTTTTATTTTCCTTAAAAGACATCAAAATTTCTTTTTTTGTGTATTTTTTTCAATACCTATTAAAATGCCTATAGGATTTTTAATGAAATAATAACACTTTTATATTATGAAATGTTTTTTCTTATTAGTTATTTCATTGCTTATAGCAGTTATTCCCAGTTAACATACTTTATTATTTCTTTTTTACTTTTTTAAAAATTAAATTGATTGGGTGACATTGGTCTGCAAAATTACACAGGCCCCAAGTATACAATTCTTCATGGTCTGTGTATTACATTGTGTGCTCACCACCCGGAGTCAGTGCTCTTTCCATCACCAGATATTTGACGCCCCCTCCTCTCCCACCCTCTCCTTCTTAATTACTTTTGAAATTCATATTATTATTATTATTACCTCTTTGTTTATTCAGTAGATGTAAGATGTACAGCGAACAAAGAGACCAACTTACGAATGACAATTAATGTATGATAAAGATGATATTTTAAGTCAGTGTCAAAAGGATGCATTGGTCAAAATTTTATGTGATGGACTATTTGGTTGTTTCTCTGTTTGGAGAAAACAAAATGTTATATCTAGGAATTTAAGCAAAAAATAAAATCATGAAAATACTGAAAGATGTGTGTAATCTTGGCATTTTTATATAGCCCCAAGTCCATAAAGAAAATACTGCTATATTTTATAAGATTTTAAAAATTTTACACAGTAAGACGCTAAAAACAAATTTCAAGGTAGATGACCAACCACAAAATACAGTTTGGAACTTAAAGATGAATCAAATTTCTTAGCAGATCAATTGATCATTTAATTTAAACAATAACAAAAACAACTTTTGAGGTTCCTTATTTTAATGAGAATGTATTTTATTATTACGTATATTGAGTTTTTTTATAGAACCCGATTACAAATTTAAAAACACCGTCTTAAATTCATAGTTAAGAGATTTCTTTTCAATTGATGCTTGAATTGAGAAATTTTTAATGCATCTATTTGAAGTGCTAACAGGTTTCTCCTCAATCCTTAACCCTCGGAATGTACACATCTTAACATTGACATTTTTTAATCATTGTAAACATTATGTCTTTCTGTATATTCTTTTTGCATCCAGTGTAGTTTGTCAAAACTGGACATGGGTGTTAGGATCCGTGTCATAGATAAATTGATCTACGGTTTCTTTTTCGTGTTAGTCAGTATTCGATGCTCAGATTACACTAGCCTTGTGCGCTCATCAGGGACGCTCCGCCCCATTCCCAGGCTTTGGAGCGGCCTCGGATGTCACCGGTGCGTCTGGTCCGTGGGGAGCTGCCCTAAGCGTGTGGCTGTGCAACACAGCGGGCGTCAGTCCCTTATCGGCACGAACCCTGGGCAGGCTTCCCCGTTCTTCTGTCGCTGGACCTCTTCGGTTTCTCTGCCTCTTAACGCCGTCCAGGTCGTTGCCATTTTCCTAGATGATCATCTGGTCAGTGAAGCTGCTATAATTTATTGACAAAGTTATAGTTATCATTTTATCATTTTTATAGCTTTTATCAGTAGTCTTGGTAGGATCACCTTTCTTATTTCTGGTGTTTTCTCCCATTTTTGGGTCTTCCATCCAGCTTTTTGGAAGACTACCTGTGTTCACTTACCACATTATTTTCTTTTACTTTATTTTGGTTCATTTTCTTCCTTTACCTTGATATAGATTTTATTGTATTTTGCTTAAGTTGGAATTTTCCTTTGACTACCAGTCCTATAGATTTTGATATCTCATATTCCCAATATTAATATAATTTTAACTCCTTCAGCTAAGGAATAATTTAAAGCAGTGTTTTTAAATTCCTAAGTGTTTAACCTTCAGTTTTCATTCCTGTTTGTATTGCACTGTGGTCTAAGAACACAGCCTATGTGATTCTTGTCTTCTGGAATGTGAAGTAGGTTTCCTTCATCTCTTGGCATCTTGTCATTTTTTTCAAAAGTAGTCCATAAACATTTAAAACATATATATGTATGTGTGTATGTACACACACTGACATACATGTTCTCTGTCCTAACTAATCTTATTTTAGAGAAAGAAGCATTAAAAGTTGGAGAATGATGTGACTGGTTACATGTCACAATTAGTAAATGGTGTGATAGCTGTCTGAATCTTAGTGCACCCAGTTTGCCCTTAGACCTCACTGCCTCCGAAGTACGTCGTATATTTGTATGTGGGTGTTCAGTGTCTTCTAATGTATACAAGGTCAGACAGTTAAGTTTGCAAACTGATCCTAGAGAAAGCACTACATCCCTCATTGCTGAGTGTCACTACAGTCACCTTCGAAGGACTCCCCTTGGGAAGCTGTGCTCCAACTCCAGCGCCTAGTCCACCCTTCAGAGCAGTTTTGGAATTCTTTCTGGAATGGCCGTCAGAGCTGCTGTTGTCCCCAAAATCGGACAGTTAAGTTTACGAACTTGCCAAGGTTATGACACCTTACTGAGTTGTTTGTACAGTGCTGCCAGCATAAACATGTGGTGGCAACTGTGTGAACTTAAATTGTTAGACTTCAGGTATGATGACACCTCTGATGGCCACACCAGTAAAAGGGTTCCAAAATTGCTTTGAAGGGTGGACAAGGCTCTGGCATCAGTATATTGCTTCCCAAGGGGAGTCCTTCGAAGGTGACTAGTGATATTCAGCAATGAGGGATGGAGCACTTTTTCTAGGATGAGTTTGTGATAAAGTTACTTTTCTGACCTCAGATGTTTGGTTATGTCAAAATAAAGTAAGAAGTTATAAATAGAGAATCTGACTTTATAATATGATTTACAAAAGTAACACAGTCTAGGTTGAAACCATTTGACTCTTTAGAATTGAAGATTTCAAGAGAGACAACTTAACTATCCTGGTCTAAGGGTCCCGTCGGTAGATCATAAATGAACAAGGCAGGACGTCATGCACTTATATTAGAGAACTTGAGAATCAAAGGCACACGTGCATCTGTGGGAGACAAGTCTGGCCTAGCTGAAAGGAGGTCTTTGTTGAAGAGTAATAGGAAATAAAAGTAAATAGGTAATATGGGCCAAATTAGTAGGACTCTGTTAAAGGTCTTGTGAAAAAGAAGTTAAAAAATTAAATGCAAAGTGGTTTCATCACCTAATGACCAGTGTCACAGTTCGTTTTGTAAATGTGTGGTGGATTCATTGCAGTACCTGTGACAATAACATAAATAATGGCCTTCATAGGCAGCCAGAAAGTATGGAAAGGACAGACAATCCTATGGAGAAATAATCAGATTCTGAGGAATTAGTATGAGGCAAATTTAACAGCTCAGCTGTGTTAACTCTGCTAACTATGTTAGAATGGTACATCTAAAATTATGAGCAATAGATGTAATTGCAGTATATTTTAAAAATCAGAAAACTTAAGGAAGTTCATAAATAAACAAAAAAAAATGAGGAATGAATTTATGCAGGTAAAAAGTGTATGTGCGTGTTTGAAAACTTACTCCTAGGAATTGAGACGTGCTTTTCTACCCTGACTAGCGTAACACCCATAGAGTGTAAGTTCGACATTTACCTATAAAACTTAGGAGAATCTTTGATAGAGAAAAATCAAGAGATAGACATAATCTTAGAGTAAAGGAAGATTGTGTGTGTGTGTGTGTGTGTGTGTGTGTGTGTGTGTAATATGTATATTCCAGCTGTTTAATAGAAATTTATTTACTATTTATAAAAAAGTCACAGCCTCTTTTGAAAGTAGGCAGTAAAATGGAAAACCATTTATGTCTAAATCCATAGTATTTTTTAACAAGCTCAATACAATTTTATTTTATTTTAGTCATAATAATTTTTGCCAAAAACATGATATCTGAAATACTTGAATGTTCAGTAAGTCTTGTAATAGCCTGTAACAGTTATTTTCTAAGGGCCCTGACAAGGAAGAACAGGTTTTGTTTTATATTTTTTCTCAAATGCAGTACAGCGTGGCTATTAAATGAACACGTGCCTTTTTTAAACTGGGGAAGCAGGAAGATTTTGAAGAGTTCTGATCAGAGCTTATGTGTGCTAATGAGGTATGCCAAGAAGTGAACCTTGGTAATCTCACATGTCAAAGTATAGTTAATTTTTATGGCTGTTTTTAATCATAGCAATAAGACTTTAGAATCGCATGTATATATGCTAAAAAATAGTTGGAATGTTTAATTTTAGCTACAGAATAATTATCCTGTTTGTAATGCTAAGCTATATAGAAGTCACTTTATTAGCCTTCACCTTAATGAAGTATTAAGAATATATAAGTACAACATTTCATTAAGTTACATTTTCTCCCTCTGTAAAATATAGCCACATAGATAGTAGTATCTGTATGGCCAAGAATTGATTAAGAGAGGCATGCATTTAATAAAGAAAAACCTTTCCAGTAGAATGGATTTTTGTAATATATTTTATATGCAACCCCAAAATATTTTAATATTTTATGGTACATAGGGCTGCAATTAACATGTATCCAATATAAGTGAATATTTAAAAATTATTATCTTTAATCATATGGCTTCCCATATATATCAGTATTTGATATATAACTCTACACATATTTCTGTATCAGCAGGTATTTTCCAAATCATTTGCTCCTGGATGGAAACATGTATTAGTATTTATATCCCATTATAATTAGTTATAAATTATGAGGGGTTTCTTTCTATAAAGAAAAAGTAAGCTCAAACATCAAGGTGGTAATAGTGATAATATTCATTAATAAATAATTATACTAATAAAACACAAATATTTTTGAAGCCACAAGGAATTCATTCTATAATAACTACAATCTCAGGGCTTGCTATTTCATCCCATATTTGTGGACTGTTCAGCTACAAGTTAGTTGTAGTGATATTGTTATATATTCAAGAACCAGCCATTTCCTTTCAGATATGGGTATTCTAGGGACTTGAATTTCAGCCCTACAATTTGGAATATTAGATGATACATCACACAGGTACTAGAAAGCATTAGGATAGAAGATAAGTGATATCTCAGTCTTAGGATGCCGCTGACTAGACTTTGACCGGGCTCTGCTATGTTTTACAGAAGTACTCCCATAATGAGCTTAGGTGTTTTCTTTATTTTGCCACTTGTTTGTGTGGAAACAAAAAGAACATTTGAATAGTGAAGGGATAAGGGAGAGTTTGTGTGGTCAGGTTTTAGAAAGTTATTTTACACTATGAAACATGGAACAATTTTCTTAAATGTACTGCCTTGTGTATGATACTTTAAAAGGAAAATGCATATTTGAATGCAAGAATAAAGTTACAGTACTGAAAGATTTCATTCTGATACTAATGAAAATTGGCTTTGTGTTACATTTTCTAGGCAATAAAGTTGGAGTATTCAAGGTTGGTTAAGTTGGCCCAAGAAGATACCCCACCAGAAACAGATTACCGTTTACATCATGTAGTGGTCTACTTTATCCAGAACCAGGCACCAAAGAAAATCATTGAGAAAACATTGCTAGAACAATTTGGAGATAGAAATTTGAGTTTTGATGAAAGGTAATTTGAAAATGTGAAATATCTATTAATAATTTATATGCTTAAATTATTCTTGTCCTTTTGTAGATCTCAGTGAAATTTTTGAATCTTTATTTGACACACACAAAGACACATCAGTAAATAACAGCACAAAATTTGAATTAATTCGAAGTTCCTTTGTAATTAATCTGCAGTTTATAATCATGACTTTTTACAGTCTGAACAGAAAATAATTCAGATCGTTTTAGTACATGTTAATTGTGAACCAAGTTACTGAGCTAAGCAATACAATGATACACAAAGACTATACTATAATTACTACTCTTTTGGGACTCAGTATTTTAGAGAAGTAAAGAATGTCTCAACCATTACACGACAGAGTCTGGCAGAAGTAACGCCTGGACTTGAGTTAGGATTGTATTACAAAAGCGTAACCATACATGCTTATGGTTACACAAATAACACCCCTTTTCTGTGAGCTGGTCATCTATATTAAATCGTTATTACAAAATCATAAGCCTGTATGGTTAATTCAAGTCTGGGCATTGCTTCTGCTGGACTCTGTGTGGATATTTTGGGTCAGTAATTGGTTAAATTGATTATGGTCTACCAGAACACGTTTTTTCTTAGACCCCCCTATAAAACTTGTTATTAATGTTAAAAATTTAAATTTAATCTAGTTAGAATGAATACTGTTAAAAGAAATATATGCCTCATTTTAATCACATTTTAATTCTGAAATACATGATTATCTTTTTATGGATAATCATTTTATGACTTTCTCAAAAATACTGAATGAAAAATATGTTTAGGGGAGAAAACTATGAGGAGAAATAAAGCTTCTAGGATTAATTCCTGCCTCAACTTGTGTGTGCTGTGAACTTTAGGATTAAGTGAAATGATACAAGTAGGTGGTTTGAACAGTATCTGGTAGTGTGTGCTCCTGAGTGTTGGCTGTTAGTATTTTTATGAGTAGAGATGTCAACATCACTAATTTTGTCACATGTGACTACAGAGAGCTCAGAAATGTGACTGATTAAGACGCCTTATTATCTGGGTGGTCAGTGTACTATATTCCAGTAAATACATGCTATTGAATTTGGGGAAGAGATTTATGGAATAATCTGACTTTTTGTTCTTTGACAATTATTTGTCCTGGGGACTGCAAATAGTCCATTTGTTTTGATAACCTAATTTCTGTTGTGCTTGAAAGACGGAGTAAGATGTGTGTGATAACTATGTATTTTGTGGGGATTTCTTCAGCTATGATTCTGATCATAAAATTTATTGGACTGTTTTCTATTCTTACCTGACATGATTGGCATATTTTGTATTCCTTTTAACTACTTACAAATAATGTTGTTGGGGGGAAATGAGATTTAATGTTTCTTGAGCTTGCTTAATAAATATAAATTTTTAAAAACACTTTCTTGGGGTTCCCTGGTGGTGTCGTGGTTGGGCTTTGGCGCTCTCAATGCCACAGCCTGGGTTCGATTCCCAGCCAGGGAGCCACCAAAAAAACCACTTTCTTTACCTATGCAATTTCTAATAATAAAATATAATTTAATAAACATATATAAATGTAACATGGTAAATTTGACTTAGGATTATTAATGCTGTCTTCTTTATATACTTTGTAACTATCCAACATTGGTCCAAAGAACACATTTTTCACTTAACATTGTTTGGAAGTTGTTTCCTCAAAAAAAGTATTGTTCAATGACAATGAAGTCATTTGCATAAATGTTGGGTAGTTTTGTGTAACACATATTTTTCAGCTTTACGGATTGTATCTTTTATTTAAAGGTGTCACAACATAATGAAAGTTGCCCAAGCCAAACTCGAAATGATAAAACCGGAAGAAGTAAACTTAGAGGAGTATGAGGTAATGTGCCTTCTGAGAGGCTGAGCTGTGCAAGGAGGGGTTCTGACCTTCACTGACCTGCTCTGTTTGCTTCGCCACACTTGGAGGGAATGTTAGATACTCATTTCAGTCATTGAATGCAGCTTGTGTTTGTCGCTATTGGACAGTGTTGTTCATGTGAGAGAGCGTGTACGTGAGAACTGATGCTGTGCTTGCAGTCATTTTTGTGCACAAAATGCTCTTCGTGTTTTCTTTGGCTTTAAAATCAATACCTTTTTAAAAAACTTACTAATTCACATACCCAGTATTTCTTCAAACTCATAAACTTTATACTACCTAGAGTATACCTACATGTATATTATTAAATATGATATTCGTAGTACATTATTCATATATGTATTCATATATGTCTTCTTTTTAATTTATTAATCTAGTAAATGTTCAGTTGCTTTCTTGAGTGCCTTTGATTAACGTTTGGCCCTATTTACAAACTTAATTATTTTCGATGCCCTTGCAATCAGTGTAACTTACTGTATTATGACAGATAAAAGGAAAAATACAAAAAACAGTCACTTTTGACGAAAGCCCTTAGTTAACCTGGAAAACAAGGTACCTACTTTAATCTGCTGGAGCGCCTCAAAAAACAAAATACAAAGAAAGTAGAGCAAATGCACAGAATTGTGAACATTGGAAGCTTTTCTTTTGTGATCAGAAAAGAGGGTGTCTGCTCTCACCTGTTGCACTCGAATGGGACTGAGAATTCAAGCTGGGCAGGGAGGCAACAGAAATCAGCGAAGAGAAGGTTGGAAAAAGAAGAAGCAAAGTTACCGTTATTTGCAATTTTATACCTAGATAACATGAACAAAATCTACAGATAAATTTATTGGAACTAGTAAGAGCTTTGCAACAAGCACACCTACGACTGATACCAATCTCATTTCCTTAAATCAATAACAAATAATCAGAAAATGGAATTTTAAAGATGACACCATTTATCATAGCATCCCAAACAGTGGAATACCAAGAAATAACAAAAGCTGTGCATGAATTTAGGAGACATTGAAGAGAACCTAAATGAATGAATAACACGTGTTATGTTTGGAAAACTTGGAATTGTAAAGAAGACAGTTTTCCCCTACATGGTTTATTGATTCAGTGCAAACCCTATGAGATTTCTAGCAAGTTGTTTTAGGAAGCTTGGTAAGCTGATTCAAAGCCTTTACAGAAATGCAAAGATCTGGCTGGTCCTGACATCCTTGAAGAACAAGGTATAAAGGCTTTTTTTTCCCTAGAAATCATGACATAGTATCTTACCCATTATGTTTATGATATTAGCATAAAAATAGGTAGAGTAGAATGACAAAGCATAATAGAAGATCTAGGAGCATACTCACAAATAAATGGGCACGACGTATGCTGGAGATGGCAGATACATTGTTGCTCACGTGGCCTCTGTCCCCAAAACCCAGGTTACGTGGGACTTAATTTTCAATTGTGATTTGATTCTGTAGTACCTCCCCAAAGTTGCTTCCTCAGATGGAATTCAGCATATTTTTATTCTGAGAATTTCTCATGTTCTTTTTAACTGCAGAGCCATTACGTCTTACAGGTATTCACATAACGTGTTTTTGGAGTTCGTATGTCCCACACACCTTTGTCTTGCTCTGAGTCAGCCATCAGCAAACCTCGGCCTGCAGAACAAAGGCAGTGCGCCACCTGTTTTTGTAAATAAAGTTTTATTGGAACACAGCCATGAGCTTATGTGTGCCTTCACACTATTATCACATGGTTGAGTAGTTACAAAAGGGACCTGCAAATCCTAAAACATTTACTGACTAGCCCCCTATAGAAAAGGTTTACCTATTCCCAACATCTAAGACAATTCCGATGACAACAGAGTGACAATTTGAATATTTCCCCCAGGAAAGCTAACTTCATACTTGCAAGACAAATTTTGCCTTTATTTGTTATTAAAGTTTACTAATAATATTGAAAGTTATGCCTCAAAAGTTTAAAAAGTTTGTGTTCAGGGAGATGTTTGTTTGTTTTGGAGGTGGGCGGTGAAATGTGAAATGCATCTGTCCTTCTTATTCTATCTGAGATGAATAAACAATTCAGCTACCACATTTAAAATCAAATTTAACACCAATTTGACCAAAGTAAAAGGTTAAGTAAATTTATTATGATATAACATTTTTACTTTTAATTTCTTAAAATTTGGCATCAAATAACAGCAGTCTTCAAGCTTTGATTCATATTAGAAGAGTAGCTTCGTTTACCTTCTGTATTCAGTGTGGTATTTTAATAATATGCTTTTATACTGAGGAATTTTTGAGAGGAAGAGATAACTTGATTGGTTATCGTTCCTTTGTATTTCTCATATCTTCTAATGAGATCTTTCATTTCTCATCAGTATCTAATTTTGCATTTGTCATTTGACTAATAATTAGTCTTGGTTGTCAGAAATTAGTCTTGATTTTGGTCTAGTTTATCCTAATTTTGAACTCTTTGCTTCTATTAATTCAAATAGTTAATGAGAACAATGTATTACTTTATGAACAGTGTTCACTGTAGTTATAGTTGCTTCCTGCCTATACCTGTACTATTTTCTTCCCCGGCAGGAGTGGCATCAGGAATATAGGAAATTCAGGGAAACAACCATGTATCTCATCATTGGACTAGAAAATTTTCAAAGAGAAAGGTAAGGAAAAGTGGACACACCAGAAAAGAAGAGATTCATTTCTGTACTTAATTCTGTTTGATAAGACTTTATCTATAGAAAAGGCTTTATTCACAATAGATATTTTTAATAAATGTTTTCTTTTAGAATAGTTTTAGATTTACAGAGAAATTACACAGTTGGTACAGCATGTGTCTTGTGTCCTTACTGAGCCTAAGCCCAACCTCAAATCAGAGACAGTGTTTTCAACCTGCCTCTGCCTGAATTTTCAGGTACTCTAAAAAATACAGCTTTAGAAGACTCACCTTGAGTATTGTGACTACAAACACAGTGTAGATTATTTTTTGTTTAAGTTACAGATGGTTTTAAACTCTATTATGGTTTTCGTTATTATTTTAATCATCCCCAAGAAGAAAAGATGGATATTGATTTATTTACCATTACCAATTACTCATTTGCATTTACTTATTTCTCCATTTCCTTTAACATTGACTAACTTGACAAGGGCTGTGTTCTAGAGAGCGCTGTATTTCACACAGTGCCATATTGCAGCCACGTGAAAGGTGTACTGCGTTCTTTCTCCCTTCACCTCGCCTTTCCCTTCCCCCTCCTACACCTCCCCACACTGAGATAGTGATGCCATTTTTTTCAGTGACAACTGAGATCTTTTCTTCTAGAGCTATGCTGTCCAATGGTGGCCACCAGCCACGTGTGACAATTAAAATTTAAATTTGTTAAAACTAAATATTTCATTTCTCGGAGTAGCTACATTTCTAGTGTTCATTAGCCACATCTGGCTAGTAGATGTTATATTGGCCAACACAGATATAAAACTTCCATCATTACAGAGGTTCTTTTGGGCAGTGCTACTGTATTCGATGGACAGTACACAATGCTATTATTTTCACACCTAGCACAAGTTTAGAAGTTACCGCACAAAAGTAAAAAGTAATGTTAATACTTGGAAACAAATTATTAAAGTCCTAGTTGTTGCATAATTCTTAAGATAATTCACTTTTGTCATTGACATAGAAAACAATTTTGATTAATGGCTCTATTTTGTTACTATTTTGGTCAAGGTTTTATGTCTTTAATGGGAATATTCAAATTCACATTAGGATTTCTGAGATTTGTACTGATGTGAGAAAAATATTAACATGATGTTACAATTGAATAGAGTGTCTGAGACCAAAAAGGTATTTCCATTTTACAGATAAAAAACTAAGCCCCCCTGTGCAATAACTTTGTCAAGGTCACACAACTAACTAGGGAGAGAAAAATTAAAATAGGGAACCCTATACTCTTCTATAATTTAATGAATCAGATAAGCACAGAAAGTATTATACGTTTATCTCATTCAGTAAGAATTAAATAGATGAAACTGTCACTTTCAAACTCTGCATAGTGTCTACAGTAGCTTTTTTTTCTTAACATTTGTTGAAGGTCTTTAAGATACGGCTGGAAAATATATGTTGAAATGTCCTAATTTCTTTGTTCTCAAATATATACTTGTTCAAATATATACTTGTTCAAATATATACTTGTTCAAAAGTCAATATCTTAGTATATAGCAAATGTTAATTAAATTGGAAGGATCAACTAGAAAGTTAATCATAGTAACAAATAATGTTTATGGAATATTGTAAAAAAAAAAAAGTTAATTTTATCACTTTAAATACAGTAGTTGCCATAGCTAGCAGCGTGTAAAATACTGCCAAAAATTTCTATCAGGCTTACTTTTAATGAAAACATAACACTTAAGTCATGACTAGACTATTTATTGATGAGTCATTGTCCGTTCCGTGAGGAGGGAAGTAAAATCTTGCCTTTAGTAACCGTAATTTTGCAGTCGTATAAGCAGTACAAGTGGAGATAAAGAGAGAATCCACTAGGCTCCATAGTCTTATTTTATCTGAAATAGGAATGTGGTATGTGCACTGCGAAGTCTGATTTATTTGAAAATATATTTTAAGACTTTAAAAGCTGATAAAACGTGGACCATCGCGTGCGCCTCAGTAGAAGCTGGAACTAGGTCACAGTTCCAGGGCTATTCTCAGAGCGGTGACTCAGGTCTGGGAGGCCGCCCAGGAGTGCCGTTCAGAGCAGACCTTTTTAACAGGAAATTCAATAGCTATCAAAGAAAAGGTGGCTGTGCAAGCAAACTGCTTCCACTTAGTGGCAAAAAAAACCCATTTAATATTGTCAATTTCTTTTTTTTCCCCATAAATAAAACAAAAAATCTTTAGCTGAGATTGTATCCATATTATTTCAAAGTAACATTTCATTATCTTAAGTTTTCTCAAAAACAAATTCCTAGAAGAAGCCACTTTCAATAAATGTATAAGATAACTTATTGTTTAAGACATAGTTTCATGTGTGTAATTTGATTTGTCACGAATGTGTACATTAATTTTCAAATAGTTCAACATTTAATCATTGGCGTATAGAATTGATTTCTAAGCACATACAATTAAATAATAAACAGTAACGCAGATTGACAGTGTACCCTAGAATTTAAAGATAGTTTTTCATTACAGTATTTCACCTTTTAGGATGTTACATTTTTCTATGGGAGTTAATCTGTAGGAAGTTATGTTATGATTTGACAAACTGAAATAATAGCAATATCTTAAAATATATTTCAGTTACACAAGTACAAGGTGCCAAAATAATGTATACACATTTTAAGAGATGTTATCTATGTATAACTTTCTAAAGTTGAATTGAATTACAGTAGTAATATATAGTATGACATTTGCTCAAAAGATGGCATTAATCAAATAAATGCTGGTGTCACCTTGCAACCGTCAGGACAGTCACAGAAAATGGCAGAAACATGATGGTGATTCAAGGAGTGCAAAACCTTGTTGAAGCGGTGTTTGAAATTCAAGAATGTTGTTTGAGTTTCCCCCATGTTCTCCTGACTTACCCCTTGACTTCTCCCTGTGGGGGACCTTAAAGGATGTAGAAAACTGCTACCCTAGTGGGACTTCGGGAAGAAACTGAACTGGCATGTGCAGTGACACAGGTGGGCACTTTGGTCAGTGTTGCTCAAGCAGCAGTTCGCCGTCATCAGAAGGGTCTGGACACTGATGGCCACCACTGTGAGCACTGCTTGTCATTGCAGAAGTCAAACTTGTATGACTTGTACTCATCTTTTGTTATTGGTATATATTGAGTAGTACAAGTTTAATACAACTTTCTCTTTCTTAAAATGTGTGTACGTTTTTTTGGCACCCCCTCTATAAAGCTGTGGCTATTTTGTCCTGTAACACGTTAGAAGGACCATTATTTTAGAGGCAATTATAATACTCTTAAACATTTTTCCTATCCCTTTTAAAAAACTGACAACTTCATAATACCTAGATTTAATTAATATAACACATATTACTTATATTAACTATAACACAGAGGTCTACCGTGTCCTCTCTGTGTGCTGGCGTTTTCTTCGGTTTCTTTGCATCCCACTGGGTTTCCCAGGTTTGCAAGCGTTCTCTTCCCCTTCTACTTTCATCACCTCCTTTGCATATTCCTGCCACCTGACCCCCCATCTTTAAGTTTTTCTCAATGACGAGAACTGTGCCTGCACATAGGAAAAACCTGACCAAATAGTCACTGAATGAGCCACATGATGTTTGTGACCATAAAACACAAACTCACAGCCTCCTTTCACACCCAAGTGGCATCGTGATGTTAAACAAGTGGTTTGTTGACTTTCACCTCAGTCTTAATTTTGACTCTAAATGGAAGACACCAGGAAAATAAATGCCAAAGCAGACAAAATGACCAGTGGAATTAACCAGTTATGGCCTTGGTTTGGCTTTGGTCTTTTGTTTTTTATATCTTTTTTGTTTGTTTCTTTTTTAGACTTTCAAGACATAACTCTCTCCTGGTTTCAGATGTGTTTGTTGATGTTTTTAATTTTTCAGTTATAGCTGACATTCAGCATTATTTTATACCCGTTTCAGGTACACGGCGTAGTAGTTAGACATTTGTATGATGCATGAAGTGGCCCCTCTTGTTAGTCTAACAGCCGCTGGCACTATCCGCAGTTACTACATCAGCGAGCCTGTTCGCTGTGCTGGACTTGACACCCCCGGGGGTCTTTTGTTTGTTTTTAAAACAGTGCTCTCAGGCACACAGTGCGTTAGAAGACTTTTTTTTTTTTTTTAATCATACTATTGTTCTGGATGATCAATATTTAAGTGTTTATTTAAAATGTTTTATCATTCTAGTTGCCTTTTTTTAGTATGAAATGCTAATGCTGTGTGTTTCTTTTAATTTTTAAGTTATATAGATTCCTTGCTGTTCCTTATCTGTGCGTATCAGAATAACAAAGAGCTCTTGTCCAAAGGCCCGTACAGAGGACATGATGAAGAGTTGCTGTCACATTATAGGAGAGAATGTTTACTAGTAAGTTGAATGCACATAGTAAGTGATTGATTAACTCTGTACCTCTGATGAGGTAAGAAATCACGATGATGTCTGTAATTTGGAGCTGCTCTCTTAAGATGGGAGAATACTCTTAATTCCTTGTCCCTTTTTCTTTATGGCGCCTGAGTATTACACATGATAAACCATAAATGTTCTTGAAACAGGACCAGAATAATTATATTTTTGATTTAGATTTTTTTCTTCACTCTCCCACTCCCTTTTTTGGTGGGAGGGGAGAGGCTGCATAGAGCACAAGGAATTATCATTCCAGAAAAAAGGTAGCTATTTCTGGGTTTGTACACAAAGCAGTGTACTTGATGAGCCTAAGTCAAAGGATCATTATAATACAGTATCCTCTTTTTTACCTAGTCATCAGTAGCTTTTTCCTCGAGTGTTTTACTGCCTTTGTGCTGAAATATTGCTGCTATGATAAACATTTTAAAAATCGTTACAGTTTTTTGCACCCCAAGCACATGTACCATATTGGATGAGTGGAAAGAAGAAAGTAGAGTCATCAGAGCTGCCTGTTTGGCTTTGGGGTATCTTACGAGGATGAACAGGGCTGGTTTGGGGCAGATCGTGTTTTGTATTTCTAGGACCCGTTTTGAGTCAGTCTTGCCGTTGATCCCGGAGTTCCCAGGTCCTGTGGTGCCTCGCGCCTCACCATTTCCTGTGGCCTCTTCCTCCTATCCGTCCCCTCTGCTTAGCAATTTTAGTCACTGCTCCTTTCTAGTTTGTCCTCCAGTGTACTACTGCCAGAATTTTCTGGAAACAAGCCTGATCATACCAGACCTAATACAAAATTTCAGAAGAATAATTTAATGTATCTTTGCATGGTGTAAAAATTCCAGTAGATACTTCAAGGCTTATCTCGCTAATCCTCTTAACCACCATGTATGGAACTGTTCATAGTATCTCATTGTCTTCTTAGGAGGTTATTTATTGGCTCCAGATTAGATAATTGGTTGGTGGCTAAGTTAAACTTAGCCTATGCCTCTCTCCAAAGTAAGGACAGAAATGCCATAATATAAACCTAAGTATTATATTTTTATTTGAAATTCAGTTTAAAACTCTAATTAATTAAAAATCTTATCATGTTATAAACAATATTTCAGTCATAAACCCTTAAATATTGTAGCTCTTATTTTATTTGTATTCTTTATCTATCTGTTATTTGTGTATTTTTCAGTTCTCTTGACCAGGGGTCAGAATACTTGGTGTATGCTCCAACCCCTCACTTGTCTTTTTATAAATAAAGTTTTATTAAAACACAGTCATGTTCATTCATTTACATATTATATGTGACTGCCTTTGTGCAACAATAGCAGGGTTGAGTAATTGCAACAGAAACTGTATGGCCCTCGAAGCCAACACTGTTTCCTGTCTTGTCCTTTACAGAAGTTTGCTTGTAAGCTCCGCAAGAGTTTTCTCTATTCCTCACTTGGGCACCCCTGCATCGGGGACCCTTTTTGTCACATTGCATTAACTCAGTAAGAATGTTTTTAGAAGATAAATGGACTGATGATCTTTATACTTTTGTACCAAGGAATACAGCAGTACTTATTCAGTTGACATTTATGGGGAAGAGAATGAAGAGTTTTTTCAAAATTGATATGGAGTCTGAATTTTCTTATTTTTCAAATTGCAAGTGCTTATTAAATTTCAGAATTGGGAGAAGTTCACCTCCGGAGAATAATTAAAAATTGGCTCCTATAGAGAGGATTAAATTAGTATAAGCTGAACATGAACTTTAAAAACATGAAAACAATATTTTCCCCACCTCTTTTTTCTTTCTTTTTTTTTTTTTTTTTTTTTACCGTTGTTGTTATAACATTAACTTTCTCTAAGAGATTTTCCCGCTAGAATCGGTTGAGATCATTTTTCCTGATTGCACTTTGCTCTAACACTGTGAGCATACCGTATTGTCTTCAGTATTTATATGTATAGGTGTTTTTATTGCATTAAAACAGCAAACAAACGTGTTCTTTTTCTCATTGCATTAAGAAATTGAATGAGCAAGCTGCCGAACTGTTTGAATCTGGAGAGGATCGAGACGTAAACAATGGTCTGATTATCATGAATGAGTTTATTGTCCCATTCTTGCCCTTATTACTGGTCGATGAAATGGAAGAGAAAGACATGCTCGCGGTGGAAGACATGCGAAATCGGTGGTGCTCTTACCTGGGCCAGGAGATGGAGTGTAAGTGTAACCCGTGCGCGGGCACACCTGGGTCGTTGGAGGTGAGGGGTCATTGCTGCTTCCCCTCACATTCTGTAATAGTCACTTTATTCCTCTTATTTACAAACTCGGCCATTCACTGCCATTGCCGTTTATAATTTAGCTCCTCCCCCAAAATGGTAATTTCTTTATGTATTTCGAAATGAAACATCCGCTGACCATTTTCCAAGTCAGTCAGTCACGTTGCAGGTGGTCATTTCTCTGCCTCCCTCTGCACCCTTAGTTACCTCTAGTGTGTGTGTGTCTCTGCAGCCAACCTCCAAGAGAAGCTGACAGATTTCCTGCCAAAACTGCTTGATTGCTCGACAGAGATTAAAGGTTTCCAGGAGCCGCCCAAGCTGCCGTCGTACTCCACGCTGGAGCTGTGCGAGCGCTTCGCCCGCGTCATGCTGTCCCTCAGTCGGACGCCCGCCGACGGGAGGTAGACTGCGCACCCGCCCCAGGCACACGTATAAACTGGTTTCAGTTCGTAACCCTTGCCTTCCTGTCACAGGGTTTGCTTGTTGCTGCTATAGTTTTTAACATTTTTTTTTAAATTTTAGTAACTGCAAAAGATGAAATAACCGTACAGACTTTAGCCAGACTGCACACAGTGAAGCTGGGACCCGCATGGCGCTCAGACGCTGGCTTAACCAGGACTCGGGTGTAATTACAAATCCGATTGTTTCTTTATGGCAAAATCACGTTTTTGCTGCCTTTCTGTTACAGTATTACTTTGCTTTCATCTTGATCTACAGCTTTCCATTCAGTCTGGATCCTTCCATGACTACAGCCATTTAAGTGTTCAGCACTGTGTACGATACATAATATTTGGTAGCTTGTAAATGAAATGAAAGAATAAAGTTTTATTTATGGCTACCTCTGTGTTTGTAAGCAGGTATATTGTATAGTAGTGTATTATTATACGTATATAAATAAATTTAGGGGGTTAAGATTGGGTGATGAATAGATGAATTCCAACTTTTCACTTTGCTCTGTTAGCCCATTGAAAATTTACTAAATATATCTATTTTTTGACTAAGTTGTTAAACTTAATGTGCCACCTAAACCTGTTTTGTATTCAAATCAGGTTCTCACTGAAGCGAGTGGCTGATACGTGTCAAGTACACTGAACCTTTTAACCTTTCCTTAGGCTAACGTTCTATTTTTTTATGTATTTACAAATAATATAGCAAGGTGATTATTTCAGAAGATATCAGGAAAAAATACTTGAATGTGGGCTGTTTAATAGTAAGAAGGACAAGAAATATGTATATGTGTATATACACACACGCACACACACACATTCTTCCTCGTGGAGGACAGTGTTTTGCATTCTCTAATCATTCTATTTTTGTAAATTGTGTGCCACTGGAACTGCAAATGTTCTCTACTAATCCGTGCTGTGAAAATGAAGTGGAAGCTATCGAACGGGAAGGAGCGATTACCTTACCTGCTGTTACTCACCTCCTCTTCAAAAAGGAGAAAGGTGTAGAACGTTTGATAGATGGAACTTCTGTTAAGATTAACGAAGTAATGTTGTGAATGAAAATCACCGCTTTAAAGGTCATCATGTTACCGACAGTCTACTTTGGAATTTATAAAAATTTCTTTATAAACAGTACTTTGCTAGCATAGTAAAATATATCACTCTACCATGTGTATGTTTGTTACAGCGTCGCCAAAATAAGTGCCTTTTGTAAGTGCCGCTCAGCAAAGACCCTGAGCGGAGCAGGAAGAAACAGATTCTACTACGTCGTTACACCAGGCCCCTGAACAAAGGTCTCAGCCTATCGCCAAGGCGTTAACACAAGGAATTGGTACCATTGCTGTTGTAAGATTGTGCCTATTGCAGCTCTCAGAACGTGTTTTGATGTAGATTCTGAATTCTCTACTTAAGCGGAATTACTATTCTGCACTGCTTTCCAATCCTGTCAAAAGTTCGGAAGCTTCCTGTAGATCGTCTTCACTGTTTTACAATCCTCTGCCGAAACGGTGAAGCGGTTTGTGGTGTCGTGTGCGCCAACAGCATGTGGAACTGGCCCCGTTTGCAAGCCGCCTCCCGGGGACCCCATGGGACCCTTGTGCCGACGGTAAGTAGGATTATCCTGTTTCCTTGGTGGGTAAGAGCCAGTTGGTTCACGCCTGGTAACGAGGAGGAAGTTCTCATTCACAGAGGTCACCTTCTGCAGGACCTGGGCAAACGACTTGTTTCTCAGCTGTTAATCTAGTCTTGAGGTTTGGGTCAGTACAGTTTCCTTACATCATCTACTAAGCGAAATCGCATTCGTAGTAACTGAAAATTTGGAACCTCATAAAGCTGTTGTCCATGGCTGGTTTCACTTTGATTGAAATGACCCTCATTCTCATTACTGTAGTCGTCCCTTCCCACCCCCCAAAATTGCATTTTGAAATAATTCAGGGCAGAATTCAGATAGGTGGAATTTAACGCTTCCAGGAACCCTCATAAACACAGGGTTTAGGGAGCCTGTAGCCAGGAGTGAACCTGCGAGACCCCACTAATACTTTCCAGACTCATTAAAATGCCGTAGTGACCGCACACGACATCGGAACTTCTCAGGGTACGGTCTCGGGCCGGCAGCTTCAGCGCCATCTGGGAACGTGCTGGGACCGAAGATTCTCGAGCCCCGCAGCAGAAGCACTGACTCGGCAGCTCTCCAAGCGGCCTGTGCTTTGTCGAGTCCCCAAGCGGCCTGTGCTTTGTCGCGTCCCCGGCAGCCTGTGCTTTGTCGCATCCCCGGCAGCTCAGCGTTTTCTTTTCACTGAGGCAGCGTACCCGAAGCTGTCCGATGTCCACCCACTCACAGCCCTCGGTGGTTGGAAGGTTGTCGGCATTTCCCCCACTTGTAATTTCGAGTTAGTAATTAAAACCTCCTTTGCATAGTTTTAGATTTGAGACTGAAGTGGATTTTCTCCCCTGTCTGCTTCTCCAGAAGGTCCGTGTCTTTGTTTTATGATTCAGAATCGTGGACCTCTGTCTCTGGGTCCCTGTCATTCCCCAAAAGTATAATCCAGTGTTTGCAGGAAGTGAGTAGGGACACCCTGTGTAACCTTTTTTTCTTAGTTTACATCATTAAGCAGGTTAGATACCATTTGTCGTGCCCATGATAACTTCATGCCAAGTACATATCCTTGTATATTAGTGTGTACACGTGCGTGTGTGTATACAGACGTGTGTGTGAGTTTGCATGTGCGTGTGCGTGTGCTAGGGCTGCAAAGTACCACCGGCTGCCTGGCTTAAACAGCGGAAGTTCGTTTTCTCACAGACCTGGAGGCTGACGTTCCAGGTCAAAATGTTGACACTTCAGTTACTGCCGAGACCTCTCTCCGGCTCGCCGATGGGCTTCTCACTTTGTCCTCACATCGCCTTTCCTCCGGGCGTGCATGCAGCGCCCATGTCTCTCTCTGTCCTTACAAGGGTACCAGCCATCATGGGTTCGGGACCCACCCTGAGGTCCTCATTTAATCTCTGTAAAGGTCCTGTCTCCAAATACAGTCACCCCGGGGGTAAGGGCTTCCACACCCCTTTTGGTGCAGTCCCTAACCATGTGCAATAGCGTTATGCAGTGCGCACACAAGGTTACACAGCGGGAATTTGAGGAGGGGGGTGAATGGGGTGGGTCATTGCTTTTACAAAAGTGAATAACTGTCTGTTTTACACATTCTTTCTCCCTCCTATAGTTTCTAGCCACAAGTCCTCCTTTTCCTAATTAGCTTTGATAGAGGTGATTTATAATAATCAGATAATAAAAACTCATACAACACTAATAAAAGTTCAACAAGTCATGATTGACAGAACTATGTACACAGTTGGATACACACAAACATCCCTGTTCACTCCACACCCAGCTCTTCTCAGTGGCTCCTTCAGACCGTCACCACCACCCTGAGCCTCAGCTCCGGTAAAAGCCAAGGATCTTTCCTTTGCCTCACGAAGAAAAGGGGGCCACTGGGTGTGATCCTCCCTTCCACGGCTCGCCTCCCCACCTGTAAGCTCACAGGTCGTTAGAAGCTTCACCAAGATGCAACAAGGGAAAGGACATTATTGATGAGCCGATGTTGCGAGGAAAAGAAATCAAATGTAGTGTAAAGTGAGCTTCTAAATGACAGCCTGTATTTGGGGACATAATTTTTACAAAATTAATTCAGAAAGTTCACCACCTTCTTTTGCCTCTACTAGCCTGCGACTAGGACATCAGTTTGTCCTTTAGCGAATGGTTTTCTGGCTCTTTAATCCAGAGCTAGACCAGTATTCTTAACTACCCCTGGCTGTGATTGAATGCGTGCGAGGGGTGCCTACAATGCACAGATCGGGGTCCCCGACCAAACCTTCCTTACGAGTTCTAGGCCCATGTGTATTCTCAGTTATTTGTTCAACATTTAGACTTGGGTGTTCCCCAGGCACTTCAAACGTTGCACATCCAAAACTGAATTTCATCACTTCTTCCCAAGCCTACTTCCCTTGGTTAATTATTTAATAATCCAGAGCCAGGAGATCACTCTCAATTCTACTTTGACTTCTCATTGATTATCAAGTGTCAACAGGTCCGAATTTTTAATACTCGCGCACGCATCCTTTCACTACTATTGTTGATGAAGTCTCTCATCTCTTAAATTTAGACAACTGGATTGGCACCTAGTGACCCCTCTGTCTTTGGTCTTGTCCCTATTATCCATCTTTCACAGTTGGCAAAATAATCTTGTAAAGAGTTTCCACGTGTCTCTTCCATTTCTGGAGTGAGCTTAGAGGAAGACAGTGTCTCCTGTTTCTGTAACTCCCGGTGACTGTTCATCACCAGACAGCCCACCAGAAGTGAAGTCTTCCGGGCACTCAGCCCTCCCATCACCTTAGACCTGCATTGGCCAATCTGATAGCCACCTGCCATATGTACCTATTTGAATATGAACCAAATAAAATTCCTTAGTCATATTAGCCACATTTCAAATGCTCAGTAGCCACACGTGACTGTTGGCTACCATATCAGACAACGTGTTTTAGAACATTTCCATTATCCCAGGAACTTCTATTGGACAGAGCATTCCCATACCCTTACTGATATGGACATTGTCCTCTATTAATACTCCTGGAACATTCGGATACCCTCCAAACTGCTCACTGGACCAAGGTGGCCTTCAGCATTCACATCTCTTTATCTTCATCCTGCCATTAACCACTTCACTGCACTGCTGGGCAGGTAGCCCCTCTAGCAGCATGTGTCCAACCCGGCAAGCCCATACCAGGTGTTTCAACGGGAGATGTGGCAGAGACATCAGAGGGTCACCCAGAGGTCCTAACTGTGGGGTGCAGCCACTGTTCCTGAGGGTAGAGAAAAGGGAGATATGTTGGGGTTACCAGAAACTTGGGGCTCCAAAAAGGGGTCCCCATGGAGTTGTTGCACAGTCTGAGGAGGTTCACCTTGCTATTTCTAAGAGGTGCAATGAAGATCTAGAAATTGTTAAAGTAATTGAAAACTAGATCAACTGACACTATTAGGTCTCCACTGGTAGCATTGGCAAAGACAAAGATGTAAATATTGTTCTTCTTTTTCTACCTTCCAAATTTCCCCTAGTGGAACTCAGTGGCAGAACCTACATGAAATGCAGCAAAGGAGTCAGGAAAATGCAGTTTGCAGAGTCCAGCATCATAGCAGAGGTTAGAAGGGTAGGAGTGGAGCTCGGAGACAATAAAGAACCAACACACTAGTTCCTCACAAAGATTCCTTCCCCCACCGCACCCCCAAAGATGCCAACCCCTAACACACTAACTATTCAGGAATGTATTTGTAGACTATCTGAGACCTCAAGAATAAATGCACGAGCTCTGATGGAAATCTTGTCGCTGTTTTCTATATATGAGACCTTTTAATGATTCTATTTGATGCTTTATTTTTAAAACCAGTGAAGGGATGTCTATGAGGGCATGCTGATAAACTTTGCCTCCACTGTAATTTTTTTTGTTACATTAGGTGTATCTGGATATGACCGGTTCTGTTTAGTCCCATGGTGTCTCCCCTCCATCACCCTTGACCTTGCACACACAGATGCTCACGTTGTTCACCCAGTGCACATCGACAGGGAAGAGTGTTCAGACATTTGGTTCAAACAGCGTGCTGTGATTGAGTTCTGAACAGCAGAAAATGTGCCTTCAATGTTTTTGAAATTTTTGAAAGAGAAGGTTAGAACTTAAAGAAGATCATTACAGATGATGAAACTTGGGTCCATGATTATGACCCGAGAACAAAAGGCCGTCTGTGGAATCCTGCCGTCAGGGGTCCCCTCAGCTGGGAAAATTCATAACTTGGACCTTGGCTTTAGCTTTTCCTTGTCTGGAACACTCTTTATCTGTTCTTAGATTCTAAATGACAGCCTTGCTGGATAGCGTAATCTTGGGTGCAGGTACTTGCTTTTCATCATTTTGAATATTTTCTGCCAATTCTTTCTGGCCTGCAAAGTTTCTGTTGAGAAAGTAACTGACAGTCTTATGGGAGCTCCCTTATAATTAACTTGTTTTTTTCTTGCAGCTTCTAGCATTCTCTCTTTGTCTTTAACCTTTGCCATTTTAATTATAATGTGTCTTGCTGTGGGGCCTGTTCAGGTCCATCATCTTTGGGATCCTCTGTGCTTCCTGGACTTGTATGTCTGTTTCCTTCACCAGGTTAGGGAAGTTTTCAGTCATTATTTCTCCAAATAGATTCTCAATCCCTTGCTCGCTCTCTCCTCCTTAAGGTGCCCCTATGATGTGAGTGTTGTTGTGCTTGGTATTTTCCCAGAAGTCTCTTAAACTATCCTCAATTTTTTTGGATTCCTTTTTCTTTTTGCTGTTCTGATTGTTTTCTGCTACCTTGTCTTCCAAATAGCTGATTTGATTGCTTCATCTGGTCTGATGATTCCTTCTAGTGCATTCTAAATATCAGTGATTGTATTCTTTATTTCTGGCTGGTTCTTTTTTATCGTTTCTGTGTTCTTTTTTATGTTTGCTATCTCTTTGTTGAAGTTCTCACTAAGTTCCTTGAGGATCCTTATCATCAGTGTTTTAAACTCTATATCTAGTAAGTTGTTTGCCTCCATTTCATTTTGTTCTTTTTCTGGACATATTTCTTTGTTTCCTCATTTTGGCTGCCTCTCTGTGTTTGTCTCTGTATCTGAGGTAGATCTGCGAGGTCTCTCAGTCTTGCCAGGCAGCCTATGTAGCGTATGCCCTGTGGGGCCCTGGCAGTCTTCCTGATCACCTGCACTAGGTGCTCCAGGAGTGTCCCCTGTGTGGGTTGTGTGTGCCCTCCTGTTATAGTTGTGCCTTGACTCCTATTGGCACATCAGTTGTGGGAATGACCCTTATGCTGATTGGCTGTGAGGTTTGGCCTTGTCCACAGCTAATGGGCTGCTTTTTTTGGGGGGGGGGGGGGGGGGGGGGGGCTAACCCCAATGAGTGGGATTCCCCTCTGCAGGCTCTGGTGCCTGTTGAGACCACCCTTTGTGTGTGCTGCTTGTGGGGCTAATTGGGTGGTGCTCTGCTGTAGTCTGAAGCCAACCTCCAATTATGTTGATTCTGTGGCCTTTTGGGAAGGGATCCAGTGCAGACCCAGGTCAGCCACTGCCCATGACTGGCCAGGGGCTACAAAGTGATTCAAGGTAGTTTGCTACCTGTGCTACACCCGGAGGCACATGGGAGAAGTCACTCTGCAAACCAAGGATAAGTGCCACCAGTAGCAGGCCTGGGACAGCTCTGCAAAAAGCCAGGACATCTTGGGACCTATTGCCACCTGCCAGCTCCCTGAAGATTCAGCCACTGATAAAGCCTTGTTCAGTTTGCAAGTTGGTGAGGCAGGGAGGGTCTCAAGGAGTCACTAGAGTGGGAAGAGTTGTGTTCACCTAGTTAATGTAGATTCTGGTTGGGGCCAGTGCTATGCCTGGAGCTACTCAGCAAGTCTGAGCTCACTGACGCCAGTCGCTGCCCTCCGCAGCCTGCGGACTCCCATAGTTTCCCGCCACAGCGTGCAGGGCAGGGGGGCTAGCCGCTAGCTAGAGGCAGGACCTCCGCTGTTGGGGCAGTTGGGTGGCCGGAGGTCCCCGGGTGTCAGCTGAGTGGAGCAAGCGGAGCTCACCAGACCAATCAGGTTCCTATGTGGCCATGTGGGGGCGGGACAAGCAGGGAAGATGGCAACCCCGATGCGTAGGAGGAGGGTGCCACTCAGGAAAATGGCCTGCGGCTGTCCTCCAGCCCCCCGCCCGGAGCCACACACCTCCGTCTGCCCTTGTATGCTTCTGCCGGTCCCTGAGTCACTGTCCCGCCACCGGAGCCCAGGTGAGTGCCTGCGAGCAAGTGACGCCCTTTCAGAGGACTTCTGGGTACCCTGCCGCCTTCCGCCTTACCCAGGCGGTCAGAGTGCCCCGGTTTTCACAGCCAGATGTTTTGGGGCGCCTAGTCCTCTGAAATGGGGAACCGCGTGTGGGGCTCAGGTCCCCTGCTCCTCTGTGGAACCTCCGTGGCTGAGACCTCTCTCCTGACTCTCAGCTGCCACACGACGTTTGGGGCCAGCCCACTTGGCGGCCCCGTCCCTCCTACCGGTCTGGACATGGCTTCTTTGAACACTTAGTTACAAAATGCTGTTCAGCTGGACTTCAGAGGGTTCTTCAAGGTGATTGTTCTGTAATTTAGTTGTAATTTCAACGTGTTCATGGAACGAAGGAGGCGTGGTGTTTACCTACTGTGGCGGTTTGGCTCTGTCTATTGTGGAATTGGATTGTTTGCTTTTCTGTTACTGAGGTGCATGAGTTCTTGATATATTTTAGATTTTAATTTATTGTCAGCGGTATCATTTGCAAACGTCTCTCATTCAGTCAATTGCCTTTTTGTTTAGTTGGTGGGGGGTTTGTTTGTTGGTTTGCTTTTGTTTGTTTTGCTATGCAGAAGTCTTATAGTACTTTCATTTATTTTTACTTTTATTGCTTTGGGGTCAAGTTCACAAAAACCTGAGACCAAGGTCTATATGTTTAGTACCTTTGATTTCTTCTATATATTTTATGGTTTCAGCTTTTATATTCAAGACTTTAACCCATTTTGAGTCAGTTTTTTTCTGTGGTGTCAGATCGTGGTCTAGTTTTATTCTTTTGCATGCTGATTTCCAATTTTCCTAAAACCATTTTCTGAAGAGGCTTTCCTTTCTCCATTTTATGTTTTTCGCTCCTTTGTTGAAAATTAGATGCCCATATATTTGTGGGTTTATCTCACAAATCTCAATTCTGTTCCATTGCTTATGGCTCTACTTCATTTGTCTATTTTTCTGCCAGGATTATATTGTTTTGATTATTGTTGCTTTGTATTATAGTTTGTAGGAAGGGAGTATGATACCTGTGGCTTCCCGCCTTCCCCACACACACACACACCAAGATTGTTTAGCTATTTGAAGTCTTTTGCAGTTTCATACAAATTTGAGGGTTTTTTTTGTTCAATTTCTGTAAAAAATGTCATTGTGATTTTAATGGGGATTGCATTAAATCTGTACATTGCTTTAGGTAATATGGCTATTTTAATGATGTTAATTCTACAAATCTATGAACACAGAATATCCCTTTCTTTATGTCTTCTTCAATTTCTTTCAACAATGTCTTGTAGTTTTCAGTGCATAGGTACTTCCTGTCCTTTACTAAGTTTATTCCTAGGTATTTTATGCTTTTTGTTGCCATTGTAAATGAGATTGTTTTCTTTGGGTGGTATGTGATAGTCTGGGTGATCTGAGCCAAAAGGAAATTAAATGTGCAAGGGGTTTATTGGGAACGACGTGGGGAAGGCTAAAGGGGAAGGCTCAGGGAGAAGCAGGTGTAGTTCTCAGATGGTGGTGCAGGTCTGACATCGCTGAGGAGGGGAAGAGGACTGAGGAGGGAGAATCTGACTGCCAGGAACTTCTGAGAAGGTTTCAGCCTGGTCAGCTGGCATCCTTTGAACCAAAATCACTTGTGAGAGGAATCCTGCAGAATGCAGGGATGGGGCGATCAATTCTCCCCACTAGGCTTAGTCATCAGCTGGGAGTAGCCCTGGAAAAGTGCGAGCAGAACACATAGGTGGTGGCAGATCTGGAGAGGTATCATCTGGTGATAGCAGTTGGGTTGGTACCATTGGGAAGGTCTGAGTTGTGCTTTTCCATGACCACCACACAATGAGATAATGAACAGCAATAAAAGAATGAACTCACTCTGATACACACAACCACAGGGGTGAATCTCAAAAATCGTGCTGTGCCAAAGAGACCAGACACAAATGAGTATGAACTATATGATAACACTTATATGAAATTCTAGACAATTCCTATGGTGACACATTGCGGATTAGTGGTTGCCTGGGGCAAGGATTGACTGCAAAGGTGTACAAAGAAATGTTCCAAGGTCCTAGAGATGTTCTGTTGATTATGGTGCTGGCTACATTGATGTGTACATACATCTGTCAAATCTTGAACTATACACTTAAAATAGATGCATTTTCTTGTATATAAATTATACCTCAAAAAAAGTTGACTTTTTAAAATGACTGCCTCAGTAAGCTTGCTGCTAGCTTGTTCTTTCCTTTTTAAAAATAAAAACTAAATTTTGATTTTTAGTATTACTTTGACCATTTTGCATTTCTTTCCAATTTCACATGTAAAATGCAGCTAACATCCCAAAGATTGTATAAAATGTGTACTGCATTTTGAAAAAGAATAATAGAGCAAAAATAACCATCCAAGATAAAAGAAGAGAGAAGCAGGGCTGTTACCCTAGAAAATGTGATGTGCCTACTCTGTCCTCTCCTAATTGTATTCAAATTCTCTGTTCCTTCTCATACCATACATGTTAGTGCAGGGGAGAAAAAAACATTTTCTCTATCCTCTTATGTTCTGTGTCTGGTAACTGCAAATTAAATTAACTAGTGACAAATCAACAGGACAAAAGGCACATAAATTTTTATTGCTGTTAATATTTTACACACTTAAGGGCTTCATAGAAAAAAGTGACAACCCAAAGAAGCAGTTAAACACAGGGTTTATATTCTGTTTTAATAAAGGGTGGTAACTTACAGTGAAATGACTAGACAAAAAGGGGGAATTGGGGTTCTAGGGCTGATAAGTTCTAGGAAAATGACTAGGAAATATATTGCAGGAGGAATAATGGAGGATAAGGGGTATTTTAGTAAGGGTGTTTATGCAAACTCATCTCTGTGTAGACTCCTCATCTCCAGTGATAAAACTGCTCTCTTCCTGGTACAGGGTGGGCATGTTGCTCATGAAAAATTATGCCCACTTTAAGCCAGAGAGGGGAATGGCAGAGAGCTCATTTTGCACCTGCTGTTTTTCAGTGATCTTCAGCTCAAAATAATCCTTATGCCAAAGTGGCATTTTGGGGGTGGCATAATCTGGTTCCCTTCATTTGGAACCCCATCATTCTGTTTCTTGTTCAATTTTCAACATCTACTTTGACCTTTCAGTATGATGTCATCTAGCTTTGCCCTTTTTTTTTTTTAATGTTGAATCCTCTTCCAAAAATCCAGATATTTTATGGTAGGAGTAAGTTTGTTGTCACGAGGCTCAAATATTCAAAACTGTAATTCTATTTGTTTGCTATAATAAAACTTCGCTTAGCTCTATCTTCAATCATAGCCCATAAGGGGAAGTTTTATTCTTGATAATTCAGGGTAAACTCAGTTATTTGCAGGTCAAGGTTAATTCTCTTTGGGGCAACCTCTCAGTAAACTTAGGATTCGCTTTCTCTGATTTTCCCTTCCCTTATCATCATGTGACATTCTATACTTTAAGTCAGAGGACGGAGGCAAACATAGCTGGTCCCTGGCTGCCATCTGCCAGTTCTCATCTATTTCCAATCACCTGATTCCCAGTGCTGAGAAGTGTACCTGCTAAATAGTTATTCAATGTGGTTCCTCTTTCTGGGTTCTTTTCCACAATATCTTGTTCCTTTAAATTCTAAAACTTTCATGAACGTGAAATTGTGAAAACGTGAATAAAATTACTCTTTTGACACTATTGCAAGCTTCCCGTTCACTTAAGTCTGTTTTGGAGTGTTTAACCATTGACAGCCTTGAATAAATGATACCTACAAGATCATAAATCCATTTTGCCTCTAAAATCAGATATCGATGTCAGCATTGAGGCATTTCTTTAAAACCTCACTCAGACCCCACACTGTGAGCCCTTGACCTAATACAGAGCAATCACATTGATTTTTTGAAACCTGGTTTTCCACATTTTCTTCATCATTTTTAGCATAACGTCTTGTAGCAAATGATAAAATCATAGCATGAAAAGGAAAAATCGTGAATAGTTTTGATTCGGCATTTCATCAAGGTGACAAAAGTGAAGTATTCCCTTTGTACAATAAATAACAAATTCCTGGACGAATGAAACCATATTTTATTTTATTTGCCCCTGTCCTTCTCGAAGATCCTAGCATAGTCCCCTGTTCATAGACGGACAGACAGTCATCCCCCTCCCAAGATGAATTAAGTCAACATAACAGGCAGGAGTCTCAAAGTAAATTTTTAATTCTCTAATTTGTAGGATTTAGTGTCAGGACAACAAAATATTGCTTGAAAAACAACTTAGTAATGCTTAGACATGGGGCAATGAATGTTCAGAGAGGGGACATTTTCTAAATCAATCATGTTCTCCACTCAGCCTGACTTGACTTTCTCCTGATGTTACATCAATCCCTCTTTTGCATAAAGACTCACCCAATCCTGTTTCAGGGAGTGCAGACCATGAACATTTTTCTAGAACATACCATGGCTTCTGGGTTTTTGATCATTGACGATATGCACACACATAACACAGATCATTTACACCATCGTTACTCTTAGGAACTCACTGAAATTTAAACACCTGAAAATCTGTTACTGTAAATTTTAGGGTTTTTATTTTATTCTATAATTAAAACAAATATTAAATGAACCACCAAGGGGCAGTAGAGTATCAAAAGTTATTCTTTCTTCCCATGAAAAGATAGGTTTTAATTTTCCTTTCAAATCCAGAGCTTACTGATGTTTCTCTTACAGATGTTAGTGCACATAAAGGATGAGGAAATCATCTGTGATATCTCTTTGTTACTCTCTTTCCACACAACTAAAAGACAAGCAATTTTGGAAACATATCCTAGAAAATTGAAAACTGTGGTGTTAAGAAAACCAGTCTCACAGCAGAATCAGAGAGTGAATATTTATTATCATTGAGGACAGAGGAGAGATGGATCTACCATTTGTTAAGGATTTTATTTGAGCCAAGCATCTATTTTTAGCAAGTAATTTTACCAAAAAAAAATTCAGTGGACAAACTTGGAAGTAAGGATTAAATGACCCACTTGTAATGGTATAAGGCAGATGTGTAAAACTAAACAAACCAAACGCACAGTGGAACATGGTAGTTGAACCAATAGAACTTTTGTGGCCTCTAGAACATCTGTGGGTGATACGAGCCACTTGCCATATGTCTTCTGTAAAAGGAACACTCAGAGGACACAAAACTTTACAAAATTAATTTTTTTTCCTCTTACACTATCTTGCAAAACAACTTCATAATGACTGGATATCCGAAAAGCAACAAACACACACAAAAGGTATTTAAAATAAAAACTAAAAAACAAAAACACTACCAAAGTTATACAGGCATTCCTCACTTAATGACCAAGTTCCGTTCCTACGACTAGATCATTGAGCTAACCGGTCGGTAAGCGGGGAGCTGAAGGCGGATTTCTGGGGCTGTTGTGGTGCCGTAGAGGGTGTACATTACGACGTGCCACACTTACTAACAAAATGTGTCGTCTTGCATGATTGCAAATGGTTCGTGTAGTGAATACCAACTGACTGTGGGAACGAGACAAAGACCGAGAGAGGGGTTCCCGAGACTCACACAGACTGAGAAAGGGGATACCCCAGCTGGACACTGGTCTTCCGTTAGAGCGGTCGTTAAACAGGTAGGTCACTCAGTGAACAGCGGCTGAAGTTGGTCTGTTCCAGGCAGTAAAATAGCAGCTGGCTCACTTGATTTTCGTATTTGCAAGGGTTGAAAGTCATCCTATTTCCAAAGTCAGGGACTTAGAAACAGAGAAAGAGCTAAAGGCTTCACCTATTTAGAGACTGGTTTTCTACAGAATGTTTTTGCTTATTAAGTTTTGCTGAGGGTACGGATTGCTTTTTTTGTGAGGTGCTCAGTCAAAATGACAGCAAAGCTAAGTGTTCGTTTTGCTCTCGCAGTCCGTGCTTCGGGCCAAATTCCATTCCCACAGAGGTGAAGGTTTGACCACGTGTGTTTGTTTCACTACTTTCTGATGTTTTGTTTGTTTTGGCTGCTTTTATTCATTTTATTGTGATTAATAAGTAAAAATGTCCTTGTTGATATGGTTAAGATAACTAGAGCCATAGAAAACTAGAACTTGATCATTAATTTCTCTCTGGAGGCTTTGTGAAGCTTCAAGAGCCTTCAATTAGTCACATTTATTCGCCAAGAGTCCTTTTACTGTTAAAACTATGCATGTCAAGGCTAGGGTTTGGAAACCACCCAGTGCACCCCTACTGAGTTTTGTTTGCAGTATTTATAAATGTAGAAGGAATTCTCTTTCTCTAAGAAAGTGACATTCTTTTCTACCTCTAAGTCTGGGCATTCCACAAATTATACAGCAGATGCTAGGGAGTGTATTGCGGCATCCTTTCCATATTAGAAACACACACTTTGTTTCTCAATAGTGAACTTACCATGCCTCGCTAAGGAAGGTTTTTCTGTAAACTATAAAAGCAACTACACTATAATAAAAAGCAACAGGACACAAGGAAAGCAGATTGCCTGATAGTTAACCATTGTTCTGAGCAGTTCTGTCAATAGAACTCATAAGTGTCTTTGATTCTTACAAAATCATCCTTAAATTTTTCCAATTATCTATTAAAATATGATAGATATATTATATGGATATTTTGTATATGAAGGTATTTTTAGAACTTGTACTGAATTCTATATAAGATGTCATTTACATTTTAAAGAGTTTTTCCAATTTGTAATAGGATAGCCTTTCAAAATGAGTAGGTCAATAAGAAAGGTACACGTTCTCATATTTTTACTAAAAAAATAAAATGTTTAAGCACAATTAAATTTTTCTTTAGAGTCATTTATTCTGAGGTAATTACTTCTTATTCACTTGGCTTAGGTTATTTGGTAGTCTACTATCCCTAAGTCATCTGCATCTACACTAGGGGTACTAGGAAGCCTGTGTGACAGGCATCTGCTGTCCAGGAGCAGGACACCTAAATGCCTAAGGCCATTCTATATAAAATTGGCAGTAAGGAATGGGTGGGAAAGTTCTTTACTGAAGTCATCATTGTTTTGATGTTATTTCCAGTATAATTTGAAGCCTGTAGTAGGAGCTTTCACGCAAGTGTGTGAGGGGAAAGCAGAAACAACTTTTTGAGTATAGGATTGAAAGACTCTAGTAATTTTATGATAACAATGAACAAAATAAGAATAGAGAAAATAATTATTTTATAAAGTATTATGTATAACTGTTGATGTCGTCTAGTAGTCTTCTGAGTACAAAATACACCTTGATAGTTTTACTATTCTGTTTTTTGTTGGTAACATTTTTCAGTTGTAGTTGACATTTAATAGTATTTTATATTCATGTCAGTGGTACAGCATAGTGGTTAGACATTTATATAACTTATGTAGTGACTACTACCCTTCCACCACTACTGATTGGTCTAGGACCCACCTAGCAGCATACATAGTTATTGCAACATGACTGACTATATTCTTCTCTATGCTGTAACCTACATCCCCATGACCATTTTGTAACTACTGATTTGTACTTCATAATTTCTTCAGTTCTTAACAAACCCCCAACCCTCTTAAACTCTGGTAGCCATAAGTTTGTTCTTTAGATTCCACATATAAGTGAGATCATATGCTATTTGTCTTTCTCAATCTGACTTATTTCACTTAGCATAATACCATATTGTTCCAAATGACAATATTCCATTCTTTTTATGGCCAAGTAATATTCCATTGTGTACAAAGGCTGTCTGGAAAAAATCCAGCCATAAAGGCCTCTATTTTTCATATTACACAGCTGCATATTTTCCAGACAGCCCTTGTATGTGTATTACGTCTTCTTTATTCAATCATCTATGGATGAGTTCTTAGGTTGCATTTATGTCTTTGCTATTATAAATAGTATGCTATCAACATAGGAGTGCATCTATATATTTTCAAATTAGTGTTTTGAATTTCTTTGGATAAATACCCCAAAGTAGAATTACTAGGTCATAAGGTAGTTCTAGTTTTAATTTTTTGAGGACCCTCCAAACAGTCTTCCATAGCGGCTGCACCAATTTTCAGCCCCACCGGCAGTGCACGAGGGTTCCCTTTTCTCTGCATCCTCACCAACACCTGTTGTTCTTTGATTTATTAATGACAGCCAGTCTGACAGGTGTGAGATTTTAGTTTGCATTTCTCTAATGATTAGTGATGTTGAGCATCTTCTCGTATGTCTATTGGCCACCTGTATATCTCTTTTGGAGAAATGTCTATTCAAGTCCTCTGTCCACTTTTTAATTGGATGGTTTGGTTTTTTTGTTTGTTTGTTTGTTTTTTGGTGTTGAGTTGAATGTGTTCTTTATAAATTTTGGATAGTAACCCCTTATCAGATGTATCATTGGAAGTTATCTTCTCCCATTCAGTAGGATGTCTTTTTTATTTGTTTGTGGACTCCTTTGTTGTGTAAAAACTTTTTATTTTGATGTGGTTTCCTTTGTTTATTTTTACTTTTCTTTCCCTTGCCTCAGGCAATAGATCAGAAAACATATTACTAAGAGCAATGTCAAAAAGTATAATGCCTATGTTTTCTTCTAGGAGCTTTATGGTTTTAGGGCTTACATTTAAGTCTTTAATCCATTTTGAGTTTATTCTCGTATTCATATATGGTATAAAAAAGTGGCCCAGTTTATTTATTTATTTTTGCATTCATAGCAATAGAGGCCTGCCTTAAGAAACAAAAAATCTCAAATAAATAATGTAATATTACACTTAAAGAAACTAGAAAAAGAGCAACAAACAAAGCCCAAAGTGAGTAGAAGGAAGAAAACAATAAAGATCAGAGTACATATAAACAAAATAGAGTAAAAAATACAAAAATACAAAAAAAATCAATAAAACCAAGAGCTGGTTTTTTGAAAAGATAAACAAAATTGATAAACCTTCAACCCGACTCATCAAGAAAAAGAAAGGACCCAAAAAATAAAATCAGAAATGAAAGATTAGAAGTGACAACTGACACCACAGAATACAAAAAATTTAAAAATACTATAAACGATTATTTGCCAAAAAAAAAAAAATTGGACAATCTGGAAGAAAATAGATAAATTCCTACAGACATACAGTCTTCCAAGAGTCATGAAGAAACAGAAAATCTGAACCAGCTGATTACTACTAATAAAATATTGTCAGTAATAAAAAAAAAAGAGAAACCTGCCAACGAACAAAAGTCCTGGACTGAATAGCTTCACAGGTGACTTTTACCAAACATTCAAAAAAGAACACCGCAGACCTCTCCGCAGACCCTGGCACAGGGCCTGCCTTCTGATGGACCCCATCGGCCAGCCCACCCAGAATCTCTGGCTAGGTGAACAGGTGAAGGGCCTTCCCTACCAATGTCAGCCTGCAAAGACTGGATGAGGTGTCTCTTCTTCAAATGCACAGACACCAAGGAAAGGCTGCAAGGGTCACAGAGAAGCAGGGAAGCATGACACCACCAAATAAAGAAAATAAAGCCCCACTGACCAGCCCCAAAGAACTGGAGATCTTACTCCTGGGCAAGGAATTCGAAGTAATGGCCTTAAAGAAGCTCAGTGAGGCATAAGAGAACACAGATGGACAAATAAACAGAATCAGGAAAACAAGAAATCAGAAGAACTTTACATACAAAAGCAGAAAAAAATATCGTAGGTAAATCAGAATCATCTATGCTGCTCAAAACTCTGTCCTGTTTCTCTATATATTACATATTGTACATTTCTAAAGTTGTTTTCAAAGGCAGTGTAGCTGTTTTTGAGACATATCTAAATAAGAGGTCCTCTATAGGATAAAAACAAATTTAGAATCCTCTGAAAAAAATAATTAAGTAATCAATAGTAAAATAAGTAAAATAATAAGTTCATCTCGAAGTATCTGGATTCCAGGCACTTACAATATTAATTGATAGTGTTTTAAATTCCAATTTAAGAAAAAACAGTTTTGATGTTATGCAGATAGAAAACTTCCTGGAAACATTTCTCCTCCTGTTTTCATTCTTTAAGGTTAAGTGAGTTGGAAGCCCGAGAAAAACAATGTGAGAGTTTGAGGAGCCTGAATAGAAACAGGCCAGAGGCAGCTCAGATAATCAGAGCAGAGATTCTTTCATCATGGGAAAGAAAACATGTTTAACTGTCCTACACTTGGGGGATAAAGCTTATAAAATCATGGTAAGTTGGCACGTCATTGTAAGAAACCACAATATAGTTTCATCTTTAAATAATGATCTGTGTGCCTACACACATAACATTTTCTAGCTTTATCAACTCAAAATAGCCTAGAAATGATCTACAATAACCAACCCAGGAGCAATAAGAATTTTAAGTGTTCAGACTGTTAACTTGAAATAACATTTCAAAGTGAAAGAAACCAGAACTTCTTTAAAAATGACTGATTTCATTGCCAGAATGTACTAGTTTGAGCCAAGAACACCCTGTCTTCCCAGATAATACGGAACCTATCAAATACGAAAAGGGTCATGACCAAAGGATGTAGGAGCCAACTTGAAGAGGTGCTGACCAAATATGGCACCATTTAAGCTTTCATATAGAGAATTGTAATGGATTGAAGCCCATCAATAATGTTTAAAGTCAAGGGTTCGTAATATTTAAGAAGTAAACCAATAAACTGTTCACCTTCTGAGAATGAGAGTGAAGCAGTTCATTTCTTGAAAACTATGTAAATGAAAGAGTCAAGAATTGATCTTGATGTTCCCATATGAAATGTACTAGTGGTCAACCTACAACCAAGTAAGAGGAAAGGGCTCTTTATCAAATTATTTCAACTAACTTATCACTTTTTTTCAACCCCAGTTGGGGTTAACAGGTCTAGGCACTAAGCATGAATGGTTGCTAATAAAAAGGAAAAGAAAAGCAAAATCAGAGAGCATTATTCTCTTATGAAAGAACACAGCCTCACTTACAGTGTGGCCAAAGATAGGGAACCCAGATTTGACCAAGACTTTTCATCCAGCTGCCAGTTTGCAGAAAATATGGAAGGTGGAGGCACATGTTGAATTACATCATATGAGTGTGCAAGATCAATATATAAATATTAATTGTATTTCTGCATGCTAGAAATGACTACAATTCAAATATAAAATTAAGAAAAAATTCCATATACAATAGCATGAAGAAGAATAAAATACTTGGGAATAAACTTACCAAAATAAGTATAAAACATTGTTGAAAAAATTTAAAGAACACCTTCCTCAAGAAAGTGCAAGTTCCATTCTGTATGTTTGAGAACTTCTTTTAACATAAGGGAGTAAGTAAAAAAAATAAAAGAGTAAATTCCTTGTATGAGCTCCTACAAATAAAAATAAAATATCTAAGATCTCAATAGATTTATAAGCAAAAAAAAAAAAAAAATTAAAATGAGATACAACAGTCTGCCTGTTATTAAAGAAGAACTTTGTTTTGTTTTAAAAATTCCTATTGCTAATATGAGTACAAATTAGTGCAGTTTTTTTGGAGAAAATTTATTGCATCAAAAGATTGACAAATACTGTTATTCTTTGATTCAGTAATACATGATCTTCTGGGTCTTCTTAAATACAGGGAAGGCTTTTATATACAAAGAATATTATTGTGTAAAATATTCAACATAGCCATGTTTATAAGATAGGAAATTGGAAACAGTTCAATAACAGAAAACTGCAAAAGCAAAATATGCTACAGCTATGGAATATAATATTAAATAGTCATTACAAAATATTGTCTTCAAAGAAAACTTAGTAATGTCAGAAATATTTAAGTTGAAATGTCAGGCGAAAATAATCAGAATAAAAATATTTTTATAGATTTTAGTGATGTAAGTATGTATAGAATAACACAAAAACGTTAAGGTATTAATAGTGGTTACCTCTAGATAACTGGAAGAAATCTACATGATCATGTTTTCTTCTTGCTGACATAAACACTTTGACATAATGAATATATGAGGGCTGTTTGGAAAGTATCCAGCCATGTAATGTGAAAAATAGAGGCATTTATGGCTGGATTTTTTTCTGCACAGCCCTTATATACTTACTATAAAGGAAAAAACACACAGAAAACAAGGACTTTAGGAAAACACAGGACATGAAAAATAAGCTGTTAAATTAAGAAATAAATATCGTTTTAAAAATAATGTCTGACCTGTTACTTGCATTTATTTTTTTATGTTAACCTCTTCAACTTTATGCTCAAAATAACCTTGAGTTGATCATTTTGAGAACATAAGGAAATAAACTTTTGTTTATCAAATATAATCATTAAAAGAATGTGCATAATTCTTAGGCATAACTCTAAATACGATTTCTAAAAGTCAAAATGTATTATTTTAGGCAGAATTCCATTTCTCAGCAATCACATGCAATTTCAGAAAAATCAAATCCAAATGTTACTGATTCAGCTACACTTACATCATCGAATTACTAAATCCACTTTTAAGGGAGATTGGTAGAGAAATCTCCTTCATGAACTTATATTTTCTTGTTAGTATTGTTATGTTATCTCAAACTAACATTCTACTTATTATCACGTAGTTACAAAGAATTTGATTTATGGATGAGCAGTTTCTTCTTAAAACATAATTTTCACTTTCAATCTTAATTTATCTCAATGAAAAAAGGAAAAGGCAAAGATTAAAGTGCAAGTAGAAATGCTACGTTAGTCTATTGGTTGATTTATATTATAAATGGTAAATATACCATAGCTACATTTTGAGCAGAGTCTCTCAGAGCTTGAGAAAGGCATAGCTTTTTGTTGTTGTTGTTGAGTCTACCAATATTGTTGTAAATGAAGATATGCCCAAACAAGTCTATAAAAACAGGGTTATACTTGTTTACATTTAACACAAAATTATAATATAATATAATTGTACGATTCCCAAGATAATTAGGAGGTTTACAAAAATAGTAATTCAGCGTATGAGAAGGGTCACATGGGCCATTGTGGACACAAAAATGATGATGGTCATCTTCTTTTACACTGTAAGAATATCTCTGGAATTGCATATAAAATTGAATTGCATATAAACTTAATTTTCCATGTAAATTCACAGATACAGCAGCAGATTTTAACCCAGGATACCTGGCTCTGTGGCAGTCACACTTGTCACTCACGGTGCAGAACACATTCAAGCAGTAAAACTCACTGACCAGCACTGACATTGACAATGTTTCTTAGAAAAGAAATTAAAAAAAAAAAAGATTCATTTTGCAACAAAAAGAATAAAATACCTAGGACTAAACTTAACAAAGAATGTGAAGGACCTGTACACTAAAAACTAGAAGACATTTTTAAAAGAAATTATAGACACAAAGAAATGGAAAAATATTCCATGTTCATGGATTGGAAGAATCAACAGAGTTAAAATGGTCGTAGTCCCCAAAGCAATATGCAGATTTAATGCAAAATCAAAATCCCTCCTTTAAATTCAAAATTAAAATCATTTAATCTGCATCAAAATCTCAATGCCTTTTTTTTTTTTTAAAGAAAAGGACAACAACAACAAAAAATCATCAGGTTTTCTGTAATAGCCAAAGCAATCCTGAGAAAAAAAACAAAGCCAGAGGTATCCCACTCCCTGACTTCAAGTTACACTACAAAGTGACAATAATAAAAAACACCATGGTTTTGACAGAAAAACAGACACATGGACCAATGGAACAAATCTGAGAACCCACGTATATATGGGCTGATAATTTTTGACAAAGGAACCAAAAACATACAATGGACAAAAGAAAGCCTCTCCAATAAATGGTGTTGGGAAAATTGGAAAGTCACATGCAAAGAATGAAACTAGGATGCTATCTGTCACAGTACACCAAAATTAATTCAAAATGGATCAAATACCTAGATACGAGACCTCAAACATTAAACTGCAAAGAAGAAAATTAGGTACTAAACTTATGGACCTTGGTCCTAGAGAGGATTTTATGAATTTGACCTCAGAGGCAAGGGAAATAAAAGCAAAAATAAATGAATGGAACTATATAAAACTGAAAAGCTTCTGCACAGCAAAAAATAAAATAAATAAATAAAAAATAAAAGAAAAAGAAATCACGAACAAAACTGAATGTGAGAGTATATTTGCCAACAATACCTCTGATAAGGGGCCAATATCCAAAATATGCAAAGAACTCATACACCTCAACAACAAAAATGCAAATGATCCAATTGAAAAATGGGCAGAAGACCTGAACAGAATTTCTTCCAAGAAGACATACATATGAGTACAAATGGCTAGGCTAGCAGATATATGATAAAATGTTTGACTTCACTAGCTATTAGAGAAATGCAAATAGAAAGCACAGTGAGATATCACTTCAAACCTGTTAGAATGGTTATCATCGAAAAAACAAGTGTTGAAGAGGCTGTGGAGAAAAAGGAACCCTTATACACTACTGTAAGTTGGTACAGCCATTATGGAAAACAGTATGGGGGTTCCTCAAAAAATTAAGACTAGAATTACTGTATAACCCAGCAATCCATTTGCTGGGGATCTACTCCCCAAAACTGAAAACAGATAAACAGAAAATTTATATAGAGGGTGCCAAAAAAAAGTATACACATTTTAAGAAAGGAAAAAACTATTAAAATTGTAATACTGATAACAAAAGATAAATACAAGTCACATTTGACTTCCGCAATGACAAGAGATGCTCAGAGTGGTCACCATCAGCGTACAGACCCTTCTGATGATGGTAAACTACTGCTTGAGCAACGCTGACCAAAGTGTCCATTTTGTATCGCTGTGCATGTTGTTTCAGTGTCTTCATGAGTGCCTACCACCAGTGTCGCCGGTTTTCTACAGTACACCACGTCCTTTAAGGTGCCCCCTTAGGTAGAAGTCAAGGGGTGTTAAGTCAGTAGAACATGGGGGAAACTCAAACAACGTCCTCAAATTTCAAACACCACTTCAACATGGTCTTGTGCTCCTCAAACAACAGCCGTGTTTCTGCCATTTTCTGTGACTTTCCTGCCTGTTGCATGGTGACGCTACATTCATGTGATTAACGCCATCTTTTGAGCGAACATCATACTACACATTGTTACCGTGATTCAATTCAACTTTGGACAGTAATACATAGATAACATCTTTTAAAACATGTGTATATATTTTTGGCACCCCAGTCTGTATGTATGTATGTGTGTATGTGTGTGTGTACGTATGCATGTACATATGTGTATGTATGTGTGTGTGTGTGTGTATATATATATATATATATATATATATATATATATATACACACACACGGGGGTGGAGAGAAGGAGATGGTGGAGTAGATATACTGAAACATTTACTTTAAATCAGAAATTAAAACAAATGGGCAAAAAAGAGGGAGAAATAAAAAAGGTAGATTCAATTCAGGAAATAAATAAATTTTTAAAACACTACAATTATCTCAGAAATAAAAAATATATAACAAATTGCTTCAGGCAGAATGGTGTCAAATGAAATATAGTAAGGAGCATTGAAGAAAGACAGAAAAATGACCAAGGAAGGGTTCCAGAAATTTAAAATAAAAATCATTTGAATCTATATGTTGAAAAAGTTCACTAAATAGCTGGCAAAAAATTAACCCAAAATTATGAAAGCATTTTCTTAGTAAAATAACTAGATTTCAAAAACGAAGATAAAAATCCTCAAGCCTGGAGTTCCCTGGTGGTGTCGTGGCTTAAGGCTTCGTCGCTGGCGCTGTCAGCGCTGCGCCCTGGGTTCGATTCCCAGCCAGGGAGATACCCACATATAAAAAAAAAAAAAAAAAAAAAAAAAAAATCCTCAAGCCCTCCAAGCAAAAAAAATTAAATAATTTAAAGTCAAAAGATTGACATCAGGCTTTTCAAAACCAAATATAAAATAAAACAACTACGAAACATGAATCTTTATCAAAATATTTCATAAAAGAAAGTTTTTAAAATGAGGTTTTGTGTTCAACTAAGCTGTCCTTCAAAAATCAACATAGCTAAATCATTTGTAACATATAAAAACTTAGGAGATTCTGCACTCAGCAGCTCTTCTTGGACATTTACTAGAGAATGAACTTCATCCACCAAGAGACGACTGGGAAATCCTCAACAAAAGGATCAATGATGAGTGCATTAAAATATGTAAATGTACATATAAGACTAAAACAACATGGGATAAAGGTGAAAGACTCAGGTACAAATATTATAGACGGCGACAAAGTAGAAACTATAAAACAACTAAGAAAATGGAGTAGAAGTAAGAAGAAAAGAGAAAAACAGAAAAAGCTCATTGCCTTTAATAAATAAGCATAAAACGATGCTAAAAAATAGTATACAACAGACAGTAAAAGTTTACATAAGAAAACAGACTACTGAAGTATTTTTAAAAGGAATAAATGCTAAGGTAATCACTAGAATAAAAACAGAAACCTTCCTAGAGACTAATAATAAATAAATAAATAAATCAGAACCAGAGAATATACACCTCATAGCTAAATATATAGCAAATACAACAAAATACACATAATTACAAAATATCATGATAATTGAGACCAAACATATCAATCATATCAATAAATGTGAATGGATTTAAATCTCTTATTTAAAGAAAACAGTTTTGGATTGGGTTCACAGAACAAGATCCAAATATATGTTGTATATGGACAACCCTAAAGTAAAATGATTCAGAGAAGCTAAAAAATAAAGGAATGAACTTCACTTCCAGAAAGATGGAATAGACACATTTCCCCCCATTTCTCTCACTAAGTACAACTAAAAATCCTGAACATTCTGGATAAGAAGTCTCTGAAAGGTGAAAAGAAAAAGGCAGACCAGTTAGAAAGCTCCAGACCTAAGAAAGAAATGGTGGCTCGTTTCTTGGTTTTTCTTGTTGGCTCCTATATTCCAGACTTAGAGCTGAAATAAACAGCAAGAGACACAGGCAAAACAAACAGGACACCTGCTCTCCCTAGCCCGAGGACCATGACAGCGGCAGCTTAGTAAGACGTACGGACAGACAACCACTCTACTCCAGGAAGCACAGAGGACAGCTGTGGCTCACCCCCATCCACGCCAGAAAACACATGTGCTTTTCCACACGTAGCAAAGACAATGAAACAAATCCAGAGCCATTAGCCCGTCATATATACGCCAACTCACTGCTGTTGTTTCCTTTTGGTTGATACTGTTTGTCGTTGGGCCACCAAAGTTCTAGACCTCTCGCCTGCTTGGACTTTTGCTCACCTCCTGAAGTTGGCCTTTGCCCTGTATTTGGCATAAGCCAGATGCCTCTTACTTAGTTAGGGGATGGCCAGGTTTTGGGCTCTGCTCTTCAGACTCACCTCAATGCCCTCACATTTCACAATTATGTGCAAAATTATATTAAGTCTCTAATGGGGTTTAAGTTTTAATTTCCCCTCTGATGTGAAAAGTTGTTGAACCAATACCATTTTTACTAGACTACTTGTGGGAAGGGGGAAGAGACAAGGAAAAGAAATGAAAGCTAATACTCAACACATGTTAGAAACCATTACCACAAAATATTTGAGAGTTATTTGCTTATGTAAGGGGAAACTTCACCCCAAACTACTGCAAATAATTCAAAATTACGTTGCATAATAATACTACCAAAATTTGGGATTAGGGTAAAATACTTATTTTCTGATTATGTGAGATTTCTCAAAGATATCCAGACATAGTGTAATATTTCTTCAGGAAAGGTATTAAAATGTGTTTTTAAAGTTCTCAGAAAAAATCAAAATCACATTTCACATCTGATAAAGTACTTTTTGAATTTGAAAGGCAATGCTACGTATTTGTATCATCTGCTCAACTATGAGTTGGATTTCAGAATACGAGGGGGGACCAAAAAAACCCCAGAACTTATTTATAAAAAAGTGTGTATTTATTCTTACATGTTTAAATTTCAGTCACCTTTAAAGTACTCTTCATCGGATGCAATCCACTTATTGAGATGCTTTTTTCACTGCTCAAAAGTTTCAAACTCATCGATTTTGGTGCCTTTTAAATACTTCTGCCATTTTTTTGTTTCACCTCTTCCACATTGGCAAACACATTTCCCTTTGAGGAGTTTTTTCATCCAGAGAAAAAAGAAAAAGTTGCTCTGGGTGAGATTAGATGAATAGGGAGAGAGGGGCATGAGGATCATGTCATTTCTGGTCAAAAACTGTTGAACGCTCAGCGCGGTGTGGGCAGATGTGTTGTCGGGGTGGAAGAACTAGTCATCTGTTTGCCACGGCTCCAGACGTTTCTTCCACAAATAATGACAAGCCTTCTCAAAACCTCAAGTAAGACTTTGATTGACCATTTGACCCGGCAGAACAAATTCAGAGTACAAAAATCCCTCTCACATCAAAGAAAGATGACTCTGGTGGGTTTTTGTATCTTTATAAAAAGACAAATCCCATTACTTTGTGATTTCTTAGCTATGGAACCAAAGGCACAGGCAACAAAATAAAAAATAGACAAATTGGACATCATAAAACTTTTTAAAATTGTGCATCAAAAGTCAATACTAACAAAGTAAAAAGGCAACCTACAGAGAGGGAGACAATATTTGCTAATTATATAGGAGATTAATATCCAGACTACACAAAGAATTGACATAGAGATCAATATCCAGACTAGATAGGGCATTCCTAAAGCTCAACAATAATTTTAAAAAGAAAAACCTGATTCAAAAATGGGCAAAGGACTTGAATAGAAATTTCTCCACAGAAGCCATATGGATGGCCAGCAAATACTTGAAAAGATGCCCAACATCACTAATCATTAGGGACATGCAAATGAAAGCTGTGCTGAGAGAGAGTCTCACACCCATTAGGGTGGCTGCTATTAGTCAAACACTAACAAGTGTTGATGAGAAGGTGGAGAAATGGGAACCTGTGTACTATTGATGGGAATATAAAATAGCCATGAAGTGGTACACCACTGTGGAAAACAGTGTAGCAGTTCCTCAAAAAATTAAAACCAAAGGGGACTTGTAACCTAGATTTGTTCTTTTTGTTGTTAAATTTATTGGAGTGACATTGGCTCATAAAAATTACACAGGTTCCAGGTGTACAATTCTATGATACATCCTCCACGTGCTGTGTTATGTGTTCATCACTCATAGTCAGGTCTCTCCATCACCACGTATTTGAGACCCTGTCCCCTCTGTCCCACCCCTCCCCCCATACCCTCAGGTAACCAGTAACCACTAAACTATTGATTGTGTCCATGAGTTTTTGTTTCTTTGTTGCTTTCAGCTTTGTGTTCCACACGTAAGTGAAATCATACGGTTCTTGGTTTTTTCTGTCTGGATTATTTTGCTTTGCATGATGGTCTAAAGGTCCATCCATGTTGTCATAATGCCCCTGTTCATCTTGTCTTATGGCTGGGTCATATCCCAGTGTGTGTATGCACCACAGCTCCTTTAGCCAGTCGTCTATCAAAGGGCACTCTGGCTGTTTCTATGACTTGGCCACTGTGAATAGTGCTGTGATAAACATTGGGGTGCATATAGCTTTGTGGACTAAGATTTTCCAATTTGGTGGGTAGATACCCAGAAGGGGGATTGCTGGGTCATATGGTGAGTTTATTGTTAGTTTTCTGAAGATACTCCACACTGTCCTCTGTAGCAGTTGCACCAGTTTGCACTCCCACCAGCACTGTGTGAGGGTTCCTTTCTCTCCACAGCCTCTCCAGCACTTGTCATTCCTTGTCTTGTTGATAATGGCTGTTCTAACAGGTATGACATGGTATATCACTGTGGTTTTCATTTGCGTGGCCCTGATAGCTGGTGAAGTTGAGCATGTTTTCATATATCTGTTGGCTACCTAGACTTGATTCATGAGATATAGAACAATGTCTTCTTTGGAAGGTTTTCTTTTCCAGATTATAATACAAATGTGGAAAAAAATAATTCAAAATAGAATCATCCCATGACCCAGCAATCCCACCTTGGGATGTACAATCTGAAGAATCAGAAGCAGAGTCTCAAAGAGATGTTTTGATACCGATGCTCACAGCATTTTTCACAGTAGCTAAGCATGGAAACAACCCAGGAGTCCATGAAGGGTTGGACGAATAAGCAATGAAGTATATACTCAGCCTTAAAGAAGGACCTTCTGACACTGATATACTACAACATGAATGAACCTTGAGGACATCATGCTAAGTAAAATAAACCTGTCACAAAAGGAAACACACTGTCTGATTCCACTTAGAGTACACCCAAATCATAGAGACAAGAAGCTTAAGGGATCTGTGGGACATCTAGTAAGCAGTCAGATGTCAAACTGTCAGAGGACTGGGCTAGAAATAAACTTTAAACTCAATAGGTTCCCGGGTCATTAATTTACTTCTCAATTTATTCTTATACCTATCTTTTCTATCTTGAAGTTTAGTATCGCATCCATTTCATCTTCTAAATCCAATACTCTTTTCTTTCCTCTCCCCAAATTCAATTGATTCTACATCTAATTTATATGTCAAGAACCTCTCTTTATTCCAAATGTCATTCCACCCTAATTATCTCTCCTGAGGTCCAGAAATGCTCCCGCAAGGTGCTACATGTCTTTTATTTTTTTCCTCCCTCCCTTAACTTACCCAAACTGCTCCCAGAATTACCTTTAGAAAATACTCTTCTCTCCTGGTTTCTCACCTGCTTGGTGCCATCATTGACTCCTCATCACTATCATGATGTAAATCTGTATTTCTTAGTATGACCCTCTTTACTTTCCCAGACTTACCTCCTGCTTTCACCTTAAAGACAGAAGACTTTTAAGTTATCTTTGTGTCTCTTAACACAACGTTTAGCACAATCAAACACTAAATACATGTTTTTCAAGTGAAAGAATAGAACAAGTGTGCCCCTTAACAAACAATACATCTTGTGCTGCTCAGTCTTTTGCACAAGGTTTAGAAAATCTTCCCACCTGCACCGCACCCTTGCTCTCCGCTGTCTCTAACATTTACTAGTTTGTTCTTCCATACAGAGCTGAAGTGTGACTTCTGCCAATGTCTTCGCTCACCACTCCCCACCAAATGGAGTACCATAGTTTTCCGTGTATAAGACGCCCTCATGTATGAGACAACCCCTACTTTTCTCATCCAACATTAAGAAACCCTCTCAACCGGATACTCCCGTGTATAAGACAACCCCCAATTTCTGGTCTAACCATTTTAGATAAAAGTATCGTCTTATACCCAGAAAAACATGGTAAATCAATTTCTCCTCTTTGACTAACAGAGTATTGATACTTTACCGTGGTAAATACTATTCCACCCAACAACAAGCAATTATCATTCGTTTAACATATATTCTTTTTTAAATAGGCTTGGGGATAGGAACTGTATTTCATTCAACTCATGCATTTCCAAAGCGTGGCACAGAAATTAGCATGTAGTTACACAAAACAGGTACAACACATAATTTTTCAATGAGTAAAAGGAGGAAATGATGAATTGAAATATAAGAAATTTGATAAGGGTGGTTTATAACATGTCATTATGGTATAGCTAGTGTCTATTAGCATGAATATTTTCAAATACTCTATTAACATAGGTGCATTCATGTTTAATTTGCTGCCCTTTCAAGAAATAAAAAAATCATTTCATCACCAATAAACTTCCAAGCCTAGAATTTTTGAAAAATATTCAGAAAACCTATCCCAAGGGAAGTGCGCACCAGCAGAAAGGAACAAAAAACAAGTAGGAAAACTGATATTTCTCTGAAAAAGGAAAAAAATTTTATCCCAGTGTAGAATTGAAACATACATTTTCCAAATTCACAAATCTTGGTTATGACTTCTATTCCTTGTTTTTCTAAATTTCTGCTTTTCTCATCTTAGAACAGAAGCGGAAGTCTCGGTGTACTGTTTCATTGTCTAAACACGGAGATGGTTTAACTAATTTCTAGACCAAATTTAGCTAGGCTTTAGGTCAGGATGCAAATGCTTGCCCCAGAGGAACCATAATTGCTCATCCCTCACAAATCAGTGGATAAGATGAAATATTTGGGACCCGAGTATGCAGAAGCTTTGCCTGGATAAGTTCAATATTTGATCTTAAGCAACACCATCCTTCAATGCTAAGTCACAGTGCTCTTAAAGGTGAAAGGGGGTATTTGTGGGGTTCAGAGGAAAGGTATATAATTGTGTCTGGCACATAGTAGATGGTAAATAAATATCTGTCAAATAACTCTGTTGATTATCTGTGGTTAAATAGAATGGAATAAATTATATTATTCCCTATTTACTATCACTTAGGTAACAGAGAGGATTTGAAAAACAATTATGTCAGAGGGCCTTCTTTTTCCTGATAGAAAGACTGTAGTAACTCCTTCTCTGACCTCTAACCATGGTATGAAATTAGGCTTTATGAGAACAAACTGTTGCGTGCAGAAGCTAGTAAAATGTTACTGAGTTATGTAGAACATACATTCGTATATATGTACATGTGTAGTACGTGTAACGCGCACACACAGACGTACTACTTACAAAGCTCGTAAGGTCACCCTTCAAATGTTGAGAAAAATGAGAGTTGAGATCGTGTTTACAAGGGAGTTAAAAAGCGTATGCAGAGTTGAGGAAAGAGTATTCTGAGGGGAGACTCCATGGACAAGCAGGAAAAGGAGGACCCCTCTCCTGGGAAGGCTGCTACAGCTGGAATAAACATCATTTTATTTATTTATTTACTTTTTGCTTTTTGGTATGTGGGCAGTTCCCTGGCTGGGAATCGAACCCAGGCCGCAGCGCTGACAGCGCCAGCGCCGAAGCCTTAAGCCACTACACCACCAGGGAGCTCCCAGCTGGAGTAAATCTCATATATGAGGCAGCTCTCACCACAGCTCATGCTTTTGCGCAATCGAGGAGACAAGACCTTGTCACCACCTCTCTGCGGGGACCCCTTCCACTTGCAGGTTCTCTGAAGAGCACGCCCTCCGAAGCTGGGGGAGCTCCTCAGACCTGTGTGGCGCCCCAGGGATGCGCATTCCCGAGCCACCTCCTGCAGAACCCGCAGCGGGGGTGCTAACGCACCCTCCCCACCCCGCTGCGTTCTGTCCTTGTGTTCCCATCCTGGGGGTAATGAGGGATCCAACGCTGTAATTTTGCATTTGTCTACAAATAGCCTGGGAACAAAACGATCCGCCAGGAAGAGTGTCTAAGGCAACTCCAGTAGGCATTCGGCGTTCCAATCAAAGCGCCTGTTTCAGCTTTCCAGAACCTAAGAGCCAAGCTCGCAGAAGATTCGAGAAGGACTCTTCCAGAAACTCCCATAAGGGACAAGTAACTCCTCCCCAGCCTGCAGCCGATGAGCACCGCAGGTGGAGGGCTTCTTTTATTCCTCAATTTGTTGGATGCTCGGATTCTGTAATTTATTGAAAGCTTTTGTTCTATAATGTGTTGGGAGCTGAGAAAAGGCCCGATGCCCAAAAGCAAACTTTACATATGTTACTGCTCCTCTAGAGCAGGCAAAACTTTAAATAAAGGTCTGTCATAGCTAGGGCAAAATTTTTCTCAACATTTGTATCGATTACAAATCAACTAGTACGTGAACTTGGGCAAACCATTTTAGAGGCATTAATTTTCATCTTTAAGATCCAAGGTATTTTCATTTCTACCACGAGTTTAACCCATCTTCGGAAGATCCACACACAGATCTTAGAAATTACCACCAGCAGAAAAGAAGAGTTAAAAAGACGTAAAGCCAGAAAGCAACCGAAGTTTGGTTTAAAGTTTATTTGGGTTATTTTTTTACAAGCCGACATTTCAGTGCCAAGACCACTGTGGAGGGTATGGAGAAAATAAGGAATAAATGAGGCGGGTGTTTTCATTTTTCAAAATATTTTCATTTCATTCTTCAAATTACTCCAAAAACACATTCCCCTGTCCCACCTTTCTCTTCCCTAAAGACTGATAGATAGATGAGATCACTTCTCATTTCACCAGCAAGTCATTTGTGTGAGATTCAGGGTCTGCATTGTCTCTTAGAAATAGGGAGGCATGTCTTCACCCCTTTATTCTAAAACTATTCATTGAATGAGTATTATTTCCTAGGTATATTGCTCGATACCAAGAACACAGTGATGAGGTCTTTGTTCTCCTGTGTCACATGCATTCTAGGTTGAGAGACGATACAAACGAATGTGAAAGAAATAAACAACAAACATTTCTGAAAGAAATGTATCAGAGATGCTGGTGGCACATACGAGGCTGACCTCTTAGGAAGTGGAGTTATTTCAGATAGGTAGTTACAGAACATTTCTCTAGGAGGTGGCATGTAGGCTGATACTTGATGAATGAAATGCTCTGCATGTATGGGGTGCTGGGAGCAGATGTGCAGGCTCAGGAAGTTGAAGAATTTTGGCAGGGCAATGGATCTGTGCAGTATGGACATTGGATTCAAAGGGGTCGGGGGTGTGCAGGTCAAAGAGGGGGCAGTGAAGTCCCTCAGACGTCCTCTACAGCAGTCCAGAGAATAACAAGTATTTGGTTAGAGAGTTGGAAGTAAAAAATGGAGACGAATGAGTGACCAGAATATTTTTTCAAAACTAAGAGAATCTACTGATATCCAGAAAGCTAGGGTCAAGGATAGAGGACAGGATGCTTGGCCTCTGGCTCCATCACCTACATGGAGGTTTGGGCTATCCCAGTGGACACAAAAGTGTCCAGGGACAACCAGGAGTTTAAGATGTCGTGATATAACCTGGCAGAGATGTGGGTTAGGCATTTGGGTAAAATGGTGAATAGGTTTTAACAACTCACTGTGCACCAGATCTAAGACCTTTCTATGTTGCTGTGGACTGAATGTTTGTGCCAACTCCCAATTCATACGCTCCAATCCTGTCCTGCAATACGATGGCATAGGGGGCAAGACTTTTTCTTTTTCTTTTTCTTTTTTAAAGAGAGGACAGAGGCGTGTATTTCTTTTTCAATGCAAACAGAAAGTCATATAATAGTTCATGAATATAATTGGCATTCCTATTCTGACATCTATGAGGTACAAAGAGCTATAAATCCAGCTTTTATAAAGAATATTTCAACATCTTCCCCATGCAAGAAATTCTGCAATCACATGCTTTAGGAAAATAGTATTTGATGCAAAAACCCCATATACATTTATTATAGCTCTTATTAATGCAGCAAAATGTAAATGAAAATTGAGAACATGGCTCATTTTTCTAATTTAATTTGACATATTAAATGGAGTTTCTTCAGAAAAAAGATTTGTGTGAAACTTACCTTATGATTTATGCTCTAAGTACATTTTATAAAAATCAGCAACCGGGCTTTCTTTATGTTTAAATGGAAATCAAAATATAAATGAATAACCTTCTTTTGTGTAGTAGCAAAAAGAGTCAATAACCCTTGCAAGAAAGAGACTATTTCATTCCCCCCCAACTTGGATTCGCCATAAGCGTGACCCACAAATGGTATCACAACCCCCCCAATAGTGTAATTAACCGTCTTGCTCAAACAGTCATCTCCGTCTGGAAGACAAAATCTTTAGAAACGCGGTTTTCTGTTCATTTCTGTAGAACTTCGCTTCGGTATAACCTGAAACTTCCCGTTAATTCAGACGCTCCTGGTCTCAGCAAAATCCAAGTTACAGAATTGGCACCACGGCCGATTCATTTCCTTTTTTCAAGTCCCAGCCGTTCACCTGTCCAGGTGCTTGGTAGCGAGTTCCAGGGACAATGTCCCGGCGACCCTCCTCCTGCTTCCTAAGGAATCCGGGAATCAACTCTGGATGGCGTGAGGGATCAGTATCCCTAACAAGTCCGTGGTTTCATTCCACGAATATGTTTGCAGTTCCCGGGCCTGACTCCCTCCCCGTGGTCTTCGAAGAATTTCGTCTGCCCCATAGATCTTCTCAGGGGTTCAGTAGCACCCCTTGTCCCACCTGGGCTTCCATCACCCACGATGATTGATTAGATCGTGGCTGAGTCTCCTCTGGGAGAAGCCCTTCACCAGCATTCACACCCTGCGCGGTGGGTCCTTGCATGTTGCAGGTGGGCCAAGGCACAGAGCACTTGTCCTGTCACAGATCGTGCCCCTCCGGCCTCCACGGGGACCTCAGAGGGATACGACTCGCTTCCTTGGAGGCCATGGCGGGACTGCCAAGGAGGCCAGACTTCTGAGAGGTCTGCGGGCATGAGGCTGGCGCTCTCCTGAAGGGGTTCGTGCCCTCCGAGGGGCCTGAGAATCTGCCCTCCCTGTCTGGCTTCCTCCACGTGAGCAAGCAGGAGGACAGCCCCCTGTAAGCCAGGAACGGGGCCCCCACCACACGATGGATCTGCTTGTACCTTGATCTTGGACTTCCCAACCTCCAGAAGGCATACCTGCCACCAAGCCGCGTGAGCGAGGACCGTGTGTCGTGCAGGCCGCTCCGTCCACGCTCTGTTATTCCGCTGCGGCAGCCCAAACCGACAGAGCCACGTGTCGTGCTAAGGAAGCCGGCCGCGTCTCCGCCCGGGGGTAACGTTCGTGACGTCACCTTTCTGCATGAGCCGCTTCGTCCTCACGACGGAGCGACCAGGTCGGTGCGATGATGACACAGGAGAAAGCCGGAGCCCGCAGAGCCGAGCAAGTCCGCCCGCGTCCCTGGAGCCGGCGAGCCGCAGAGCCAGGGCCGTCCTGGCGCTTCCCGAGTGGAGCTCAGAGAGGAGGTCGGACCCAGAACCACCGTGGGGTCCGCTGGTTAGTGGTACCGTGGAGATGGGGGGCACGGTCTAAGGAGAACGCCGGCCCCGTGGGGCGTGTGAGGTCACTTAGAGGAGCAGGACCCCGAAAGGGGGACTAGGGAAGAAAGGCCAAACGTGTGGGAAGAAAACCCAGAGAGGCCGTGCCCTGCCACCGCCCCACTGTCACCGTGCGTGGACTCAGCATGCTCAGTTCGATTAAGGTTTCTAAGACGACAACAAGGGTGTCAGAGAGGAAAGGAAAGAAAGGAAACGGATGGCACTGCCATCAGATGTGCAGGGCCCGGGGGTAGGATCTCAAGGCTCAGAAGGGGCGATTGGAGTCTTCGTTTTTCAGCACGGACCTAGTGACCCATGTCCCCAAACGCAGTTGAAGTTACCAGGAATCTTTTCAGAAGTCCCCGAAGCAGAGGAGCCATTGTCACCCGGAGTGACAAGCGTGAGCCCCTGGAGAGAAGGCGCGGGACCCGGGAGCATAGCAGACACTCAAAACGGGTTCGACACATCGAACACAGCCGGAAAGAGGCACTTAGAAGATAAGTGATTTTGAGGGGGAAAATAGCATTTTACTTGTATTCTTATCTCACGACACGTGCCAAGGGGGCAGGCTCTGAGTTAGACGCGTCTGACAGTGTTCCTCACCTGCTGCCCAACGCCACACAGGTACAGAGATAAAATCAAACAAACCTGCAGAACTGCAAACACAGCTCGCAGCCTGGGGCCCACTGACAGAGCAGAGGTCAGCCTCTGAAAGCGTTCACTGCTACATCACGGAGTCATAAACGTGCAGTGAAGTTGCACATTTAGAAAGCTAACGTGCAGGCCTGAGGAGGTCAGATTTATAAGGAGGAAACGTGGATTTTAAATATAACAGCCCAATTAAATTCCAGACTTGTATCAACCACACAGAAAGAAGCATTTTCTTGTAAAGAGTTTATTTGGAATCCACCACCAAGTATAAATGATCACAATGTCCTTTGAGTGGAAACTCTGCGTCCCTGAGAGGGAGAAGGCCATCTAGAACGCTTCTTAGGCACAGGAGCCCTTCACTGATTTTCCGCCAAATGTTTCACTCGCTTAGGTTTTTCACCTTTTTCTAAAAAGTGATGGGAAAAGATGGTTAATGCAAGACTACGGGGAATTTTGCAGAAGACTTTCTCCACCCGTGTTTGAAGAGTCCCCAAGTGACATTTATATTCTGATGAAATTGGGGGGTGGGGGCGATGTGAGGAAGAAGGAAGTGAGAGGATGCAGAAAAGTAAAGAAATCAAATGGCTGAAGCCGTGCTTGGCCATTTCCGGGTTGTCAGGTTGAGAGGGGGAGCCCCCACAGAGTCCCCGAAATCCCAGCGTCTGCCTCAATCCTTAACATGTCGTGTGTGTCCAAGGGCAGAGAGAGAAAATGAATATTTATGAAGAAATAGAAAAATGTGTAATTGGTCACTTTCCCCCCAACGTAATGATTCTAGTAGAGCAAGCAAAGAGAGTCGTGTGGTTCTTCTCGGCTCCTGTCCTGAGGCCCCTTGGAAACGTCACAGCAATGAAACGCGGGGGAGGGAACGTCCCCTGCAGTACGTCAAGGACAGGGCCAGGTCTTCAGCCTATGACTTGGGACACGCAGCGACCAAAAGGCGAAGAGAATGACAGAGAGCCTGAGCCACGTCGGACGCGGAGCAGGGTGCCCAACGATTCTGTCGCAGCAGAGTGAGTGATAAAGCCAAGGTCAGGGATGGCGACAGAGGCCGAGGCTGACACTGCAGGACGTGCGGCAGAGCCGAAGGGGAGACCATGCTGACACGCCATCGTCTTACTTTCAGATGGCACCCCCCGAGGAAGATGTGCCCGGGGCGGGGTTGAGTGGTGTGGGGTAAGCGAGCACACGAGGGGTGACAAAACGTACGGGGAGTGTTTACGTTTTTTAAAAAACGAATTACAGTGAGAGACTCACGGCCATGACCCCCCTCAAAACAGCCCCCTCGCTTCGAACGCACGTGTCCCGTCGTTCCTGCCACCTTCTGGAGCGGTCCTGGAAGTCGTCTGTCGTGAGGGTCTTTAGTGGCGCTGTCGTGGCCGCCTGGATGTCTTGAATCGATTCAGGTCACACATGGCTTCTGGTGCGGCAATTTCTGTCACATGAAACCACGACGATGTGCCCTCATCCACCTCCTTCACCGGATGTGGCACCATGTGACCCCTGGCTCCTCCCCAAAGTCAAAGTGACCACGAAAGGTCAACTTTTGAATCAATTCAGGACATCGAGGCGACCACGACAGCGCCACTAAAGACAGTCACGACAGAGGACTTCCAGAGCTGCTTCAGAAAGTGGCAGGAATGATGGGACACGTGTGTTCGAAGCGACGAGGGTATTTTGAGGGGGATTAATGGCCATGTATCTTTTACTGTAATATTTTTTTAAATGTAAACATTCACAGTATTTTTTTGAATCACAACTCATATGGAAAGCATGCAACTTAGATAATGTTTGTTGTAAGGACACCAACCTCTTAAGTGGGAAGCTGTACCCTCAGCATAAAGGACATAAAAAAAGGGTGCCAAAATATATATATATACACACATACACATTTTAAGGAAGGAAAAAAACTTTATTAAAATTGTAATACTCAATATATACTGAAAACAAAAGATGAGTACAAGTCGCATGTGACTTCTGCAATGACAAAAGGTGCTCAGAGTGGTGACCATCAGTGTCCAGACACTTCTGATGACGGCGAACTACGGCTTGAGCAGCACTGACCGAAATGCCCACTTGTGTCACTGCGCATGCCATTTCAGTTTCTTCCCGAAGTCCCGCCAGTGTAGCTGGTTTTCTATGGGACACCACGTCCTTTAAGGTCCCCCACAGGTAGGAGTCAGGGGGTGTTAAGTCAGGAGAACGTGGGGGAAACTCAGACAACATTCTCGAATTTCAAATACCACTTCAAAGTGGTCTTGCGCTCCTCGAATGACAACTGGGCTTCCGCTATTTTCTGTGACTGTCCTGCCTGTCGCATGGTGACACTAGCATTCATTTGATTAACGCCATCTTTTGAGTGAACGTCATACCACACATTGTTACTGTAATCCAATTCAACTTCGAAAAGTAATGCATAGATAACATCATTTAAAATATGCACCCACGGTTTTGGCACCCCGTGTATGTGATGAGCCGGTGTTTGCAACTACACGTCTAACTAGAATGAACAACTGGTTTTATAATTTTATATAAATGCATAAAAAGATTTTGTTTTGAAGTTAACGGCTTCATAGGAGAACGGGCTGATTTGTGAGCGGCCCCTAAATAGTGTTGCTCTTCAGGGCTGGAAGAACATTTTCCTGATGTAAGCCAGTTTGGGGTGATAGGGAAGAACGGGGCATAAACGGGACAGCCCAGCACTGACAGTCCTGCACCCTAAGAACCCCCTCCCTCCTGGGCAAATGAGGAGGGTTGGTCAGCCTACAAAGGAACCACCACTTCTCCAACATTCCTCGGTGAAGAGGATCCTAAAGGTCTTATTCTGACTTTAGTTTGGAAATTGCATTAGAGAACAGGACTCAATCAGGAGAATACGGGTTGGGAAGAGGTGGGACTCAGGTAAATGACCGAAAACGTCAAGGTTGCAGAAATCCGCCACCGCACTGAGCCCTTTAATTTACCTGCTGGCAGGCAGGTTGGGCCTTGAGAGACCTCACGCTCGGACCAACACGATCAGTTGATTTCTGAGCAGTTTTTGAAAAGACGATCCTGTTGCTGCAAAGAGTAGCAAAGACATAAGGAACCAGAGAAGGTGGCAGTCACAGCATGAGATTCCAAAGTGGTGGCCACCATGTTCTTAGAGGAAATGTTGGCCCTGCAAGCAGCAAGTTTTATGAAAATGTCCCCAAACACGGTGCCTTGTGGGATTCGTGTTATTGTTCCATTAGCTGCCTCCTGAGAACTCGCCTCCGGAGACATGTTGGTCCCCGATAATCAAACCCGCTGCCCCTCCGTGGAGCGAGGGGAAGAGCAGCCCCCGTGATCGGCAGCCGGGTTCACGCTAAGGTTCAGCCCAAACTGAACGCCACAGATTGGCGATCACGCCAGCTAAGCCCACGTCTGCCGCAGGCCATCCAGCTGCAAGGATGGTCCCCTGGGCCCCGGGTGGAGGCTCGGCCGTGGTGGTGGGAAAGGGCCTAAGAGACTACCAAGAAGGGGGTTAAAAGGATTGACTCCAGGGTTCGGGCTGGAAAGGACAGAACTCGGGAGAGGTGAGAGAATGGGAGCGCAGGTGGCATTCGAGGCCACAGCACGGTGCAAGGGCAAGGTAAGTGGTCCAAAGTTGTGATCCAAGGATGGCCGATGAAAGGTCCAGAGGATGGGCAGGAAAATGGGTTGATGAAATGGAGCGAAGAAACATATCCTTGAGGGAGATGACTGAAGGAATCCCCAGGGACTTCCTGGACTTTGCCCAGAATTATGTCAAAAGGCACAGTGAGCCGTGAAGAATCCCATGGAATCTGGAGAGCCACCAAGACACTCACGATTTTCATTGTGGTTCACAATTCTTCCTGGAGCAACACATAGCTTTGTGCTGGCGGGGGAGAAAAAGACAGATACGTACCCAGAACCTACGTCTGGGGCAACTGTGACCCACATATTATAATATGCAGTACTCAGAAAACCGAATTAATTATTATAAATGCCAAAATAATGACTGCAACCCAATATGCAAGATCCCTGGCTTTGGGATAATTGAGCAAAGGCCTTAGGAGGAGGGCGGCCAAAGAATCACTTAACATCTAAAGTATCAACAAGCCTGATCTTGAAGTGAAGCCAGCCACCTCAGCCACAGGATCAAAGGAAGTTTATGGAAAAAAAGCAAAATGAGTAAATGATCACCATATGAACGGCTTGGAAGCCAAAGACAGAAGTATCATCACTGGAGTGTGTGTGTGTGTGTGTGTGTGTGTGTACGTGTGTGCATGTGCACGTGTGTGTGCACGTGTGTGCATGTGTGCTGCACTTGTCCTACAGCTGTCAGCACAAACTGGGGGTGGCACGAGAAGCGAACTCACTTTGTTTAGACTTGGCTCTTGCAACTTGCAGTTGGCCGTAGCAGGGTGTCCTTGGAGCTGATTCTTCTCCGGTTTCGTACCACTTACCTGTTCCTACCTCCCAGCCTGCCCTCAGTGTAAATATTAACCAGAAAGTAGAGACATTGATAGAGGACTTCTTTCAGAAACTGAGAATCACTGTAACTATTCTCCAGAAGGTCGTCTTAATAAGAATACCAAACATACACCTAGGGTATCCAAAAATGTATACACATTTTAAGAACAGAAAAAAAAAGTGTCTTAAAGTTGTGATACTCAGTATATACCGATAACAAAAGATGAGTACAAGTCACGTTTGGCTTCTGCAATTACAAGAGACACTCAAAGTGATGGACCATCAGTATTTACATATTATATAGATAACATCTCTTATAATGTGTATATATTTTTTAGGCACCCTTGGTATTTTCTGTGTGCCCATCAATATATCTAATCCTTACAGTAGACTTATAACATAGATATTATCATTACCTCATTATATCAATATGGAAACCAGGCATGAAGAGGTTAAGTAACTTGCCCAAGATAAAGACTAGAAGTGAACTTGGCCAGTTGGGCTCCATGGTCCCTGCTTTTAACCACTAAACCAGTGGTCTTCAAAGGGTGGTCCCCCAAGACCAGCAGCAGCACCATGTGGGAACTTGTTAGCAATTCAGATTCCATCAGATCTACTGAATGAGAAGCTTTGGGGTTGGGGCCTGGGACTTGGCGGTTTTAGTAAGTTCTTCAGGGGACCCTGGGACAGGCTCAGCGTGAGAACCACAGCAGCACGCCCCCTGCTTGAAACAACGACCTGGTAATGAACTTGCATAGCTACCAAGGGCCATGCTGATGGCTCACCCACCCACGTCGGGACTCGGAATAACTGCTGTCGCAGGATTTCTAGATTAGATTTTTTTACTCCCAGGACCCGAATTCTACCAAAATAAATTCACTTAATTGAAAAAAATAGAAAAGGAATTCACATAAAACCCGCAGCAGGGTAACGTTCGGGTCACCAGCTATCAGCATGTGGGCGAGAGTAGAAAAGGTAAACTGTATTTTTCCGTGTCTAAGTCATCCCCATGTGTAAGACCACCCCTACTTTTCTACCCCAACATTAAGAAACCAGTATAACCGGTCACTCCCATGTACAAGATGACCCCCAATTTTTGGTCTAACAATTTTAGACAAAAGCATCATCTTATTTAACACGGAACTAGCAGTTCTTCTTTGTCCGGCATGGTCTCCACATCTTCCTGTTCCCAAGTTCAATTGGAACAGCGGGCACCCGCAGGCAGTGTGTTTTAAATCAGAGTTTGGGCAGGTAAAGAGTCACACGACTTCTGTGGCACAGCAACTACAGACACGGCCAAGTGCCCCTGGCGGGACACCTGCAGTGTAACCCCTGGTGACACTCTGCCAGGTCATTTCAAATCATGCACTTCTGTCACTATAAAATGTGACTCTCCATTATTTTCAGAGTTTCAACAATGCCTTCTCAAATCAAATTAAGCGATAAAATGTCATTGTCTCTGACTGAGGTCCACATGAGTAGAGCTCTCTGGTGTCGATACCTAAACAGTGAAATGCAGTTTCTGGGGGGGAGGATCACTAGTTAGTCACAAATAGCTTTGTTAATTTATTTTATTACAGAATCAATCCCCCCCCACCCCAGCGTGTTATATAAGCTGCAATTATATGCAGAAGCATGTTGGCTTCTCATCCTACTGAGTGCAAGTTTCACTGATGCACTTTACACATATTAATGTATAATAAAGAATATTAGGGTGCCACCTTTGCAACTGAGGAGTGAAAGGAGGTCAGGAAGGCCTTCAGACTGGCAGCAAGGAAAATTTTTCACAGGTCCCTTAAGATTTTTGTAAAGTGTATCTCCTGGGGACTTCCCGTACGTACCTGCCAAATACAGGTTTCCAGCTGCTCTCTACGTGCCAGCGTTCTTGATGCCTCTGCCTCTCGTGACACCACAGTGACCTGAGCAGTGATGGTTACCCACCACGTGGCATTCTGCCAGGAAATTAAGTCCGACCCTGGCTGAGCCCCACCCGGCACCCAACAAGCTAGAGGCAAGCCCAGTCTTAACTCAGATTTCATAATTCCAGTCGCCGGGCACCCTAACTTCAAAATAGTGGGTCCCCTTCCTCTCCTTTCTTAACACACTTGCTTCAGACGACTCCTATACGCCTTGAGAACCACCGATCATCACCAGTTGAAAAATATACACTATCGACAGCAAAGCGATCTACCACTTTCCGCAAACATTTTTTGAAACATGAATCCATTCATGAGGAAGTTCTCACAGGTTTGCTTGCACCCGGTGTAACTCCGCCAGATGCCACAGAATCCCCCCGGTCCCAGCGTCAGACTGGGCAGCAGGTGCCCGAAGCGTTCACCCTGACCACATCACCCGCTCTGTCGCAGACAGAGCGCCAGGGCTCTGCTGGCACTCTCTTGAATGCCTAGAACCGCACTGCAAGTTCGGGAAAGGGAACGCTCACTTCACAGATGAGGAAATAACGGGGCTCAGAGAGGTGAAGAAACTTGCCCCAAATCACACAGTCAGAGAGCACCAGAGGCAAGATGCGAATCCGGGTCCATTATTCATTCAATGTGCCTCTCCAAGACCTTTTCCATCCCGGTGTCCCTGCAGTCTTGCTGTCCACTGAAACCCCACAGCTTTCTGTCTGTGCCTCCTATTTGCAACCAGGTCTGCAAAGAGCTCCCCTTTCCCAACCGCCGTCCCCCTGGACGGTCCTTAAGGGGTTGGCTTATTCTGTTTATCCCACCACGCCCAACGCTGCAAGAGCTCAGAGAGATGTTAGGTGATTGTCAAGGAGCCAGGCCGGTGGCTCTAGCACTTCACTCCTGTTGAAAATGAGTAAATAACAGGACGCGCCTGAATGAGTTGGCTATCCAGACTTCCGTGGGAAGCAAGCAAGTGGCTTTCTTTGTGTTTGCCAGTGAAATGAAAAGAAGGGATGGATTAGTTTGTCCTCTGGTGTCCGCTCTTACCAAAGGCCTTGAGGTTGTCCTTGCACTTCAGGAGGCAAGACCTAGTATGAGTAGCATCTGCAGAAACTTCCAGAGGGCGATATTTTCCAATCCGAGTATTTCTTAAAGCAGATGAAAGTAATGTCTGGTCATTTCTCACCTGGAGGCCTTCTCGGCCTTCATCGGGTCAGTTCTGTCCCCCCTGTAGCTCCAAGGGTCATGCTGGCTAGGGCGCATCTATTACTGGATTGACTCTGCACGTGCCTCCCTTGGGTAATGTGCACGGGGACCTGCTGTACTTTCTAGAAGCTCAGAGGGTGCAGAGCTGGCAGTAGTTCAGCACTTGAACTTCCTTTTTCAGGGGGAGAAAACAGACTGGGGCTCCCATAGAGTACCCACTGCCATGAAGTTTCAAAGGATACGTGGGCTGTCCGGAAAGTATCCAGCCATGTCATAGTAAAACAGGCGTTTGTGGCTGGATTTTTTCCAGGCAGCCTGGCTCTTCGGTGCCCTCATCGATTTCTTTCTTCAAAAATTTTCACTTGAAGAAATCGATAAGGGCACCGAAGAGTCAGCTTACTCGGTCGGTCGTCAGATGCAGTTGAGAATACAGACTAATTGGTCTCCAATGCTTGGCCGTCCTTAGGCATCAGCATATTCTGTCTTGAGGGGCTGACATCTGGGCTGTGATTTACTGTCTCGGATGGGCTGACCGTCCAGATGAATTTCTAATCTCGTACACGGAGACAACGGAGTCCAGAATCCGGAGACACGTCTGGCACCACTGCTCCCTGGATGTCACGAGGTGTCCACTCCTCTCTCTGGAAACACTGCAGGTGCCAGTCTCCTCAGTGGCTTCTCACGTCGGCCTCGGGGCCAGAAACACCCATGTGCAGGCTCTTGTTCTCTGGGACAATTCTCTGGGAGAGAAGGAAGCTAACTTCGAATGGTTTGGGGATTACCTCCAAGGTGCGTGTGTCCATCGGCCTGAAGTTGTAGAGAAACATCCGTCGGTGCGGCCTCTCAAATGAGCGGAACCTTCTTCCCCCATGAGCCTACAAGGCGGGTTCCCTCCCATCCTTAGTTTCAGGTGTGCAAAACAACCTACTGATTAGACATTTACACACCTCACAAAATAATAACCCCAAATATATCCATTATAGCTTTAATGTAATGCATAGTCAATTTTATTTTATATTTGTTTCTGGTGTACAGCGCAGTGGGTAGGCATTTATGTAGTCTGTGAAGTGATCCAACAGCCCACATAGCCTTTACAAATTACTGACTGTACTCCCCAGACTGTATTGCACATCCCCGTGACTATTTGGTGACAACCGACTGCACTTCCTAATCTCTTCCCCTCTCTCACCCATCCCCCAACTCCCTCCCATCAAAACCATCAGTTCCTCCTCTGTATCTGCGTGTCCATTTCTGTTCTGTTTATCCATTTATTCGGTTCTTTACATTCCTTGTTTAATTACTGTCTCTCAGACAGTTGCAGTATTGAGTATTCAAATGGTTTCTGTGCTGGGACTTAAGAGTAGGCTGATCAGATTTTCCATTTTAAACAGGACAGAAAACAACAGGACTGTCCTGTTTCATACAGTACATCTGGTCAGCCTCATCTCACCGGGCTACGTTCAAGGTGTCAGTAGGCTGACCACACGTACCATCTGAAATGGGATTGTACCATTGTTTTCTGTCCTCTTTCAAATGGGACATCTGGTCAGCCTGCGGAAGAGGAGAAGCGCCCAGGTAAGAACGAGGAAGTGTACAGTTTTGCAGAAATGTAAGAAAAAGAACTACACGGTGGACGGAAAGTCACTCCGAAGTTCTGTGCCTGAGTCTCCTAGGTTGTAAAGACCTATCTCTCTAAGGAAAGGAGGTACTGTAAGAGCAAACTGAAGAGTAAAAGAGAAGCAATTTGAAAAATATAAATACTAGATATTACTCCTAAGCTTTATACTTATTGATAATAAAGTTAAGTATAAAGTCAATCTGTTACATTTAACATTTAATTTAGGAAAATGTTAAACCATATGGAAAATAAAATGTTTAGATAGATATGCTTCCATTGACTTTGTCTCAAAAAGAAAATGGAAAAAGAAAAATTTGACTTTCCTATGGTTGGATTTTATGAAAACAAATGATCTGATCTGCAAGTATAAAAAGAATTTAACAAGTCTTAAGTACCATCAAAATGAATGCAAATAAGTGTAGCTATTAACTTAGGATTTAGTCCACTGTTTATTTTACCTTGGTTGTAATCAAATCATATAGTACAGATTTTTCTGTGAGAGTCCTGAAATGATAAGGGGTTTATCTATCTACCTACCCACCCACCCCTGAATAAAAATGACCCCAGAATTACTTTGTGTCAAGAAACACGAGAACTGATGATGCTAATAAGTATGTTCGCTGCGGCTGTGCCACGTGGAGATGTCAGACAACTCTCTGGCAGACAAATACTTTTGGTTTCCTGTCTTCAGTGGAACAGCCAGCTCCGAGAAACCTCACAATGTGCTCGGGAGTCAGGCGCTCGGCCTTCAAGTTTGGTTCTGCTGCTAACAAACCAGAGCATGCAGTCCTCACAAACTGTATTCTCTCGGAGGCAGTGACCTTCTAGGTCAGCGGTTCTCAACCTGTGGGTCACGACCCCTTTGGGGGTCGAATGACCCTTTCACAGGGGTCACCTAAGACCATCGGAAAACACATATCAGATATTTACATGATGATTCATAACAGTAGCAACATGACAGTTATGAAGTAGCAACGAGAATAATTTTATGGGGGTCACCATACCATGAGGAGCTGTATTACAGGGTCGTGGCATTAGGAAGGTTGAGAACCACTGGTCTAGGTGAATGGCAGGGGATGGGTTAGATTATCATAGAAGCATCAGAGAACATTAAAACTCAGGGAGCTCTTAGTCTAACATGTCTGTGTTATGGAAGAAACAAATTCTGTTTGATATGATAATTCTATTATTAATCTTTCTAGGCAGATTTCTTTATACTGGTAACTTGTCTCTCCCTTTCAAAAAATGAAATGAAATTAAGCTTTAAACAAACGTGACAAAAGATATTATCCAAAGTAAGTAAGATGTGTCGGGAGTGCATTTCTGACCTATGACTAGCAGTGTCATTCAGTGTTATTCATTCCCCAAGTTTGAAATGTTTTTCACTTGACTAAGAATACAAAATGGGTATATATTAAAATATAATTACACATCATATACACACACACACACACACACACATACATACACACACACACACACACGCTTCATTAATTCTTGGAAAGCAAGAGACGATGACAAAATATATTGAACCTCTGCAACTTAGGAAGCATTTTACATGAATCATCATATTTAGCCCTTAAACCAATGATCACTGTCACCATTTCCATTTTATAAATTCAGTATCAAGGGACTTAAACCATTTGTGTTAAAATAGATTACCAACCAAGTGAATTGCAAAGCCGGGGTTCAATCTTAAGTCTTACTGGTCTCAAAGCTTAGAAACTTGCACTATTCTACGTAGCCTGACTAAGGAGAGAATATTTTGTTTCATCATTCTGGGGTGGACTCGACCTACCCACCTTTGGATAAAAGCTGTACCATAACTCAGTGGCGAACACTGCACAGAAATGGGGTCAAAATGGAGGCGTTCCTTACTCAGCTATCGCTGCTTTCACACTAAAATAGAAATAATGGTTAACATATAGAGATAGAGATAGAGATAGTCATAAAAGACCTTAAACAGCCACAGCAATCTTGAGAAAAACCAACAATGTTGGAGGCGGCGCACGACCTGACACCCAAGCATGCTGCAAGGCCATAGGGATCGAAGCAGCCTGGTACTGGCATGCAAACAGACACCCAGGGCAATGGAAGAGAACAGAGAGCCCAAGAATAAAGCCAAGCCTACATGGTCACTGAATCAAAGTAAAATGACGTATTCGTACAAATGGGGTAAAAGAAATATGATAGAGAGACACGGGGAGAGAAGCGAGACTAAAAAGGCTCCTTCGGTATTTCCTGGTACCCACTGAACCGCGTGTCAGTCGATCTGAATCGGGAGGAACACATAGAAGGCACTTTTTAGACTGAACAGGGACGAAGACGTCTGAAGGGCACGGTCCGGGCAGACACCGTGAGGCGTACGGACTGCAGGACGATACACGCACGTTAAAAACCGAGTCGCCGGGCCCGGAGCGTGAGGGCCTTGGATGGCGGCAGGCCAAGCAGCTCGCGTTCACAGCCCGCATACACGCCCAGCGGCAGCCGGCAGCGTAGCTACACCAGAATTGCTCCAGTAAGATCATACCCTCCAGGGCTCCTTTACTCCTTGATGTCTTTTCAGAACATTAATTCTGGATTGCTCACTCTGATGCCTTCAGGTAAAAGAAAAAACAACAACAACAAACAACAAAAAATTTGCATTGAACTCAGCTTTAATATTCTCTGTCTCCTTGATTGCATTGCGCGAGCTAAGCCTCTCTCCCGTTTATTGGGTCACGGACCCTGCAAACAATGTTTGATTGACAACTCTCCCATTCCGGCCTTGGGCAGGACATCTGCATTTTTCCTCATGAAAATGATGTAGCCACAGCACCTCACATTTAGAAAGTGCTTCATTGTTTGCCACCCATTTTCAAGTATGTTGTGACTACCGTTTATTGTGCCCTTGTAATTTGGAAAGCATTATGCCAAGCTCTTTATCTACAATGTCATTGCCCTCATTTATAAAGGAGAATATTGTAGCTTATAAACATTAAGGGGACTCACAAGGTCATAGAACTAATAAGTAGAAATAAAACCAGGGCTGGCCATAGAATTTCTACCTTAACACATCATGCTATATGATTTTCTGTACACACACACACACACACACACACACACATCCCAAAACTGGTTATGATATTTTAATCAAGCCAAAAAAGCACTTTTGTAAATCAATGATTTATTGACATTGTTCTACTAAATTTCTTAATTAATTCAGTTCAGGCTTTCAGACTCATTAAATTGATGTTAATCTCTCAAGTCATCCATCATTGTAAAAAACGCATCAGGTAGTCTTTATGTCAGTGCTGTCTCAGCACTTTCTCACATCATCTGAGCATCTATAACTTTCCTATTCTGACCAGCTTTCCTATTCACAAGTGGAATATCTTAAACCTCAATGTCAGTGCATGGCTCAGCCTCTAAGAAAATTCCTGCTGAATTATTTCTCCACAGTTTAGTATTTTTTTCTCCAGTCTAGCACATACATAGTTATTCAAGTAATCGATCTTAGTAATTCTTGAAAGAGGAAGGAAAGCATAATTCAGGTCAAAATACAAGTGGCAAAAGAACATATGGTTTAAGTTGCTTTTCTACATGCAGCTAGAATTTAGAGGTAGAGTTTGTTATTATTGGGTTAGTACATATCACATCAGGAGGTCTTAATTATTTTGGCAAGATGGAACATTTCTCTGGGTAACAAAAATCCTTTTTCAAGAACTCATGAAAGGTATCCCTTACAGAGAATTGAGAAATCTATGAGGAAAAAGAAACATTAAAAGGTACTATTTTTGTTCTGGCTCTCATGTTTTCTCTTCTCTTTACAAAAATAAAAATCAAGGATTTCTTACCTCATAGGTCGGTGAATCAAGATATTGGATCTGTGCGGGCTCACAAATGTATGTTTTGCCCATGTGGTCTTGGGCAAAAGTAACCAACCTGCACTTTTAAGATCTATAAATAATAAATGCCCAAAGACTTTAGTACTTTAAACATTGGAAAATTAAGGGAACCATTTGGTGAGTTTTCATTGGAACCATTAAAGTATTTTGGCTAGGTGTTACTTTTTCACAAGAAATTTGAAAACTTTGCAACATTTTTAAGGGAGTAGTCTCATTCACAAGATGTCTTTGGACATGCACATTTTTGCATATGACAAGCTACATTAGAAAACATATATTCTTAGTTGTTCTTCCCAAACTTGATCTATGACAATCTAACAATGATCACTTAACATTTTCTTCCTCCTTTAAAACCAACCTTCTGTGTGCATTTTTTTTTTTTACAAAGTCACAGTTTAGCTGTGCATTCTCAGGCCAACTCAATCAAAAAAAAAATAGTAATAAAGTAAAATAAACTCTAAGGGCTAAGGAAAGGTAATACTTTCCCTCCCACCTTCTATGTTCTTGTAGGTGGGGTAATAATCAAATTAACAGGGACAGATTTACAGGGAAAATAAATCAAAATTTCAATGCATGCACACGGGAAACTCACATAAGCATAACCATGTCAAAGACAGCGAGGCAACATTGGGTATATAAGACCTTCAGAACAAAGGTGAACAAATGGACATGGGATATGTCATGGGAGACCTAGCTGTGTCTTGGTGTTGTCTTTACTTAAAGAATGGCCTTGAGCAAGTCACCTCGTCCATCGAGCCCTATTTTCTTATCTTTAAAATAGAAAAAAAAGGGGTTTTAAAAATCAAATTTGGAGCAATTCATATATTTTTGATCAAAAATTGTTATATAATTGTGCCATAATTTTCATAGCCATACTATACCCATCTCCAATACTGAAGAAGGGAGTCCAGCAATGTAGAATGAATAACTCAGTTTTATAGTAAAATGAAACTTTAACAATCCCCACATGCTTGTATATACAGCGTCTGGCAGAAGTAACGCCCTTTTTAAAGTCGTATCATATAAACGGGCGTGTTGTCTTAGTAACCTTAGTAATCTGTGAGAAACGGGGCTTTTTTGTCCTGGACCCTGTACATCATATATGACTGTGCTTTAAGACTTTTTGTTGTAACAGTTTGGATGAAAAAATAAGGGGTTCTATGAAAAGTAACCTCACAGGGTGATACTGCTGGCTGGGCAGGTCGTGGTGGGTAGTCACGCCCCGGGCCTACAACATTTTTAGTGGTTTTAAACCAGCCCTGTCTGTTGCTTTTATGTATCTAGATCAGTGGTTCCCAAATGGTGGTACGTGTACCCCTGGGGGTACGTGCTGGGCCATTCAGGGGCACATGAAAAATAATCAGTAAGGGTGAAAAAACAAGTACAGTAAAAAAAAACCTGCAAAACGTTAGTTATGGAACAAAAAAATGTTAAATGTGAATCCCCATTCATGGAGACACTTCAGAATTAGATCCCATGAGCGAATGGCGATTGATGGGGGTGTGGCTATGATCCTTCCCCGCCCCCCCCCAAACTACTCTTCTACCAATCATTACGCAGTTTCAGAACCATCCATTTGCCATGGTTCTAGAACTTCTCCAAACATATAAATAAATACATCCATAGCCAGATCGTTTGATCAGTTTAGTTATTGACTAAGTAAAAGGCCATTGTCTTTAATCGGGATTCTTTTCAAGTAGTTTTATTTTATTTAATGTTTAAGTACTTGATCATCATGATCAACATTTAACTGTGTTACGAATATTGTAAAATTAAATCTGTGGTTTGTACTTTTAGTGTAGTCATTTCTCTTTCCTGACTTAGGACTTCATGTCCACTAATTTACGTTAAGTTAGGCCCTGAACAGAAGTGTCCGTATTTAAAAACAGCTGTTTCCCACACAAGGGGTACAATTGATAAGAATGGGCTTGAAAGGGGTGTACAAGTGGAAAAGGGTTGGAAACCACTGACTTGGGTGAACACATCTTGGAAATACCAGAAGTAATACCCCTCAAAGTGGGAGTAACCCTCAAGAGAGCACATAATCCTGGGAAGCATCCTGTAATGCAGCCCCTGCCCGCCTTCTCCCATCGCCATGAAATTCTCACGTTCCCTCCTTCGTTTCAAATGCATAAAAGAAGGTGCAAAACTGTCACTCTCCGGAGCGTTTGAGATCTTGCTCCCGACAAATGTCATCAGTTTGGCTCAAACAAACTCTTATAAAAATTTTCTACAAGTTCGAATGTTTTTACATTGACAGAAGTCATATACAGCTAACTACAAGGCTAAGTCTTAACAGTATTTTGAAAGATCCTTTCTAATAATGTTTAAGAAACATACACAGCTATTAGGAGAGATGATGCTTGCAGATTTGCACATTGGCCTGCTCACTAAAATGTATTTGTGCCTCCAAAATCAATACCTGCAGTACTATTAGCAGTCATTCACAAACATGTGCAGAGCCGTGTGAAATTTGAGTTGCCTGACACACACATTCCCAACCAAGGTCAAATAAGGCAAAACTCTTTTTTCTTGTTTTAGCTTTCTGTTGGTGATTTTACTGTTTAAAATGGCCACAGGTTAGTGTTCCTACGTGCAAGACAGTTGTGATGTGTGTTATGGAGAAAATACGTGTGTTAGCTAAGCTGCATTCAGTTATGAGTTACAGTGCTGTTAGGCGTGAGTTCAGTGTTCTACGTATTTAATAAATTCCCTTTAAAAATAAACACTCTTAAAATAAGGTTCCATATTGATTGATTGACTTTAATGTGACCAGAGACTTGCAGGAACCTTTTTCTGTCTAGCAGCAATGGTTGACTATTTGCTAATTAAATCCTCGCAGAGACTTCATAGCAGGGCAGGGCAAGACATCGATCACAGTCCAACAGTGGACCACCAAGCAACTTGGGGGTGACTGCCTGAATTTAAAAAAGTGTCCTAGCGGACACCACATTACATCAGGGCCTAGTGGCTAGGCAGCTAAATGTAAAAGAAACACATTTTTCAGATACGCACACAGCAGCTAGAGGTGAGCATTGGCTCTTCACAATCAAGGCAGATATATGTCCTTGAGCGAGCGAAAATAAATAGCTAGTGAACCCCGGCACTTGGAGAGAATTAGAAGCAGTCCTTGCCCTGAAAAAGTCTGCCCACGCCTGCTTTCTAGAATATAACTACTGCAAATAATGAGAGTCAACTCTACTTGAAATCTTAAAGCCAAAAGAAAACTAAACAAGAAGGTCACAAAACAAGCCTTTGACAGTAAACAAGGTTTGAGGACCGTACATGTGTGTGTGTGAACATATATATTTATGCACACACACATATATGTATGTATGTATATGAGATCAGACCATTAATTTCACAAACTCATCCTAGAAAAAGTGCTCCATACTCATTGCTGAATGTCACTATGGCCACCTTCAGAGGACGCCCCTTGGGAAGCTGTGCACTGACACCAGCGCCTAGTCCACCCTTCAGAGCAATTTTGGAACTCTTTTTCTGGAATATTCATCAGAGCTGTCATTGGACCCAGAACCTGACAATTAAGTTTGTGAACTTCCCAAGGTTATGACACCTTACCGAGTTGTCTGTACAGTGCTGCCAGTAAGCGCACCGTGGCGAGTTCACAGGCAGAATTATTGTCTGACCTCGTATGTACAGAGGATGTCAAAACATTGTACACACATTTAAAGAAAGGAAAAACACTGCATTAAAATTGTAACACTCCATATATACTGATAACAAAAGTAGGAGTCACGTTTGACTTCTGCAATGACAAGAGGTGCTCAAAGTGGTGACCATCAGTGTTTATGTAATACATAGATGACATCTCTTAAAATGTGTACACATTTTTTTGGTACCCCTGGTATATATACATCTTTCAAAAATTATTAAAGAAAGAATTCTTGCTGAAGGCGGGAGGACATTTCAATTCTAAGGCTGTTGCCAAAAATGGGTTCTTGGTATCATCACCGGAAAGAATTCACGGACACACCAAGTGAGCCAAGCAAGCACAGGCAAGCAAGTGGTGGATTTATTAAAAGACAGGAAGAGAGTCCACGCCCAGAATCGTGTGACAGCGGGCAGGGCAGGAGCAGAGCACCTGCCCCACAGAACAGAGAGGCTTAGGATTTTACGAGAACGAGAGTGCTAAATGTATAAGATTTAGGGCGTTCCCAGGAGGGTCCTCGCTGACCACTCCGTCCAGTGGGGAGGTGGATTCCCTTGTCTTTATTTGGCCCCTGTGGGAACTGTCATAACGACACAGGGGGTGGAGATTTTTCCCTGCCTGCAATGCTAATAATATTAGCATCCATTGTAATTAGCTCAGGGTCACCTTGAGGAGCAAGATGGCGTCCTGGGTTTGGTTTTTTTGTTGTTGTTTTTTTTTTTTTTTAATTTTTTTTCTGGGTCTGTTCTCAGTCACCAAAATCTAGTTCTGGCTAGTCTAGTAGCTGCACTTCTTCTTAAGGATGATCTCATCTCCTCCCTCCCTCCCTCCCTCCCTCCCTCCTCTCTCCCCAAGGCCCCATTCTTCTGCCTACAGTAACAAGACTATACGATGATGGCTATTTTTTAACTGTCTTTTATTTCCTGGCTAATTTGTATGTATACAGATATTGAATGAACCAAGCCGAGTATTGCCAAGGTAAACTAAAAACAAACCTGCTTATATCCACTTTGTCAAAGGATATCAACATCAGATTGAGTTGAAAATGCCTAATGCTTTCTGCTAACAAACATCAGCACAGTCTGCTTGATGCTTACGGGCAAGAATTTGGGGATCAGACCCAGAATCAGTGATTAAGATTAAAGTTTCATATAATGTAAGTAGGATAATGGCTTTCAGATAGTCTGCTTACTATACTTTGAGGCATAGTAAGCAGACTATCAATCTCTTATTTGGAAATTTAAATACCAGAATTTCAGTGTTGTCTCCAGCTGAGCCAGTGTTTTGAAGGCCGCACTGGCCACTTGGAATAGCAGTTGGCTAAGGCGAAGTTCAGCGTCTTAGACTCATCATACAGTCATTAAGCACAGACAATCAAGGTAGTCGGTTGAAGCCAAATTTTACAGCGACATCAAGTATAAACTATTAAAATAGCCAGAAAAGATCCATGCTTTCTATTTTAAAAATGTGTAAATTAGGATTATCGAATTCAAACAATTCTCCCTATTTCGTTAATGGTATCATAGGTTCTATTATGAGGCAAAACGTCCGAATAACCAGTCCTTTTCTTAACAGAAAACAGCAGAGACTCCAGAACAAACCCTTGCCTTAGCAGAGAGTGTCACAGTAAATAGGCCCCTCAGCTGCTTCCAGTTGTTCCCATTTTTAAGGGTCGCTCGTTAAATACGGCGGGTGAAAGCAGGGAATTCTTGCCAAGGCTTTAACTTGATTTATGAGCGTGTAGCAATGCTCCTGGAGTGATGGCATGTGCTGATACCCTGAATCCCTCAAGAAAGATACCTGAGGGGTGGGAGAGGAGGGGGGCAAGCTAAATACAAGGTGATGGAAAGAGAAGTCACACTGGGTGGTGAACTTATACAACAAGGTGACAATGCACTGTAGAGTTGTATGCCTGAGACCTATGTAATCCTTGCTAACAGATGTCACCCCAGTAAGTCTAACAATAAAAATGAATTAAAAAAATAAAAATAAAAATAAAATTATTTTAAAATGAAAAAAAAAAAGAAAGATACCTGAGAGGGTGTTTGGTCACCTTGGAAGAAAGTTTCTGAACACAGTGGCCAATGGTCCCGAGGGGACGTATGTCAGAGCTTGGATTGAGCACCCCCCTTAACGGTTCTCCTTGTGTAAGCACAGAATCTAGAGCTCGTTTAGTTCAATGCCTTCGTGCTCCTGGCTGTACCTAAGGTTCTGTGCCTACTGCCGTGCGTGCACAAATCTCTGTATTTTTTAAACAACTTACTGATAGAAGCATGGAAGTGCTGAGCTCAGACTTGCACCCCTAAGGAACTTTACTTTGGATTTTAGCCTAGGTGTTAAACCTTGTGAGACTTTGTACAGAGGCAGTGCATCACGTGTCCCAAGAAAAGCCGTCTGTCTGATCATCAAGGCTGTGTCTCATTTAAAATACAGCAGACTCTCCATTAACCAGAACACAGGCAACCGGCACTCTCAAAACTTTTTTGGTGGTTGCTTGAGATTTCGTCGGTTGCTTGAGCTCCGGTTAACGGAGAGTCTGCTTACATCTATCCGGCATCCACCCACCCCCATGAATGCCAGTTAATTGAGAGTCTACTGTACGTCCTTTGAGCCAAGACAGCAGCTTCTAACTTGGTAATTGTGTTCTCCCAAGACAGTATAAGACTTGATATTAAAATTTACTCAGACCAAGTGTGTGTTTGTGTGTGTTTTTAATTTCATTCTTCTTTCAAATGTACTTTTTGCATAAATTTCAACTGTTCTGTGTAAATTAAAATTTGCTAATTTAAGGGAGCTCCCTGGTGGTGTAGTGCTAGGCTTCGGCACTCTCAACACTGCGGCCTGGGTTCGATTCCCAGCCAGGGAACTACCCCCCCTAAAAAAAAAAAAAAAAATTCCTAATTTATTTTCTTCTCTTTTCATTACTATTGCACTATTGCAGCCTTCTTGGCCTCGCTCTGGTACATAAAGAGGAATTCATTTTACTTTCTCTTCTACCCTGGATCTGTGGCTCTGAAGTTGTTCATTTTGATTGGAGCCAAAAAACTGATTAATCAACAGGAAGATTAGGTCAGAAAACATATTGATTATAGATCACATGGATTTGTGTGGCTCTCTCATAGAATGTGCTGTAGAAGGAAGCTAAGTGGGGAAAATTCTTGTTTTTCTGGTAAAGTAATTGAAACCTTTGAACAATAAGGTTTTTTCATTTCCATCTATGAAATTGGGCTTCAATAAAATTTCTTTCCTTGACATAGTACTTTCCAGAATTGTTTTATTTTTAAAACAGAACATGATCCCAATAGAATGAGCCAAGAACATGAGCAGACAATTCAAAGAGATGGAAATGACCTTTAAACATATGAAAAGATGTTCAACTTCATGATCATATGAGAAATGTACTTACTGTAAGGTTCCCAGGGAATGTCTTGTCTTCTCATCTATCTGTCCTGCAAACATCTGCAGGTTGACCATTATACTATTTTGACAAAGAGATAAGAAAATATACACTATGATATATAGTTGGTGGTGGTACAAATTAGTTCAACTTTTGAAAATCAACTTGACACTATTTGTCAATGTAAAGGACAACTATTCTCTGCATTGAAATTCCATTTATAGAAACTTTTCTGTATGGAAATCTAGTAAGTAATACATGCATAAAAGGTGTACGTCCCCAGCAATTTATTGTAGGGTGCAATCATTGGAATTCTATGCAGCTGTTGTTAAGGGAGTGCTATAGAAAGTGACAAGAAGCCAACTCCAAGTTCTATTAACTGGCCAGAACAAGATACAGTACCACATGGAGAGCGTGAGCTAGAGACACATGCATGTTAGCTAGGCACAGATCTGACGAAACGCGTGCCTCCGGAGAGAGCTGGCACACTGAGACCAGGAGACTGACGCCAAATGGAAACTCACTTTTCATGGCACATCGTTTTGTACTCGGGGGATTCTTAAAACACCATCTGCACTCTTACTTGCATGTATTCTATTTATTTAGTTATTTAGTTATTAGTTAGAGTTAGACTTTATTGGAGTGACATTGGTTAACAAGAATTACCTAGGGTTCCAGGTGTACAATGCTACAGCGCATTGTCTGTGTGTTACATTAAGTGCTCACCACCCAGGGTCAGTTCTCGTTCCATCACCACGTATTTGACTCCCCCTCCCTCCTCTCCCACCCCTCCCCCCTTGACCTCAGGTAACCACTAAATTATTGACTGTGTCCATGACTGGATAAAGAAGCCGTGATGCATACACACAATGGAATGTTACTCAGCAATAAGCAAAGATGAAATAGTGCCATTTGTGACAACATGGGTGGATCTTGAGATCATCATGCTGAGTGAAATAAGCCAGATAGAAAAAAAACCAAGAACCCTATGACTTCACTCACATGTGGAATATAAAACTGAAAGCATTTTTTAAAATAGTCTTCTCTTTTAAAGAGAAATTATTTCCTTAGTTACCCAAAAGGATGTAAAAAAAATATGCCGATATGTATGGAGGAGTTCTACTTACCTGCCTTAAACTTGATGAAAATGGTATAAAGCCCTTTTGAACATGACTAATATTATTGGTCCTAAGCTGCAACGTCGTGATACCACAACTGATTGAAAACGATTGATTTAGATGACTTATTATTTTGTCTACTTGACAAAACACTTCTGTGTTTTCCAGATCGACCCATACACATTCAGAAAATCAATGTCCTCTTAAAGCCACTCACGTGTGGATGGTCCTGACTACCTGGTCCACACCCTCCTCTCCTTTCGTGCTACCCTCATTATCTTTCGTTTAGACACAGGGGTGTCTGTAAAGAGCCAGATATTAAATGATTTAGGCTTTGTGGGCCAAGTCAAGAAAATTACTAGTGTGCTTATATAGCAAATGAGAGAATGAATTTCTAGGAAGTTTGTATGATGAAGTTATAAATCTAACCATTGAGAAATACTGTAATGTGCATCTACTAATAAGAACAGAATTCTTTTGGGGGAGACAGCATTTTGCTTAATTGGGGTTCAAGGTTAGTGTGCCCTACCATCAAATTGATTAAAAATGTTTATCTGTAAAAGTTTTGCTTATCTCGAGAGCCCAACAGAAAAAGGGGGTGAGTCAGATTTGACTCGAGGGCTATAGTTTTCCCTTCTTTTTCTGCTCGATGGGCTCCCAGCCAGCAAACTCCACTGAGCACTCAACCCCTCTGAAAGCAGTGCTCCCCAGCCCAATCTGCATCAGGATAATCATTTCACCACCTTCGTAGTTTGCCCATACTTCTGTTCTTGGATGGATAATGTTTTGTAATATATATTAGTAGTAGATGTCTGTTACCTTTCTTATATCTAATTTATCTATTGCATGCTAGAACCTTGTAGGGACTCAATCATCTTGTTAATCTAAGCTTGCATCAATTAAATAGCAGTTTTGATGGTAAATACAAAAGAGCCCACCTTCCACCCCTTCACACCCGTGGTGCCAATAATGTCTTAAACTTGTATTTTGGGGTCAAAGTAGTGGGCAAAACTTTCAGTGCTAGCATTTTTTGTCATGCTTCATCCAAAGTTCTCCCTTTTGATAGAGATGTGTAGACTTTTGCAAGCACTGTTGTGGCTAAAGGCTGAAACTTGTTCACAGAGTCCCACATAGCGGAGGCCAGCTCTCCGCTATGAGAAATTGCTCATATGTATGTCCAACACTTATAGGAGGAACCCAGGCTTCAGTACCCCAGCACTGCTGTATAATTGATTCCAACCCCAGTGCAGGCATGGAGGATGGGGAGAGGGGGAGAATTCAAAGATACATATTTTTAACATGTGGAAGAACTCATCCACTTTAAAAAATATTGCTGCTCATCAGCACAAGTAAACATTTCTGTTGCTGTTGTTGCTTTGTCCATGGGTTCCAGGAAGAACTTTCCACCAGATATTTTAGGTTGTGCCTCCCTTCATATGTATGTGGTACTACCATATAAAACTTTGGGACTGCGGCATCCCAAAAGTATTTCTCTTCAGTTGAGGATTTCAGCATGTCAGCCTACGATGAGATAGGGCACAGTGGAATTCCCAGGTGAGTCTATTTTCTGATCATGACCGCTAAGGAATCCCGTTGCTTTTGCCAAGCTGAATGTGGTGCCTGGAATGTTCTTCCCAATCTTTACTTACTTATCCATCAGCTCTGTGCATCCACACATTACCTCCTCTGAGAAGCTACCTCAGAACTCACCCCAGAGCACCCGGGCCCCTTGTTATTATAGATGCTGTCCTAGCTCTCCCTGCATGTCCTTCATGGCACTTAATGGAATTAATAATTATAGGCTCCACTGATGATTCCACCAATGTGCCTCACTTTTAAGTTCCATAGAAGCAGGTTCCATGTCCCGATCCTCGACGTGTCCATAACACGGACAACGTGTTAGAGACACTCAGTAAATACTTGTCAAATGAATGAGTGAAGGTGGAATGAGGTATACGGTCCATTTTGCTGCTGGTTTCTAAGGGAAGTGTTTATATCAAATGGTTGTAGCATTAGAGGACAGTGTTCTATGGGCAGAGTTCGAGAGTTCTATCTCCACCCTTGAACTAGGGAGGGCTTATCAGACTGTCCACCTTTCGGCCATGTTTCAGACCTTACTCTTGGTTTCAAAGCCCCACATCTGCTTGGCCTGCGTGTCATGGCTTTGACTCACCGTGGCCTCTCCACCAGTCCTCCTGCTAACATATCCATTTACTTTACGTGCTCAAACGTCATCTCACTCAGCGACTCGGTGACCCCATTTCAATTCTTGAATTCAGTGTAAATTGGGTCTACTGTCCAGTTCTGCTCCGGACAGCTGTGGTCTGAGGGAGGAAGTCGTCATAAGGTACCCTAAGGGTTATGGATAAAGAGAACACATGTTTTAGGGTACTGTGGAGGACAGGATGGAGATATGTGAGAAATGCACAGGCAATTTCAGGAGGGCCGAAGTGCGCAAGGGCACGCTCGCACGTGCATGCACTAACACTCCATAATATCTTTGTTTGGAATTCATTCCGTCAGGGCCTCATTATACGGGAAACATTTTTGGTGTGTCCCTTTTCCCTTGGCATTGTTTAGCCTTTAGTCTATTAAATAAAATTTTAAAGATTACATAGCCCCATCCCGTCCAATGTGTCCAATCTAACTTCATAAGAAGCATCTCTCATAGGGGCTACCAGGCACCTCGTAAATGGGTATTTGACGACATGCCCACATGTCACTGATTCATGATATATATATTTCTTAAATTGATGACAGCTAATCGTCCTCGTGGCTAACTAAAACAGACTGGCACTGAGTAGAAACCTGGAAGGAAGTCCAAATAACTGAGTAAAACCCATGAACCGTGACAGGGACTGCAAGTTCAGTTGATATGTTTAGTTGTCTAGTCTGCGCCTGTCGTGCTTCCTGAGGGCAGGGACACAGGGGACCGAGGCAGGCACTCAGGTACGCAGTGGCACCGGACAAACCCCACTTCCGGGCCCGTTAGCAAAAACAGTCTGCGACATCGCGTCCATGCACTGCCTGCCGCAGCTCGGCCAGCAAGGCCTAACGCGACTCCGGGCATTTCTGGGGGCTTCCAGATAATGTCAGAAGGGTGACATTGGCACAGACCCCATAGCAGCCACTGAAGTTCATCCACGGGAGAGAACTGAAACCACGCAGCCAAGCTGAGCAAAGCGAACTGCAGGGTAGAAGCTGGGCCTGCATCGGCCGTGTTCGTTCGCCCCAGGGAAATGCAACCAGCATTCATTTTTGTTGCTAATATTGTCATTTCTCATCAAAGTTTGTACAAATAGATTTGCTTCTTAAAAGTCCTTTAAAAAAATTTTGTCTCCGCCCTAGAAAACCATTTCAATAGTCTTTTTTGGGTTATAACTCTTCATTTTGAGTTGTCTTTTCTCTCAATAGTCTCCCTAATTTCTTTCATGGACTTAATGGCTGAAACGCTCCACACGCTGAAAAGATTCCTTTACGGATATTTCATACGTTCGCGATGTGTGTCCTTGTGTTTCCCCCTCCTGAAGTATTCCTGACTTTTTCCTCCTTTTTAAATATGTGTTGGGAATGCGTCTTTGTCTGAGTCTTGTCCAATTTTTTTCCTTTTTTTTTTTCTGATGATTTTTTCCATTTCTACATATGTGTACACATTTGTGAAATAGCCCAATAATCTGAAGTTCGAAGCAGCATAATCATTACAATAAAAAAAAAAAAATAAAACAAGAGACCTAGTTTGCTGTGCATAGATGGTGGTCGCAAGCAGCCTCTAGCGAACCTCCCAGAAAGTATCATTATATTAATTAGGATCATGTCTACATTTTATAGTAAGTGTTATGCTTTGGATTAATTAATACAAAGCTGTCCGAGTGTTTAAACTTCTGCATTTTTTTAGAACATTCTCAAGAATGGCCAACATTTTCCCTTTGAAACTCTTTCCCTGAAAGAAAAACACAAAAATTTTTGGAAGCTGATTTGGGGAAAGAGGATGGAAGATCAGGTTGGATCACTTATGTTTCCCATTTATAAAAACCAGAAGAGGTTACAAAACAGAGTCGCTGACTTTTTCGTGCAGCGGGGGCTGTGCTTACGGGAAAGGAGTCTCTGAAATAGTTCAAGCACTGTGAGCATAACTAGAATAGTCCCCGAGGGCGACCTTTGAAAGATGACATACATTTTGATAGACATCACAGTCACATGTCACCTAAAGGGAGATGACACCGAATAAGGTAAAGTCAGCATGGCCCGACAGGAAAAAAAATGTACAAATGAAGACACCTGAATGCTGGGTTAGCAGGATGGCTTAGATTTTGCTCTTGAAGAATCGTTAAGATTTGGGTGTTTAGAAAAATCAATGTATTCCACCTCATGGGAAATGCATCATTAAGTTCTAAAAGTACGCACTCCTCTCTGTGCTAAAAAGGAAAACCCTCCCTTTAGATTAGTTGATCAGACCCGAACTAGGGGCAGATCTGTGGTCATTTACTTTCATTAGAAGTTCAAATCGTCCTGCTGAGTCCTGCAGGGGTCATTTGCATCCCTTTTGGCGGTGGCTTAGGCCTGGTTTTCCCAACACAAAACCTTTTTTTCCAACTGGCAAGACAGGAAAAGGTGAAGCGTTTTGTAGTATTTCAGAAATCAGGCAACAGGAGAAGCGCACTCCACGCAGACGAACGTGGTCACGCACTCCACGCAGACGAACGTGGTCACGCGCTGTTTTCTGCGCCCAAACGCCGCCGTGGAGGCTTTTGCGATGGAAAGATTGACTCGGAATTCTTTCAGAGTTGCTGCCGCTTCCAAAGGCAGCATGAGCGTCCGTGGTCAGCGTGGTTAAATATTATCACATGCTATGCCGTCGTGGGGGTGCGGACGTAAGGCCACTGTCAAGTACATCTTCAGGCAGAAAATCAGTGAGAGCACATCTGCATTAAATAAAAACCACCTTCAGGAGGGCTGTGGGAAGATAATACGCTTTCACCACCATTTCCATTTGGTTCCATTTGTGGAGACTGCATGTCTTCCAGCTTTTAAATGATCTCTAACTCTACACAAGCCAAAAATACATAAGCTAACAAAACTCTTAGCAAGAGTTTGCTGCATTTTCCATAAAATTTTACTAAATACACATCTAGCAAAAAGAGCACTATGTTGTTATACACCTGAAAGTAATATAATGTTGGGTGTCAACTGTAACTGAACAATTTTAAAGACATTTTTTAACTAGCAAAAATTCCTTTTTGATTAGTCCTGATTTTCCAAAGAGAATGTGTTAATTTTTACACAGTTTCTTTGTAATTAATTTATCCAAGTAACCATAAAAAGAGCTCTAATAAAAGGCTTTGTTATGATTCTTGCATCTCAATGCTTTTAATATTATTGCTATGATGAAATTATAATAAAATTTAGAAATACTATTTTTGAAATCATTAAGGAAATTCATACTTTTGCATTTGTTTTATTTTGACATGCTTTCATTCAGGGCCTGTGTCACTCTTTCTCTCCTTGTCCTACTTGGTTATTTCTTCATTGCACTAACCTGGTATTATGTTATATATTCCTTTGTTTTATCTGCATATAGCTGGTTTGTCTCTCTCACATGTAAGCTCCATGATAGTGGGGAGTTTCTCTCCCTCATCATGACATTCCTGACACTGAAGGTAATGTGTGTACATTCCCAGTAAATATTTATTAAATCCATGGATGATTTACTTTATTTACAGCAAATTCTAACTGACATAGAGTTGTACCCCATATCAGAAATTGGGCTATAATGTTGCAATAGGGATTCACAACTTGGGGTCCCTGAAATTATGCAAAAATATTTGTGTATATGCATTTCATGATTTTCACAAGATTCTGTGAATGGCTCATAGCCCCCAAGAGGGTAGAGGGGTTATTGCTACAGGGGAAAAAACTACAAAACAAGAGGAGAGAGTATTAGTTATGCCAGGAAATATCTGGAATTGAGACATGGGGGACAACCAGTCAAAGGGGCTGTAGGACACAAGAGAGCCCTAGGGTGCCCTATTCTGAGCATTGCCCAGTGACATTTTCCTGGAGATTCAGGACCAGAACCAGAAAGACCATCATGATAGAGATGTATAGAAGTGAATCTTAAAACCTTACAACGTATTTTCGTATGCTCAGATAGGGTCCCTTCATGCATCTGTGTCTGACACGTGTATCTAATTGAAACGCTGAAAATAGCCATTCCATTAAGAAGCCCAAAAGCCTCAACTTTTAGAACCTGAAAAATACATTTACATGAACTATTTCTCTATTCATGCCAGAGTATAATTCATTTTGTGTTTTCTGGGACTGCTGACTTACGTCTTTAAAGGTTGAAATTTGTTTTGGCCAACATGCTACCATAGGAGTTTAGGTAAATGTGAACAAGAAAAGTAGTTCATAAATTGTCAGTAGGAAAACAAATTTGTGTAACTGTACAAGCAAGGAAACTGGAAAAAAAAGTTCTGATGTGATGCTCAGAATACAAATTAGCTCTTCAAACACTACAAGTAGTGAAAGTTAGCTATTGTTTTTAAGCAAATTAAAGCATCACCTTAGTTTAAGCCGGATGAATATTTACACGTTTTCAGCAAGAATCCAAACTTACACATTAGTTTATAAAAAAGATGATGCTAATCTAGTGCAACCACAAAAATAGCTGACTTCCAGGTGAGTTAGGAAAATTCCCTGTTTGTGGCTTAGGGGTGAATTCTGATCTGAATCTCAGACTGCAGGTCTGATTTTAAGTCTGGGGCTCTGTGAATGCAGGAGCCATATTTCATTTATGCTTTTACAACCTCAGTGTCTACTACAGAAAGAGGTTCCCTGGATGTTAAATGAATGAGCTAATGCCTGTTAAGTCATGAGCTTTTTCTATTCGAACATGCGTTGAAGCGAATTCTCTTAATGAGTTCTCTTACTAAAACAAATGTTGTATAGCAGGATATGGAGAGGGACTTGTGGGTATGTTGACCCGTTTATCCCTCCCAGTAGATTGACATCATCTTAAATAGGTTAACTGTCTCTACATTTGAATGACCTCAGTGCACACTGAACCTGTGCGCAGAGAAGAATGGGGCCTGATTGATTCGTGCCATCGCATCCCCTTTGCCAGTCATTTCGCTGTATTTACTTTTCATGTTTCTTTGTTTTCCTTAAAGTCTAATGTTTGTTATTTTTCTGGGTTAGTAACAGAATAGGCTGACCAGAGGTACCATTTTAAACAGGACAGAAAACAACAGACCCATCCCATACATGTGGTCAGCCTAGTCTCACGGGGCTAAAATCAAGGTGTCAGTAGGCTAACCGTCCGTACCATGTGACATGGGACAGGACCGTTTTCTGTCCTGTTTAAAATGGTACGTCTGGCCAGTCTGTAACAGAAGCCCCTCAACTCAGCTTCAAAGAGCAAGGACCTCTTTTATTCCATCTTTTATTTGCCTAATAGGCAGGGCAGCCCTCCCTCTTGGTTGATTAAGCACTTCAACAATGTTATCAAGGACCCGGGTATTTTGCATCTTTCCACAAGGAAACCATTAGTGCCAGCTTAGTGACACACCAAGGGCAGATACAAATGTATCATGCAAGCATGACAAATTCAGGAGGAGATAAAGGACATATAATGTGTGCTCTTCTCTCTCTCTCTCTCTCTCTCTCTCTTTCTCTCTCTCTAATATTTTAAATGAAATATTCAGGAACAAAAAATGCATAGCACCTATTGGGTATACTTGAGTCTTTCTGGAAGCCAGTGAACATACGTACCTGTTTGTTATGGAAGTCAGGCTGAATTTTATGAGATAATCCATTGAATTACTATTTGTTTTATTTACATTTTAGGAATATATTTTAGGGACAACATTGATCAAAATAAATAATGGTTATATGCTACAAACACAATCACCATTTAGTAAGAATCAGAATACAGAGAGGTGAGAAAAGCTATCAACTTGGTCATAAATGACTTTAGATCACCTTTTCCGTCTTCATTATTATTCCTCACGTTAGGATTTTGGTCTTCAAAATGTGCTTTCTTAAAGGATTTCTTTCAAACAGTGAGAGAAAAAGATGTCAAGTTGAGATCCATTACCTGGTGAAGGCAACAGAAATCTTTGGGGTGTGGCGAAGGGGAACTGTCATTCCCCTAATGAGAACCCCAGGACTTGTTCGGTAAGCTCCTTTTGTCTTAGATACCAAAACACAAAACAACAACAAAACACACACTGAAACAAAAGTCCTGGAGACATTGCTTAGCAATGACAATGAGCACACACACACACATACTGTAGGGCTTCTTAAAAACTCTTTTTGCCGTCTAATTTTCTAGTTTGATGAAGACCATCGGAGGTTAGGAGAAGTCCGTAGGGGCTCGTGGGATGAGTAGAAAGCGTGAGAACGGCTGATTTCTGTTGAAGGCAGTCGGAGTCGGAGTTGAATGGGGTTTCTCATCTACCACATTACATCACTTCTGGTTGTATCGAATTTATAATCACTAAGCACCACAAAATTTTTGTGGCAGCCTTCTTTTTCCCACAGCCCATCACAGGAACATCTGAAAAGTGAGTTGAACGTTTGGCTTAACCTAGAAGCATAGCAGTCCATCAACATGCCCAGGAAAGGACCCAGGAACAGGCGGGCGAAAATACAAACTGGTTTTTTTGTTCTGTTCTGTTTTGTTTACAAATTTGTTTCTGGCCAAAACAAGACAAAAATACACAATAAAATTGTTTTTTTTCCTACTATGAGGAGAGATTTACCCTTTCAGCTCTGTTTTCCTGTCCCTTTCAAAAAAAAAAAAATAATAATAAATCTGAGTTTACAGAGAGCAGAACTGGAATTTCGCTGGCATAAGAAGAAAGCAGACAATGATACCATAAATTTAGGGGGTGCTGTTGGAAGAACGTCTGGTATGAACAAATGGAGAATTCTGCTATGGATCAAATTGGGCCATTTAGTTTTTTATTTTCCCCCCGAAGCACAAAGGATATCAAAGTGGGAGACACAGTAAGTCTTCCTCGAACCACAGTGAAAATCACCATAAGTATTCACAGAAGAAGTTCCCTTTTAGACAAAAATTTTAACATTTACAGAGTATTTTAGACAGATTTGTTTTTGTTTTTTTTTTTTAATGTTAAAACCTCTGGAGACCTTCGGTTGGATGGTTGGTGGGTGGTTCAGTGAGCCATACGGTAAATAATGATCTCGAGTCACCACAAAACTTGACAGGCTTTCTCAATAATTAAACAGCAAAGTGGTTTCAATAAACATTTACACATTGTATACATACAGCTCATTGCTACGAAGTTTTATTTTGGCAATTATCTTTTAGAGTAATTAAAACAAGAAAAATAAATTTTGTATTTCACTTCCTTTTTACCATTTCCAACATTATTTCTTTGTGTGGATCCAAGTTTCTGCCTGAGATCACACTTCTTCCGCCTGAAGAAGCTCCTTTAACATGTCTTGCGAAAGTTCGCTGATGATGAATGGCCTTGTTTTTCCTTGTCCATAAAAACCTTCCTTTCTCCTCTATCTTTCAGTCATGTATGAACTGGGCTCTGATTTCCGAGGTAATAGGTTTCCACCCCACCCCCCAGCCCTTTAGAAGATGCCACTCCATTGTCTTTAAGCTAAAATATTTTCTAATCAGAAGTCTGCTTTATTCTTACCTTTGTTCTTCTATGTCTTTTTTCCACTGGTCGCCTTTATCTTTGGTTTTCAACAGTTTAAGTATAGAAGGGCTGTCCGGGAAAACATCCAACCATGAGTGCCTCTATTTTTCATATGACATGGCTGGATACATTCCGTACAGCCCTCTCTCTAGGTGCTTTCTTCCTCTCTCCTACGTCCTTCTCTCCCTCCCTCCCTCCCTCCCTCTTTCTAGTATCTGTTCTGCTGAGTGTTCTATGAGCTTTTTGGATTCCTGGTTTAAAATCTTTCATTATTTGCAGGAATGCTCAGCCATTATACTGTCAAATACAGTAGACTCTCAGTTAACTGGCACCCACGGGGACTGGTAGATGCCAGACAGATGAAAGTTAACTCTCTGTTAACCAGAATTCAAGCCACTGGCACTCTCAAGCAACAGGCAAAATCACAAGCACCCGGCAAGAAAATTTTGCCTGTTGCTTGAGAGTGTCAGTGGCTTGAGTTCTGGTTAATGGAGGGTCTACTGTACTTCTTCTCATTCTCCCACTTATTTCATTCTGGAATTCCAATTGCACATGTATTACACTATTTGATGTTGTCCTACAGTTCTTGATTGCACTTGTCCTTTGTGTTTTAGTTTGAGTAATTTCTTTTCCATGATCTTCCATTTGTTGCTATCATTTTATTTCTGCAAGTTCCATTTTATATTTTCTTGTAGCTTTCATCTCTCTGCTAAAATTTCCCACGTGTTCTTGTTGTTAGCCGTCTTCTACACTGAAATCTTTGACACATTCATCTTCATTTTGTTTTGTTTTGTTTTTCTATTTACTACCCTGACTAATAGCTTCAATTTCTGGATTCTGCAGATTGCATTGTCTCTTGACCGAAGGTTATATTCTCTTGCATTTGTGTATATCTTGTAATTTTTGGTTGAAATTGGGTATCATGCATAAGAGAAGGAAGACAGGTATGTGGTATTTATGCCTAGAATTGGGCACACCTCTTTTTCTACCCCTTTCGTGTGGGGAGTTGAGTCTAGTCGAGCCGAATAGGGTTTGGATTTTGTTAGTTCTATGTCTACCTTCAGGACATTGCTGGCTTCAGGTTCCTCCAGCATGACCTTGTACTAAAGGTGGGATTTGAGTTTCCAGAGAATATTTCTCAGTGTTCCATTTCCACGCTCAAGTTTTTAGTCTTCTTCTATGAACCTGAACCTCCAAGAAATCTCTGTCTTTTTGCCCCTCCCCCAATGACAGACTGCTGTTACTTGTTATTTGATTCTCACTAGCCTGGCGGGATAGGGTGGGAATATTCTTTCATCCTTTATCCTCAATCTTGGGCAAGACCACTCCCTCTGAGTCTCACAGAAAGGATTTTCTCAATGATTCTGCCCCTAAACCAGCAATAGTAAACCTCAGTAGTCTGGGTCAAGGGCAATTTCTTGTCCATCCCTCAGGAGTAGAAGGTTTCTTTGTTTCTGTTCCCTTCTCTAGTTCCAAAGTTCTTCTACTGTATCTGAGGGAGATCATATTTGCTGCCTTTCCACCAAGGTTTCAAGTGTTTGTTCCAGAGAAAAGATAGGAAAAAAGGTCCAAGCAAGGGTTTTTATGTACCCCACTGCTGATCCCCTGTCCCAGGCCTTCATTACGGCAGGGGTTCTCCCTGGTCTCCTTCCAAGGAGCTGGCATTCTGTGGATTATTTGGCCTTTTCTTATTCTTAGATCAGTAGTGATGCTTTTTCTAGTTTTTAACTTTCTAGCAGAAGCCCCTCAATACATTTTTAGTATGATACGTAATTTTTTATTCTAAGCATTGGAAGTTCATCATCAACATGTAATAAAGATGCTACAGATAGGATAGTGAGCATCTCTAAAATGTGAGGAGAGTTTAGAAAATTACACAATCTGAAGCTGGTGTAAAAATGGAAAAGATTAGCCACTGGAAAAAAATAAATTTGTATAACATTGTAAGCATAATAATTATTGAATTAATGCATTCCTAAAACGCTACAAGATGTAAATTACAATCACAAATTCTTGTTCTTCCACTGTACTTTCTTGGCCATGTTATAAAGCTTCTCCATGCTCAAGAGAAATTTAAAAACTATTTTGAAATAAATGAAAATGAAAACTCAATTTATCAAAATGTGTCAGATGCAGCAAAATCAATACTTACAGGAAAATTTATAGCATTGAATGCATATGTTAGGAAAGAAGAAGGATCCAAAATCAATAATTTGAGTTTCTGGAAGTCTACCAAAAGAAATAAGAATTAAAGAGTAAGTCAATTAATTTGGAAACAGGAAACCAATAGAGAAGATCACCAAAACAAAAAGCTGGTTATTTAAAGAGATCAATAAAATCAATAAGCCTCTAGGAAGCTAAAAGAGAAGACAAATGACTAACATCAAATGTCTACAGATCCCATGGACATTAATTTAAAAAGGATACTAAAGGAATAGTATGACCATAAATTCTAGTAATTCTTAGATGCATCATAAAAGAGGTAAAAAGAAGAAATAGCATGTTTCTTATTTCAAGAACTATTTAATCTCTGTGCTTCAGACAAGTAGATTTTTCTTGCTTTACTTTAACAAAACACAATCATTTTCTTTTTTTTTAAGACCATATATATCACACATCTTAAAGGGGCATAAGATGATTCCAAGAATCTCTCTGGGAAGCTGTTTGTTGTTCTGATTCCAGTCTGTCATTGATGGGCTGTTTTCAGCAACATTGTACTAACATGTTTGACAGGAACCAAACAACAAACAGATTCAATGTTGAGCAGACTCTATAAAAGAATGTACATCCTCATAATATCACAGACTAAAATATGTTGGCTCAGTGTATAAAGAAAACAAAAAAAGTTAATCATTTTCTTCCTTGGAACAAATACAACAAATAGTTTTGTTAATCTGAAACAATACTTGCCAACAAATAAACTAAAATTCATAAACTCCCTAATTTTAAATTGTGTTGGGCCAGAAAGCCCATGTGGTTAAAGACAAGTACCCTATAGGGGTGATTTTTTTTTTCTCTGATTAATTTTGTTCACACATCTTGCAGCTTAAACAAACAGCATACCACAGAGGCTAAAATTTTAAATAGCAGTGCCAATATGAAGATATGCACATGTCTTCATAGCTCATTCCCTTTGCTTTAGAGACTGTGAGAGGGGAATAGGGGACATAGCAAGGCATAATTGGTTATAGATCTGTAACTTGAATAGTCTCAGAACTTGCCAGTTTGTATTTATAAATGTCATCACATTTACGTAATTATTTAACATTGAACTGGCTCTAGACCATCTTGCATAGGGCATATGTTTCAGGAAACATGCCCACCCGAAATGGGATGCCCCCCCAACTCTGGAAGATTACCGGGGAATGCTCCCATATATTCAGATACCTCCTTCTCTAGTCTGTTGACATTGCTCACATACTGCCTGAGAAGGGCTGGATAGGCTGAAACAGAGGGCAGGACTGCGCCAGGCCCGGGCTCTGCACATCTCAGTACCACAAAAGAAGCAAACCCTTCAGGAGTCCAGGACGCCCTCACGGTGCCCTCAGCTATCCTGAGCATGTCTCATTCACACAGCATTTCTTTCCACCTCTCACCCAGATCTGGGTTAGACTGGGTCCTTGAAGCACCACACCAGGTCTGCATGAACATGGACCCAGCAGCCTTGATCTAGAGCTCTATATCACACAACGGAGATGGCCCAAGGTCCAACTGGGACACCTGCTGGTTCAGATACCGGGCTGTCTTTGCCACACTGGAACTGCTCCATCTCCGAAGCACACGTGCAAAGTCTCTATCTCCAGTCAGATTCTCTCTTGATGACAATTCGTCAAACCCATGAAAGTGGTCTGAATCCTAGTTCTCATGCCCCCACCCACATTTCTCCAACCCAGCCGTCCAGATCTCCTCAGCTGCCATCTTGTATATCAGAGCACGCCTTTATCTCACTCTAACAATTACCTTGATGCCATAAAGTATTTTAACCCACGTCTGCACTAAATGTAGGAATTCTCCTAAATGCACCAAGTTATCCATACAACCAAAATAACTGTCTTCTAGAACTTCTAAAACATTCACGTGTCTGTCATTCTCTCAATCGTTGTTTCCTAGCACACTAATTCCTGTATAGTCTTCATTCATGGTCTTACAGTAACCATGGAGACCAGATTCTTAGAGTATCTTTATTTTAAACTATGTCAGCGATCAAGTCTGTCGTTTGGTGAATTCTCGCTGTGCCGCAGTCTGGAGGAGCAGTGCCGTGGAATGGTCGGTCACCGTCACAAGTAAACGCCAAGAAAATGTGCATACCCTTTCACATGGTCGAGCAGTAGTTGTTTTTGTTTCTGTTTTTCCTTCTTTGAATTACTCTTCTAGCCTGTCTAGAAGGCTCCTTCTGTCTTGTTCAAATAATTTATTCTCCTTGTTGTCATTGTTGGGTTACTAAACTAAAGCCTGAAGGCCTCTCTCGTGTCTTATATCTTTTAAGCGAAGCTTGGCCGACGTGGACTTCAGTATTCTGTTCCTAAAATTGATCGGAGCATTTAATCCATTTACAATTAAAGTAATTATTAAGAGATACGTAGTTATTACCATCTTATTATTCACATTTTGGTTTTTTTTCCTACTTCTTCTTAAATAAGTGTCCCTAACATTCCTTGTAATACTGGTTGGTGGTGATGAATTCCTTCAGCTTTTTCTTGTCTGGGAAGTTCTTTATCTGTCCTTTCAGTCTAAATGGTAGCCTTGCTGGGTAGAGTCATCTTGATTACAGGTATTTGCTTTTCATCACATTGAATATCTCATACTAACCCCTTCCCCCCAAACCCCCTCCCCACAAAAAGGAACACTTCAAGGAGTCCTTGTGAAATTAAATCCTGTAACAACTAGTTTTGCCAAGTTGGACGGCTTTCCTCACTCTATCCAGAGGGTGTGAGTGGAAACCTCATATGCCCTTTTTATTATACAACAGAGCTCTTGGAATTTGCTCCTTCATACTGCCACATGTACAGTGACACCTAAAAATAAATTCTCAGCTAAAGGTTATAAGAGACACTCTAGAAGTTTTTATCACAAGTCATCATTTTCAATTCCTTGATAACAATTAGAAATAAAATGCAAATGTTTGACCAGATGGAATTCAGGATGAAAAACAGCAAACTCACCATTCATGAGTTATTAATGAAGAAATTAAAATAGAACGAGATTTTGTTTGACCTGAGGTAAAACTTTCAAGTTTTATACAACTCCATGATTATTCATTTCTCTCTCACTATTAGCAGGGTCAAAACATAAGACAAAATGTTGATGAAGTGCTATAAATGATTTTTCTATAGTTTATTGTAAAAAAAATTCTCTGAATTTTGTTTTATTTGCTATAGTTTGTCATTGTCAAGGTTTCTAATAGTTTACACTTCACTTTTTTCTTAAATCAAAGTCTCTTAGCATCAACCTGTATAATTTATTGTAAAAGATTTTCCTCAGAAGCTCTTACTAATTTGAATATTCCTCTTAGAACTGAATTAAGAAACTACAGCATAGGGGGCTCCCTGGTGGCGTAGTGGCTAGGCTTTGGCGCTCTCAATGCTACAGCCTAGGTTCGATTCCCAGCCAGGGAACCCCCCCCCACCCCCCCAAAAAAAAGAAAGAAAGAAACTATGGCATAAAAATGACAACAATCTTATAAGGAAATTAATTCAGTACAACATATCTCAATTAGCTAACAAACCCTAAATATCCCTGCTGAGATCCCGTTAATGTACCCATTTTAATTTAACAGTAAAGATTGATTGATTGAGTATATACATTTACCTTCTCTGCTTCCCTGGATTCCATTAAAGTCATGTCAGAGAGCTGTCCAAAACAGCATATCACCCAAGGACAAAGCGGGAAGGAAAGAAAATGGTAGTCTCAAAATTCTGCAAGATGTAGGATGGATAAATGATAGCTAGACCTTTCCACTAAGACAAGAAGTTGGATAATCACTATTTAGATTCTGACCAGCCCCTTCTCTCAAGCTCCCCACAAAGATAAAGATAATGACATCAAGATTTCCCCAGTGAAATGTCCCACCCAGAACATGGAGTGGTGAGCCCACAATCAACCACTCCCCCCTATTTTCCATGCCCCATTCTAAACCAGGAGAAAACAACCAAGAATCAAAACAAGGAAAAAGCCCAAAGCCAACGGATAAAAGGCAACAGAGACAATTCCAGGAGACAATGAAGAAGAAAAAACAAGCAAACAAATAAGCAAACAAAACATGGTTACTAGTATGCTAATACAGATAAGAAGAGGAATTACATACATTTTTAAAAAGAAAAGAGAGCGCCTGAAAAAAAAAATGTCTTGGGAATAAAACTATGGTCAGTATTGAGAAAACAAAGTCTAGAAAATATCCCAGGAATTAGAATAGAAACAACAAAAGCTGTAAAGTAAAAGAAAAAAGTAAGAAATGAGCAAAGTAGGGCTTAGCCCAGAAGGTCTTGCGTCGAAATGGTAGAAGCCCCAGAAAAAGAGAAAATAGAGAGGAAAGTATCCCTGCTGAGGACACTCAAGAAATTTTCCAAAAACGGAAAAGATACAAATTTTTTCAGATTGGACATGTACACTTAGTGCCCAGTCTAATGAATAAAACGATCATCATAAACTCTCAGGATGCTAAAAACAAATATAAAACCCTAAAACCTTCCAGAAAAAAAAATTCAGAAGTCACATACTCCTCCAGTTACTAGCATCGTGCTACAAATCTCCCAAAATTTACTGGCTTAAAACAGCCATTTTATTATACTCTTTGATTCTGTGAGTCAGAAGATAGGACAGAGCATAGTAGAAATGCTTTGTTTCTTCCCCACAACATCTGTGACTTCAGCTGAGAAGACTCAACAGATAGAGAGAACCCCAAAGGTGCTCAGAGTTGTCCAAAGCCTCACTGCCTCACACATTTAGCGTTTGCTGCTGTCAGCTGGAGCTTCAGCTGGGTGTTGGCACATGCATATGCCCTGTGGCTTCTCCATTTGCCCTGCGTGTCCTTAGAAAATGGTTTTGGGATGGACAGACTCTAGCACTACAACACAGGGTCCCACAGACAAGTGTCCCCACCCATAAAGTAGAAGCTGCGTTGCTTTTTCTAACTCAGCCTCCAAGTTCCCACATCACTGCTAGCACGTCGAATGGATCATAAGCAAATCTCTAGCCACTCCAGTTCAAGGAAAAGGCACACGCATCACAATGGGAAGGTGAAAGGTCACACTGTCTAAGAGCGTGTGAGATGAAAAATACTTTGGGAAAATACAATCAGCCCTAACCCAAAATAAAAAACTGGAGTGACTGCCCCGACAGCAAGACTGGGAGATAACCTTGGAAGGGCGCATTCAAAATGTAAAGGCACATAAAGTCCCACCTGGCACTCCGTGTGCACGCACACTTTGGATACTGGGCGTGCGGAATAACGACACTTTCGGACACACAACATCTCAAGGTTTGAGATTTCCTCAAAAGAGTTACTGAAGGACATGCTCTACACTGAAGCCAAGTAAGAGGAAGACGTGGGTCCTGGGAACCAGGGGCCTCCACTCAGGGCAGAGGCCAGGGCCATCCCAGACGAAGTGAAGGGGGACAGCTTTGCACTTGGCTGCGAAAATGCAATGGATCGAGGCCGCGGTATCTGTACTGAGAGAGCCACACACGAGGCAACAGTGTGGTGTTAAAATACAAAATCAGGTGTGTGGAAAACTAAGAGGGAGGTGAAAAGAATACCAAGATACTGTTACCTTCAGGGAGCATATGAAATTGGCCAGGAGTACCGTCACGAGACAGAAGATCGCTGGGCCATTGGCGTAGGAACATACTGGTGAACCCGTTCAGCAAAATGCACATCGTCCTAGCAAAACGCAGCCCGGGATGGGGGAGGGGAGGGGAAGCTGGCACGTGTGTGACGGGTAAGGGTGTGAACGTTCGTGGAAAATGTCCAACCTGAAAAATCCTGAAGCCGCCCCATAAACAGAGTTGTATTTAGAAATGTGGAGAAAGGTATCAGCTTAAAAACAAAGTCTAGAGGGACGATTATTCCCTGTGGGAGGGGGCAAGGGACACAGAGGACGTCTGCCTTTACAGTCAGACTTGGAGAAACAATTTACGTGCACGTCTCATGTTGCCAAAAATAAACGGAAACCAGTGGGCGTGGAAGTTTCTCCAAGGGCGCAGGGCGTCTCTGACGGCGTCCGGCGTGCTAACTCAGTGTTGCTGGTGGTGGCAGGGATGGTGTTTATGGTGGCGACGCTGTGTTTTGGTAAGGGGGACTCTTCATACTAGTTGGCTGCACATTAGGGTCACCCCATTCCTGAGCCCCACCCCCCGAAAAACATCTTTGCCTACAATGCTAACTATAGTAGAAGCGTTTTTCTACAAGGAGCCAGGTAGTGAACGAGGGCCCTGTTGGCCACATGTGGTCCCTGTCACACAGCCTTCTTGGCTTGGTTTGGTTCTACAACCCTTGAAAAATGTAGAAGCCAGGCTTAGGTCGAGGGCCATGCAAACACGGGCCACGGGCCAGACCTGGCCAGCAGACAGTCCTCTGCTGAGCCCTGCGCTGGAGGTTCCTGCCCAGTTATTCTTCGGGGCCACTGTCCTTGTGTCCTCCCTATTCGTGGGCACTTCAGTTAAACATCACAGACTCACTGCTTGGGTGTGTTTGTTCTTTCCCCCTGGAAACCGTATTAAGTTGACAGTAAAGGATTTTAAAAGGAGCAAATACCAAGGCAAGGGTGAGAGAGGTGGGGAGATGGCAGCAGATGAGGAACCTCCATGCGTCATTGGGAAATCAAAATAAATAATAAGTAGATGGAGACTGATCCCTAAGCAATCCAAGGGGAGGAAGCTAATATGGGGGCACCTACTGAGGGGATTACAGACGTGAGTTGAGCCAAATTGCCCTCTGGAATCCCATAAAGACTCAGGGCTCGGAAAGCCAGAGGCCGAGCAGAAACTGGGGCTGAGGCCACACACAGGGGCAGTGAGAGGGGGCCTGTCACTGAGCAGTTCCAGCTGCAGGCCGTGCAGCACTCTCTCAAACCAGGGCAGAGGATTGTCGCTGTGACAGCTCACGAGAAAGTACCTTGGTACTTCCGTGATGAGGGCACCTTGCTGGTACAACACAGCGAAGCCACCAGGCAAAGAACTGCTTACACACAGCAACCCCATCGGCTCCTTAGAACCTCCTTCTAAATGCAAGTGGGCAGCCAAGCATTGCCAGGTATTTGAGCAAAGTCTCAAGTAAACACAGGCCAAAACTAACAGAAAATGGAGCCCATAGAAAACAGAGCATACGAGTATATCAGGAGCACATGAAAACTTCCAAAAATATTTCACTAATACCCTCAAAAAAAATGAGAGAGTATATTCAGTCATGAAGCAATAACAAAAGGCGATTTGAAAGGAATTAAATAAAAAACTTTAAAACCATTAAATACAGGATACCCCAAATAAACTTTCTACAGGAGTTTGGAAGATAAAGTTGTGGAAATATCTTAGAAAGCTAGAACACAAGGACAATGGAAACATTTTTTTAATTCATTTTTACTGTTAGACTTATTGGGGTGACAGAAAACATTTTTTAATAAGTTAGAAGACCAGTATAGAAGGCCAAACGTCTCAAATAATAGAAGTTCCAGAATGAGAGAACAGTGAGAAAGATCGTTGTAGAAATAATGTAAGACCATTTCCACAACTAAAGGACAAAATTCTCCACGTTGAGGGGGTTTATCTCATGCCTAGCATAGTGGATGAAATGCACTATAGCAGGTGTAGCACACCACAAGGACATTTTAGAACACCAGGACATAAAAAAGAAAAGCTCCCCAAAACTTTGAGAAAGAGAAAACAGTTCGTTGAACAAAAAAAAAAAAGGAAAATCAGACTAGCATTAGACTTCAAAGCAGCAAAACTAAAATGCAGAGGGCAGGGGAAACACAGAGCGGCGCCTTTAGAAGTCTCAGCAAAAATGGTTTTGGATGAGGATTTTTACTCCACCAAACTGTCATTCAGACGTGGGAGTGGAATATATATTTGCAAAGAGTCAAAATGTTTTTCTCCTATGCACCCTTTCTTCAAACTTTTAGAGGTTGCTATACCAAAAGAAGGAAGATGTGAGATGCAGAAAACAGGAAACCCTGTGAAAAGAAAACATGCAGAAAACTCCAGAAAAACCACCGCACTGCAGCCTCAAGGAGAGCCAGGAGAGCCGGCCACACACCCTTCAGCTGAGGCTCGCAGGTGAGCTTCCCTTGTGTCTGCAGACCAGACAGTGCTACTTGATTGACCCATCTGCTGGCAATAGACACAGAAAACAAAGCACGTTGTGACAGCTACTGAAAAAAGACACGCCCTGTGGCGCGGTGACACACCACAGGACGTCCCCTGTAAGCGCCTGGCGGATGACCCAGTTGCTTAAAAGCCTCGTGTAGGAACGGAATTCGGTCATCAAGTGAGGAGCGCCTGTACTTTTGTAGTAAATACTCCATTTGTGTCATTAGGGAAAGGGGGAGCAGAAAAGAACATCCGCACAGAAGGACGCCACGTCTAAAACACGCCCGCATCTGTGTTTATGCGAGGGGCTTCCCTGCTGGGGCACGTCTGATGGCGGGGAGCGCGCTGAAGTCTGTGAGAGAAGCCTGCGGGGTGCAGGTCACACGTGACAGGAGGACTTGCTCTTCTCTGTATACCCCTTTATATTTCCTGTTTAAAAATCTCCTAACGAGCTAATCGGATTTATGTTCCAGTGAGAGAAATTCGGGTCGTGGTGCCAAAATGCAGGAGGCGAGGTCCCCCTTGTGTGTTTGTCTCCTGTGCAGTGTTACACATAGAGAACACGAAGGATGTTTGTGCGTTTTACAGTCTGACGGAAGTACAGGAAGGCAGGCAGGGCGCCCTGTGGAGACGTAGAATCTGGGCTGCTTTTGGAATTCTCGGGTTCAGGGCCTTGGTGCTCTCCAGGGCCTGGGGTCAGCTGGGCGGGAGATGCAGTGAGTGCTCTGAAAGCCCTGAGGCCAATGAAAGGAGCGGTAGGAGAAGGGGCTGCAGGTGAAAGCAACAGGAATTTAAGAACTAAGGCAGGAAAAGAGACAGAGGTGAAGGCACAGCACGTGTCAAGAAGCTCGGTCACAGGACCGGCCACACGCGGTCCTCTCTCAGGAAAGCTGCTCTTGCTTAAGGGGCGGCCGTGACGGGCGATGCTTACCTCCCATTGGCCCCCCGGTCCTCTCCCTCCACAGCTGATTGGTTCAGCACGGGCACCAGACCTCCATCTATCTGTCTATGTGTCTATTATATCTATGTACCTCTGTACGTATCTATGTATCTGTCACCTATCTGTCATCTATCATCCATCCATCATCTATCTACCATCTATTATATCATCTGTCATCTATCTATCATCTATTATGTACCTACCATCTATTATATTATCTATCTATCATCTATCCATCATCTACCTACCATCTATTATATCATCTGTCATCCATCATCTATCACCTACCTACCATCTATCCATTATATCATCTGTCATCTGTCATCTATCTATCATCCATCATCTACCTACCATCTATTATGTCATCTAGCATCTATCCATCATCTACCTACCATCTATCTCTTAGATCATCTGTTTTCTATCATCTATCTCTTAGATCATCTGTCACTTACCTATCCATCCACATACATATGCATATCTGTGTATCTTTGTATTCCATTTCCTATACATTCTTAAGAGAGAAGGAACGAGAAGAAACAGGAATGAATTTCAGAAGAGGGTATTAGCAAGATGAAGTAATAAGGAATTAGAAAGACTGTAAAGAGGGAAAAAAAAAAAAAAACAACCAGAACATACACACAGAGAGAAAAGCCAACTTGTAAAAAAGGAAACTAGAACATCAGGACTGTCAGCCTCCTTAAAGGAGAGCGTCCACTTTAATAAAAGCACAGCTATGAGGAAATCTCTCAGAAACTCACATAATATTGAAATCCCTTCTACATTGTTATAGTTTTTTCAAAAAACTTGAATTAATGACCTAGTAAATTAAACAAAAACCTGGTGAGCTAACGCTTCTCACCAACGTGAAGTCGTAAGGATAATGTGATTGTGTTTGACGCGACTCAGTGGTGGATCATCAGATTTCACTACTTTGTTAGCCTCGCTTTCAGTGTAAAAATAAAATGTCTTAAAATTGCTCTACCTTAGCAGGAATGTCTGACTCTCTGGTATGAGGTTCCTGAAACATTTTTTAAATAATTAGGGAAAGTCAAAAATATGACAAAGTAAGAGAAAATGATAGTTTATGAATTTTACCTACTGCGAATCATGTTAGATATAATAGACTTTAAAATAAACCTCTGGTATTTTGAGAGGGCTTTTTTTCCCAGCCATAATTAAACTAAATCAGCTGTTCCATGCACACAGCAAAACCTCAGCGTGATCTCCACCGTCTGATGTCTTCTCTCTGCCATCATTCAATTATTTTTTCTAACAGTCTTCACAGTGAAACTATGGAGGCTTGTTCAGGGTGCGACAGGAGAGAACTGAGAAAATTAATTAATAGTGGCTCTCCAGTATGGATCAGCCAAGTGTCTTTTGCCATGAAAGGTGACATCTTCACAGGTGCCGGGGTTAGGAAGCGGACATTCGTAGAGGCCCGACCACATCTCGTGAGGACGTAAAGCAGCCAGAAATCTTACGTCTTGTGGTGGGAGTATAAACCAGTCCACACTTAGGAAAATGGCCAACGTCACCAAAGCCAACAACTCTGTTCCTGACCCAGCAACACCGCTCCAGCGCAGACCCAAGTACGTGCATGCGTGCGCCAAAGCTATTGAACAAAATGGTCCCATTGAACCAGTCGTCGTAGCTTTGACCTGTAGACTATGAGATGCTATCCAAAGTAAAATGGATAGCTGCACTGTGGTGTAGTCACACGAGGTCATACAAGACACCACTGAGCACGAACGCCCTGCAAATACACCCGATGGTACGGCTGCGTCTCGCAAAAATAACGTTAAGCAGAAGCAGCCAGACACAGGAGGACGTCTGGTACGTGTGATCTCATTCACAATCAGTACGTTCGCTTGGGAGTTCAGACCAAGCTGCTCTTGGGTGGGGGAGATCAGAAGCGAACAGGAAGAGCGGTAACGTCCTGGTGTGTGATCGGGTGTTGGTGACACACGCGACCGGTTTGTGAGAAGGCATTGAGCCGCACGCTGGTGAGATCTGTTCACTTCTCTGTGTTCGTTTCACACGTCCATTAAAAACGAATTCCATTACCTTATTGTTACCGGTGGGATTTCTTGATAAAGATTCATCGAGGGCTTCACTTAAGATGTGTGCATTTATTTTTGGGGACGGTCTCCTCACCTCCCCCCACAAAATGACGTCACTGACACCCAGTTAAAGGAACAGGAGACTTAATATGTCACTGGTGGCGGAGTGAAGGCAGGTTCAGCCTGACCCTCCTCACCTCTCTCCCTGCACCTCTTCTCCCACAGCTGGCTGGCTGGATAGATGATTGATAGAGCGCTGAAAGGGGGGGAAGGGAGGGGAGGGGGAAGGGAGGGGAGGGGGAAGGGAGAGCAGGGGGAAGGGAGGGGAGGGGGCCAGCAGACTGAAGGACATTTAAAAGGCTGTTGAGATCATGTAAGCTTGAGGTTACAACCCGAGAACCACCAAGGATTACTTGGGAACGACCTTGGGGTCCTTACTGGGGGACACGGTGGGGCTTATTGGGTTACAGGGTCCTTTGGATGTGCTGTTTCAGGGACTGAGACTTCGTTGCTGCTCTCAACTTCCGAGCAGTAAGCACAGGGACGCGTTCGGGAAGGGGCTGGCTGCGTAAACACCGCCTAAGCCCACCTGGGCCGCCCCGACGCCTTCCACGGGGAGGGCTTGCTCGCGGCACGCACGGGCCCAGGTGCAGGGGTTCACCGCGCTCGGGAGTTTGAGCTAAAAGCAGGCGCGTGTAGCTGGCCCCTCACGTCCACTTGGCCCTGCGGGCTGGCGTAGGGAAGCTCACCTTCTGAGTCTCCGAGGGGACAAGAGCAAGTGTCCACGTCAGGAGGCCAGCAGTGTTGGGGGGCTGCTTGTGGCTGTGACTGCGGTGGTGTCACCTGAACTCAGCTGCAGACACAGCTGAGTTCCGCGTCATCGGGTCCACTCTTACCGGCATCCAAGTCCCTTTCCCACAGTGACGAAGCTGAGGTTTTGATGTCTCTCTGCCTGAAATTTTTGTTTCTCTCCCATTTTTTTTTTTAAGAACACTGGCGGAAAAAAAGTTTACTCTTTAATTGTGTCCCTTTGAATGCCAGCGAAAGCTGAAGTATTGCTGTTATTGCAATGTCTTTCCGTGGGCTGGTGCTACGGTCCCCACGATGCATGTTGAAGTCTAAGGCCTTTTCTCTGTTCCCTGAATCCTGGCTCCCTGCGAAACAGTTACAGTGGTTTCCAAGGTCCGAGATTGCAGCCCCCTTCCTTACGTAGGGGTCCCACTCAGACGTGTTTGTGGGGCTGCAGCCTGTGAGAGGCCCCGTGCTAGACTTGGGAGACGGAAGACCTGGGTCCTTAAAGCACCGCTTGTATCCTGGACACTTGTTGTTACATTCCTTCATAAAAATAAGTTTCAGGTTCTGATGTCAGCGACGTGAATGAAAAACTAGCGATTTGCTGGTTGTGTTTGTTTAAATTCAGAAGCTAGATACTCTCGTCTCACTTTTATATTAACAAAGATCTAGACTTCCCATGTTAAGTAGGTTGCAATTTTATGTTTCTTTTAATATTACCTGATTGTGGAGCCAGGTATCGAGCCATTATAAATAATTATAATGTCATTATTTAAGTGCAAGAGAATTAAAAACAAAGGAAGCAAGCCAAAGCAGCCCAGGTGTTTTTCATGAAGAAAATGGCACGGGGTCTCATCATGGAGGTAGCTCCCGTGTAGCATCCCGTTGGGTTCAGGTGTAGCATCCCACTGGGTTCAGGTGTAGCATCCCACTGGGTTCAGGTGTAGCATCCCACTGGGTTCAGGTGTAGCATCCCACTGGGTTCAGGTGTAGCATCCCG